>OZ035824.1:40588637-40836177 GCA_964034765.1 Knipowitschia caucasica | reverse complement strand
TAAAGTTAAATTAGGGAGGTGTCGATTGTTCTTTTTTGATGAGGGAACAATTGTTGTTAGATGGTAGAAAGCTCAGCTAGGCCGAATATGTGTCTCCTCTGTGGGAAAATAAAGGGGGTATAGATAAACCATCAAGACACACATTTAGCTGCTTACTGAATGCACGTTTGCTGAGTTGTAGTCTCTCCTTGACTCGTCCCTGTCTGCTGTGGAGGAGGGACAGGCAGGTGAGGTCTGTGACAATCCAGAGCGAGGCTAACTGCTCCTGTCACTTCTCATCCGTCACAGAGAGATCTGAGACAAAGAGAGAGGATCGTTACTTCTCTCTCCCTGCCTCATAGCTGTCAGGGCCCTGAAGCTGCTGGAAGAGTGCTCACACCTGCTCCAAGCCTCAAAAACAACACCACTTTGTTAGAGTTACAGTTGGGCGTGGCAGGATAATGGCCCACATGTCAGATTCTGCAATCCTGCTACAGTGGTTAGCACTCTCGTTACTAGGCACAAAGGTCCTTGGTTTGAAATCTGGTCAAAACAGGGCCTTTCTGAGTAGAGTTTAGATGTTCTCCTTGTGTTTTTGCAAGGTTCCTCCAGGTGCTCCGGTTTTCACGTCCACTAAAAACATGTATAATCGGCGTATTTGTTCCATGTATTTGGACAATATGAGCTGTGTCTCAGTGTTAGATACGTGTGTTATTACCTTGTCAACAGGGAGGTGTGAACGTGTGTCCCTCCCTCGCTGTGTGTGTGTGTGTGACGAGGTACTCCATGTGTGTTTTTGCCTCTCTCTCTCTTTTTGTGTGTATTTCTCTGTGTGTGTGTGTGTGACGAGGTACTCCATGTGTGTTTTTGCCTCTCTCTCTTTTTGTGTGTATTTCTCTGTGAGTGTGTGTGTGTGTGTGTGTGTGTGTGTTTGTGTGTGTGTGTCTAAAGCACTAAAACTAGTGGAGGTAATAAAGCTGAATAGGGTGTGTAGATTGAACATGACAATAGGAACACCCCCCCAACTTTTTGAGATGATCCGTAGTGCAGGCACAGTATGTGCTCTCCGAGTGCATATTCTAACAGAAGTCCAACTCTTCTGTGGCTAACTCTTGCTAGTTTTATCTCAAACTTTGGTCTCTTGAAGTTGTAGTTAGACGCCTCTAAACACATACCGTACAGACTAGGGGTGGGTACCTCACGATGCGATACGATATGCGATACAAAGCTTACTATAACAATTATATCACAATATGACAATTGTCAATACATTGGTCCGAAATATACTGTTATAGAAATCTTTTAGTAAAGCAATCTGAATAAACACAAAATAGTTATAAGCGTAAGTTATTAACAAATTCTCAACTCTGGATTCAAATATGGTCGGTTGGCAGCAATAGATGGAGATGTGTTTCTTTGGCAATATCTGAGTCAAAGAACAACATGTTCAGCTCAAAGCAGATTATTACGAGATGCGCAGCCATATACAAAGTATTGATACTAATTTAAAAATATATATATATAAAAAAAAAATATTTTTTTCATCAATACTTGGCAAAAGCATATCAATAATCGATCGCGTGAGAAGGTATCACGATACATCACCTTATCGATATATTGTCACACTCCTAGTACAGACCAAGTTTGGACACACTTTCTCATTCAATGAGTGTCTTGACTGTTTCATGACTATTGACTGTAGATCCACACCCAAGCTGTGTAAGGGCTATTTGTCCAATAAGGAGAGTGGTGGGTGCTGGGCCAGATGACCTGGCTTCCACAGTCACCTGACTTGAACCCAATCCACATGGTTTTGGGGTGAGCTGGACCACAGAGTGAAGGCAAAAGGGCCAAAAAGTGCTATGCATCTCTGGGAACTCCTTCAAGACAGTTGGAAGACCATTTCAGGTCCTCTTGAAGCTAATCAAGAGAATGCCATGAGTGTGTGAAGCAGTAATCACAGCCAAAGGTGCAACTTTGAAGAACCTTGAATAAGACATATTTTCAGTTGTTTCCTACTTTTTTAGATAATTCATAGTTTTGATGCCTTCAGTGTGAATCTACAATTTTCAGAATCATGAAAATAAAAAACTCTTTGAATGAGAAGGTGT
This sequence comes from Knipowitschia caucasica, assembly GCA_964034765.1. Lineage (NCBI taxonomy): Eukaryota > Metazoa > Chordata > Actinopteri > Gobiiformes > Gobiidae > Knipowitschia > Knipowitschia caucasica. Next base: position 40,834,087 of record OZ035824.1, on the reverse strand, counting down.
GTCCAAACTTTTGATCTGTACTGTACATGAAACTCTCTGTCCTCACACAGATCCTGAAGTTCATCTCAGACTTCCTGGCCTTCCTCGTCCTCTATAACTTCATCATTCCCATCTCTCTCTACGTCACCGTGGAGATGCAGAAGTTCTTGGGTTCGTTCTTCATCGGCTGGGACATGGACCTGTACCACGAGGAAAGCGACCAGAAGGCTCAGGTCAACACCTCGGACCTCAACGAGGAGCTCGGACAGGTGCGAGCTCTGGGAAACCTACAAACGTCTATGTGGGCCATAATTCTGCTGCAGATTGTAGTGAAGCTTTTCAGTCATTCCCTCAGATCCAAGACTGAGGCTTCTGTAGATCCAGGACTGAGGCTCTGTTTGGGTCTTTGTGTTTTCAGGTGGAGTACGTCTTCACTGATAAAACCGGGACGCTCACAGAAAACGAGATGCAGTTTCGGGAGTGTTCCATTAACGGAACCAAGTTCCGTGAAGTCAACAGCAAACTGGTGCCAGAGGGTCTGACGGACGAGTGCTCTGCTGCCTCCTCCCCCCACATGGTACTGCTCTGTCACTGCCGGCCAAAGTCACACTGGAATTAGTGTTTCAGCTGGTGCCCATGCAAGTCAATGAGTTGAGAAAGAAAATATAGAAATCTTTTTATATAACTATTGTATACATTAGTGGGGGTCGTGACCTCGGTAGTTTGGGAATCCCTGAAAATCGTTCAAATGTTCTGACAAACACAATGCGGAACATTGTGGGAGTTTGTGTCGGATGTGACCCAGGAATTAGAGACACTAGCTCTAAACTAAGACTAGAGTTACCATATGTTAATAAAAATGTGGGGTTCTCTCTGGTCCCTTGCTGAACCCCCTCCCTCCTCAGATGGGGGTTCTCTCTGGTCTGTAGCTGACTCCCTCCCTCCGGTGGGGGTTCTTTCTTGTCTCTTGCTGACCCCCCTCCCTCCCTCAGATGGGGGTTCTCTCTGGTCTCTAGCTGACTCCCTCCCTCAGGTGGGGGTTCTTTCTTGTCTCTTGCTGACGCCACTCCCTCCCTCAGGTGGGGGACGAGCTGCTGTTCCTCAAAGCCGTGGCCTTGTGTCACACAGTGCAGATCAGCCACGACTCATCGGACTGCCACGCCCCGGGATCCGACCCCTTCTCCCTCATCAACGGGTTCTCCTCCAGCCACATGGAGTACTACGCCTCCTCGCCGGACGAGAAAGCCCTGGTGGAGGCAGCCAAGAGGTGAGTCCGCTAAACTGAGGAGAAGAGGGATAAGTTCTTACATATGATGACCTTGTCTCAGTAGTATCAGGTTTACGTCTTTTCCTTTGCTCTTCTCCTTTCCCTCTCCTCCTCCTGCTCTCCCTGTCCTTCTTCCCCCTTCTCTGCCTCCTCTTCTTCTCCTCCACCTCCTGCTCTTCTTCTTCCCTTCTCCTCTCCTTCTTTACTTCCTCCTTCTCCACCTCTTGCTCTTTCTCTCCTCCTGTTCTCCCTATCCTTCTCCCCCCTTCTCTGCCTCCTCTTCTTCTCCTCTGATCCTCCTTCTCCTTTCCTCTACTCCTACTGCTCTTGCTCTCCTCCTTCTGTGCTGCAATCACATATGGCATGTAAAACATCTCAGTTGGTGATAAAAAGCCGAGGCGCATGTCTTTAGAACAGATTAAAAAAACCTCCAGTGAAGGAGGTGCTGTGATGTTTGGGAGCAGCAGTAAGGTCCTGGTCTCCACCAGATTTGAGTCCAGAGCTGAGCGTGTTTATAGCTGGTTTCAAAAGCTCCAGAACGTAGCATACATTCCAGTGAGTTTATGTGAACAGCAGAGAGAGAAAGTGCAGGGACTTGGGCTTTTGTCATAGTTTATGGACTTATCATTATTTTGACTTGAAAAAGTTTTAGTTGGAAACGTTATGGTCAAAATAGACTGGATTTGCTCCATCAGCTGTTGCTGCAGTGTTAAAATGAAAATAAAAACCTGAATCTTATGTGGTACTGTCTCTTTAATGCAGCTGTTGGGGTTTGTAACGGGTGTTTTAATAATACCAAAATGCTGTAATAGGTTTTTGTTGATTGACAGGATCGGAGTGGCCTTCACCAGCAGCAACGGAGACACCATGGAAATCAAAACATTTGGAAAAATAGAAAAGTGAGTGTTGAATGCTTTTATTTTTTATTTATTATCTCTGCTCAATCTCTGGGACCTGGCGCCTGTTTAATTTAACGTTTGCGTTGTTTGTTATTTATTTAATTCAAACATGCACAACATAAACCAACCATTATTCACAAAAAGTAGAATAAAAGAATAAAAACTTGGATTGGATTAAGATATTGGATTAATCCAATCCCCTCCCAGCCAATCAGCTTTCCCACACAAACACACACCACTATAGTCCAATACAGCTCTCACACACTCACATGAGCTCTGACTGCAGACGCTGCTCCCTCTCCAGGCCACAGGTTTAATAATGTCTTGTGTTGTTGTGTGTCTATAGATTCAAACTGCTCCATGTTTTAGAGTTTGATCCAAACAGAAGAAGAATGAGTGTGATCCTGCAGACTCCCTCAGGTCAGAACATCAGATCATCGAGCCCCATGCTCTGAGAGAGTGATCCTGACCTCTGCTTCCACAGGCGCTCAGACCATGTTCACCAAAGGAGCGGAGTCGGCCATTTTGCCTTTTTCCAGCAGCGGCGAAATGGAGAAGACTCGGCTGCATGTTGACGAGTTCGCTTTGGTGAGAGATTGATTTAGAAAGAGCATCGATGGAAGAGGGGGTCATTCACCAGGTCATGGGGTCAGAGCAGTGTGTGGTTAAAGGGGAAGTTTTCTGTAGAGCAGTGTGTGGTTAAAGGGGAGATGTTTTGTAGAGCAGTGTGTGGTTAAAGGGGAGATGTTTTGTAGAGCAGTGTGTGGTTAAAGGGGAGATGTTTTGTAGAGCAGTGTGTGGTTAAAGAGGAAGTGTTCTGTAGAGCAGTGTGTGGTTAAAGGGGAAGTGTTCTGTAGAGCAGTGTGTGGTTAATGGGGAAGTGTTCTGTAGAGCAGTGTGTGGTTAAAGGGGAGGTGTTTTGTAGAGCAGTGTGTGGTTAAAGGGGAGGTGTTTTGTAGAGCAGTGTGTGGTTAAAGGGGAGGTGTTTTGTAGAGCAGTGTGTGGTTAAAGGGGAAGTGTTCTGTAGAGCAGTGTGTGGTTAAAGGGGAAGTGTTCTGTAGAGCAGTGTGTGGTTAAAGCGGAAGTGTTCTGTAGAGCAGTGTGTGGTTAAAGGGGAGGTGTTTTGTAGAGCAGTGTGTGGTTAAAGGGGAAGTGTTCTGTAGAGCAGTGTGTGGTTAAAGGGGAAGTGTTCTGTAGAGCAGTGTGTGGTTAAAGCGGAAGTGTTCTGTAGAGCAGTGCGTGTTTAAAGCGGAGGACAGAGTTATATTAGTCACCCGATTCAAATTCAGTCACTTTTTGTGTGTAGATTGTCCAAGAGTGTGGTGTTTTGTGATTCATAAATATTCATCCTGAGAACAGTAAGAAGTATTGTTTTTCACATAGATTTTTATTATTCTATTAACTGAATACAGACGCTTAAGCAACAAATGTTTGATTTTTGTCCAACAAAGTCCAACAGACCTCAATGCCAAACATAATCTGCTGGGCTGATATGCAAACACTACGTGCTCATTTTGACGCTTCCATCCGTTAATTTTAAAACATTTTCCATCCTCGGGGCCAACACATGCAGTCAGCTTATTCTTTTATGTTCACTGGAGTTTGTTGTTGTTGTCAAAGTCATAGTAGGTGCACCAGTATAATCGGTCCGCAGAAACTCCCACATTGATAAAGGTTACGCGGTGCAAAATGTATCAAATATGTGTAATAAATGTCATGCGCTATTTTTTGTAATGAATTCTGATCTCCTCTCTGTCATGTTCCTCCTCGTCACCTCCTTGTGTCACTCCTTGCAGAAAGGCTTGCGCACCCTGGTGGTGGCCTGCCGTCACTTCAGTCCAGAGCAGTACCAGGAGGTGGACCGGCGGCTGAACGCAGCTCGCACAGCGCTGCAGCAGAGAGAGGAGAAGCTCCAGGAGGCCTTTACCTTCATCGAGAAGGATCTGCACCTCCTGGGAGCCACAGGGGTCGAGGACAAGTACGTGCCCAGTGTGTGTGACCTCTGGGAAAAGCTTTGCATGTTGTTTGGATCCGTGTCTGCTTTTTTTGTCACAGGAAAGACATGAGTATATCAAAATTAAAGGGCCCAAACTAACTTTCAAAAAACCCTCAGAGCGAGAGAGAGAGGGAGAGAGAGAGAGCGTTTAGAGGCTTTTTCAGGCCACTGTGCGGCGAGAGTTTGTATGAGCTTGTAACTGATCATTTATGTAACAGATTTTGTCCTTTTTTGCAGTTTGTAAAGAATGCAGCAATAATATTCACTCGTGGCAGCAGTAATATGAGACCCTTTTCAAGGCTGTTAACTTCAGGCGGACAAAAACACATGACTCTAGTATAAATCAGTCTCATCCGCACATTTACCGGTGTGTTCGGGCACATTTGAGAAGCTCCAGAAGCACAGACTCTAGCTGCGCGAGTGAATGAGTTTGAATGGCCTCCGCTCTCGCAGTCTGCTGCCTCTGTCCCTTGTGTCTCCTGCTACAATCACACCATCTCTGTTATGTTATGAACTTTTTAGTAGAATATTACTTTGCTCATATCCAAGGCAACATCAAATTATGTTCGCTCATACATTCCTTTGTGGAGGTAGTATGTCTTATAATGTATATCTATATGTCTATTTACACTTTTTATTGGTTAAGGTTCAGGTATGCTTTACAAAGTTCCTAACAAAGACTATATATAGATGCACAGTGCTAACCTGCTAGCTCAATTAAGTCCAATAGGAACGTGCTCATGGGGATTTTTGGCTCCATCTCTCTCTGGCTCCTATTGACTTACATGTAAAAGTAAACTCCTAGCTCAGTAATCATTTGTGTCACACTCGCCTTTTTGGCCTTAAATCTGTGGTTTAGTGCTCTCTGTGAACCTGGTTATTTATAATGTGATATTGTCTTTGTAAATCCAGATAAGGACAGACCAATCGGGTGCCTTCATTCACAGGGGAAACTCAAGTTTGCCCTAGCAACCGTCTCAGAAACACATCTTCCCCTGTTTTGCCATCAGAAAAAATGCCCATATAAGAAAATGTGTTATCGGTAGCTTACGTTCAAATTGGTCTTTTTTGGACTGTGGTGATATCACACTTGGTCCACTCCTCATATCCTCCCTGTATTCTCTTTCCATTCCTTTTCTTCCCCTCTTCTCACCCAGACTCCAGGACAAAGTGCAGGAGACCATCGAAGCCCTACGTCTGGCTGGGATCAAAGTATGGGTGCTGACGGGGGACAAACATGAGACGGCCGTCAGCGTGAGCCTGTCCTGCGGTCACTTCCACAGAACCATGAACGTTCTGGAGCTTCTACAGCAGCGGTCGGACAACCAGTGTGCGGAGCAGCTGAGGCGGCTGGCCAGGAGGTGAGACCCAGACCCTGACCCTGATCAGGTCCTGAACCCTGATCAGTGTGCCAAGCAGCTGAGGCGGCATCCTCTTTATCCGGGGCCGGTTCGCAGGGGCAGCAGTGTAACCTGCTGCTGTGATTTAGGGAAATACACAAAGACATTGAATTGAAGTGTGAGTGAATACAGCCCATGTGTCCAGTGATAGTTGGAGTGAATACAGCCCATGTGTCCGTGATAGTTGGAGTGAATACAGCCCATGTGTCCAGTGATAGTTGGAGTGAATACAGCCCATGTGTCCAGTGATAGTTGGAGTGAATACAGCCCATGTGTCCAGTGATAGTTGGGAGTGAATACAGCCTATGTGTCCAGTCATCACTCCTCTCTTCCTCCATCAGGATAAAGGAGGACCATGTGATCCAGCACGGCCTGGTGGTGGACGGGGCCAGTCTGTCTTTGGCCCTGAGAGAACACGAGAAGCTCTTTATGGAAGTGTGTAAGAACTGCTCCGCTGTGCTCTGCTGTCGTATGTCTCCGCTGCAAAAGGCCAAGGTACGAATTCAGTCTATGCAGGATTCAAAGACTTGTTCCCTTGTTATTTGGATTCATGTGGTTTAACAGTGTCTTCTGTGGAACTTTTGAGCCAAGTTGCAACATGGTTTTCCATCACGAACATACATGAGTTGTTATTTGCTTTGTCTCTGCTTGTATGAGTAATAGTAATCTACATTCTGTGTGTTGTAAAGCTAATGCTAATGTTGTGTTTCTGAGCTACACCGAAATAATTATTTCCCTGTTTCTGCTGGTTCTGTGCGGACTTCCAGGTGGTGCGTCTGATCAAAACGTCCCCAGAGAAACCCATCACTTTAGCCGTGGGTGACGGGGCCAACGATGTCAGTATGATCCAAGAGGCCCACGTTGGCATTGGTTAGTTCACGCCTCTGTCTCACTACTGGGAATGGGTATTTTACCATCACAAGCATTCAGACTCAACAGCCTTTACAAATGGTGCATAGGGTTCAAATACAATTTCACAATTGAAAAAACACGTTTATCTTATAAAGCAAGTGAGATATTGTCCTGTCTACAGCTGCAGTATAGTCAAAACACTGCAGCTCGAGTCCTGACTAAAACCAGGAAGTACCATCAGATTAGTCCTGGTCTCAGGCCTCTGGTTCCTGTGACTCAGAGAATTGACTCTATGGCAGCTGTGTTTGTTACAATACTGTCTTTACTTAGAGGTTGCTCCCTGTCTGTCTCTAGGCATCATGGGTAAAGAGGGGCGGCAGGCTGTCAGGAACAGTGACTATGCAATTGCCAGGTTTAGATTCCTGGCTAAACTTCTGCTGGTGCACGGCCACTTCTACTACATTCGCATAGCAACTCTTGTACAGTACTTTTTCTACAAGGTAAGGACTCAGTTTGAATGGAGATTATTTATCTAAATAATGTTTTTTGTGTGGATCAGATTTAATGTTCTTTTCTGTGTCTTTTGTAGAATGTGTGTTTTATCACTCCCCAGTTTTTATACCAGTTCTTCTGTCTGTTTTCACAACAAGTAAGTCTGCCTTTTGAATGTCTTCATTAACTCATCATTGTGGGAAATTATTTGTTTTAGCCATTTTAAGACTTGCACATTAGTCATATTTATTTACGTTTTTTAACCAAGAACGTTATAGGGCTTTCTAGATAAAACACAATAATAACGATAAAACCACACTTAAAGAATGTCTTTTTCCACCTCTGCAACATCTCACATCTCTGCTCCTCCCTCCCACAAGACTGCAATAGCCCCCTCTACATTCATCCTTCCACTTTTATCCAATAACTGCAATATATCCAGAACTCTGCCCCCACCTGCTACAGAGACCACATCACCTCTAAAAAAAGAAAAAAAAATCTTAACCTTTCTGTGTGTCATAAATTATACATGTTATTTGTCCCAACAAACAATATGGTACCCCAGCCTTCAATAACGGACTTTTCCCCTTTTGTGTGTACTTTTGGTTTCCACCACTCATATGCAGATTAGTGAGAGTGTGTTCCATATTCTCCACAGACCCTGTACGACAGTGTGTACCTTACTCTTTATAACATCTGCTTCACGTCGTTGCCGATCCTGGTCTACAGCCTGTTTGAGCAGCTGGTCCATCCTCACGTGCTGCAGAGCAAACCAGCGCTTTACCGGTCAGACCCACAATATTCCATGTTTATGAATGAGAAATTATTTGAATAGAAGTTATATATGGATAAACACATCAGCTCCATCAATAAAGCTACGCCATACGTCTGCTGTAAAGCTCAGAACCTCAGGAATCCAGTCATTAACTTAATTTGTATAAACTCATTTTTGCTTAAATCAATATGGACATAACTGAACAGAATCCAATCAAAACAGTTTTAAAATTTACAATGTTATCTACCCCTTGACAAGTCTGGTGAACTAAAGCTTGGGCATCCTTGGTATTGAGGGATGAAGCCCAATAGGGAAGTGCTCATGGTGAAGGTTGGCTCCTATTGACATTCATGTAAAAGTAAACTCCTCTAGCTCAGAAACTGCCTTGTGTCACACTCCCCATTTTGGCCTTATATCTGTGGTTTAGCGCTCTCTGTGATCCTGGTGTTCATATTGTAATAATGCCGTTGTACATCCAGATATGAGCAACAACTCACAGAGCCTGTTCGAGTTAGCTCTAAGTAATTTCTTCCGCTCCTTCCACAGTCTAAGATTGCAGCGTGATGTCATCCAAATGAAGAAATGTTGTTGGAATCTTATTTGAGAAATGTACAAAACTCGGGGGGGTTTGTGTCTGAAATGTGCTCTACAGTATGGATTGAAGCGGCTCTGGTTCTGATGAGTCAACAGTGTGTATGATATGTGTCTATGAAAGCTTGTCTAACGCTGTATTTTCTTCACACAGAGACATCAGCAAAAACTCCATGCTGTCGTTTCGCACATTCCTCTACTGGACGCTGCTGGGCTTCTGTCACGCCTTCGTCTTCTTCTTTGGCTCCTACATTCTGATGGGAGAGGACACCAGCCTCATGGGCAACGGACAGGTAGGCTGAGGAAGGCTCACGAGACCAACTAGGCCTGGACTGGTCCGGTCTGGTTTGGTCTGGTCCAGAACTCCTATTCCCTCTTAGCTTAGTATGTGGTAAATGATGCAACGTCTTTCCCATATGACAGCTACTCTATAGTTTTCCAGAGTTACTGAAACCGAAAATGTCCCACTGTGGGACGAATAAAGGACCATTCAAACTTTGGTAGAGTTTAAAATATGTTCTGGCGTACCATAGGTGGGTACCATAGCAATCTCAAATGTATAAAAGAATCAAAGCTTGTCCAGTTTCCCCCTTGGGGTGAGGGTAGGGTAATGCAGAGCAGGGTAGGGAACGGGTGGAAACGGGGCCTAACTGCTTATCTTTCTGCTGCTGCTACTGTTTATTACTCATTACTATTTCTCTCTTTCTGCTTTTTGTGGCTTTTACAAAACCTTTGCCATCTGTTTTTTTCCAACCTTTTTTCTCGTATTAACCTTTATGAATGCTGTGTTTGGTGTGTTTTTGATCTGTTTTCTCATATTAACCTTTACGAATGCTGTGTTTGGTGTGTTTCTGTTCTCCTCCTTCCTCTCTGCGTGTGTCGTGTCCTGCTGTGCTTCAGGTCCTGCGCACTAACAGGCAGCTGGTGAGTCTCTTCTGTTCTGTGAGCCACAGCGTCTGCATGTTTTGGCTTCACGTAGATCAATATATACAACTTTATCCAGTATTTAGTCAGGCCCCTACAGTACAAGTTATCCCACTTAAAAAGACTATAGTCTGTAATCATCATAGATAAACCTCAGCTGTGAGAAAATGTGAGTAAAATAAGTATTTAGTCAATAACAAAAGTCCATCTCAATACTTTGTTATATTCCCTTTTTTGGTCAAACATTTTCTGTAAGTCTTCACAAGGTTTCCACACACTGTTGCTGGTATTTTGGCCAATTCCTCCTGCAGATCTCTGCTAGAGCAGTCATGTATTGCTCGACTGTATGTTGGGTTAAATTTCCACCCATTATCTCTGGAAATGTCTTTAGTAGAGTATAGTAGGGTGTAGTGGGGTCAGGATCGGGAGCAGCAGGGCCTGTCCCTGTGTTTCTCAGAATCCCAGCAGGAGACCAGTCTCTGGTCTCCTCAGTCCCAGTTGGTTCATATGTCACTAAAATGTCACAGATGTACTTTGGTGCGAGGCCATGGAGAGACTTGTAACAAACAGAGCTGCTCTAAAGTACGTAAGACTAGAGTTCCTGCCACTCCTGCATCAAGAGCTCGTTAACAAGAATACAAATCTGCATCCCGTTGCCTCTTTATCCATTGCCGAGGCGCAGTGGCAGTCTCAAAGAGACACCCAGACTAGCCTAACGATAGACACCTTCTCCGGCTGTCGATGGAATGACAAGGGAAAAAATATAATTTTGACAATAGAAAATGATTGTAGTCAGAGCAGTAATGCATTTAAGTGTGTCCCTTGTCTCAATTTTGTCGAGCTCAGATTTCCTACAGAGAAGTGGATGAACTGTGAACTAGGGCTGGACGATATGGCAAAAAAGTAAAATCTCAATTTTATTTGCTGCTTTGGACGATTTCGATTTTATATCAATTTTCATTAAAGTCACAAAAGAAAAACGTAGCCCATAAAAATATTTTTTGATCTTTCCCCTCAATATTCAAGTTTCAAAACTATTTTTAATTTGTTTCCCCCAATACGTAATACAAAAGTGTTGTACAGACTGTGCTGATATTGAAAGTATATTCATGTGCTGCTCTAACAATATCCTTCGATTTCACAATTTTCACATTTTTCACCAATTCGATTTTTTTCAAAAGCTGATTAATTGGCGATCGATTTATTGCCCAGCCCTACTGTGAACAGAACACTGCCCCCTGCAGTGATCCTAAATAAGAGCTATTCTGAACCTAAAGAGCTGAGACACAGAAGGAAGCTGCAACTCGGGCCGGTTACAGAAGCATACTGGCAGTCTGTGCTATCAGCCCATCCCACCACCACCAACCACTCACACATACATCACTCATTCTAAAGTGGAGGTGTCTTGCCTAAGGACACCACCACAGTTTGGCACTTTACAGTAGCAGTAGCCGTCATAGCAGTAGCAGCAGTAGTAGGTGCTGAGGGCTCGTTCCATGGTTGAGAAACACAGATACTTAAGATTTATCTTCTACTTTAAATAGTTTTTGTTTTTCTAGATGTTTGGAAACTGGACGTTTGGGACGTTGGTCTTCACCGTTATGGTCATCACAGTCACATTAAAGGTACATTATCACGAATTATTTCCAAGGCATAGAAGTATGAAGGCTCTGGTTCATGGACTGAATACAGATGGACAATGATAACCCGCTAGCTCAATGAAGTATTTTACAATCTGTGTCTTTGTTGACTGTCTGATATTACTATAACTTAAAATGCATTAATACCACAGCACTATGTAACATTGAGCTGGTGATGCCTGTGGTTTTCATTTACATTTGAATTTGCTGCATTAATTCAAGCAAAAATGTCAAATTCTCAGCAGTAATGAGTTTGTTTTATGGATGAATGAACAGAACACTGACGTCAGAGCCTTCCTGCTCCTGCTTCACTTTTATACTGTACATTATACTTGTTGGTATAATGTTGTTTGTTAAAAAGAAAATCAGAAAAATAACATTCTAAAACATGAATAAAGATTCTTACATTGTATGATATATTACAAAAGCAGAACTGGAGTTGTTTTTAGATCCATCCACTCTAATATCAGGAAGTTCTGGAACAAACATGTAGCTCCGCCCCTTCTGTCTGTAACCATATGATGTCATGATGTATAAATCCATGACTCCCACTCACTGGGGTTTTGATGGACGCCCAGAGGAACATATATAACCGAAATATTGCAGGTTATCAGACACTGTTGTGATGAAGTCAGAGGCTGTAACTCGAGGTCAGGGTCCTCTGTGCAGTTAACCCACTCTCCCTCTCTCCCTCACCCCCTCACTCCCTCACTCTCTCACAGCTGGCTCTGGAGACGCACTTTTGGACCTGGATGAACCACTTTGTGACCTGGGGATCTATCGCTTTCTACTTCATCTTCTCGCTGTTCTATGGAGGCATCATCTGGTGAGAGTAGTACATGTTTTTGTATTTGCACAAAAAACGTTGACGTCTCTTTTAAAATAAGTAGGTCTTGTGGTCATTTTAACCATATTGACAATTCAAATCAATCAGATCATTATTCTGTCTCTCTGTCTCTCTCAGGTTGAAGCTTCATCGCCCAGGCCATTAATACTCCTTCTGCATTGATTCTGATTTCTGATGATTATTTCTCTCCGTTTCTTTGAAAGCTTTCTAGAACATGTCAAAGCTCTGTAATAACTGTTTTGTGTTGTGTGTCTCTCCAGGCCGTTTTTGCACACACAGGACATGTACTTTGTGTTCGTCCAGCTCTTGTCCAGCGGTTCCGCCTGGTTTGCCATCTTTATCATCGTCATCACCTGCCTCTTCCCCGACGTCATCAAGAAGGTCTTCTATCGACACCTGAGGCCCACCCACACGCAGAAGAGCCAGGTACACACACACACACACACGTAGGTCTTGAGATCATCTTTATATTGAACTACTGTATTTTCTACTGGCATTACCCATAATGCTTTGCTTTTTTGAGTTGTATGCAGTAAAGTTGTTACCGGGCCTGTTGGAGCCAGTTAATGTATTATAATTTATTACTGTCAATGTCAACTTTATTTGTATAGCACATTTACAACAACACCAGCTGCCCAAAGCCACGAAAGACAAAAAATAAAATAAAACGGCCTAAAATACATACATGTAAAAAATAAAATGGTAAAACTCAATTGGTGTTAAAAGCTAAGGTGTAAAAGTCTGTCTTTAGACTAGACTTAAAAACTTCCAATGATGGAGCTGCTCTAATGAACAGAGGAAGACTATTCCACAATTTGGGGGCAGCCACAGAAAAGCTGGTTTTCAGACCTCACTGATCTGACAAGAGCATACAGCAATAACAGCTCCGACAGATATGCCAAACCATTTAAACATTTTATAACAAGCATCAGAATCTTAAAATCAACCCTGAATGTAACCGGGAGCCAGTGAAGTGAGGCCAGCACAGGGGTGATGTGTTCTCTTACATGTCCCAGTGAGCACGCTAGCAGCAGCATTCTGCTGAAGGTGCTTTATTGAGCTGAGGTCCAGGCCACAGTACAACAAGTTGCAGTAATCTAGCCTTGATGAAATAAAAAGGTGGATAACTTTCTCAAAGTTAGTGGGTGGGATGTAAGCCTTCACTTTGCTCATGACCCGGAGCTGATAGAAGCTTACTATTTATTTAATGTTTATTAGTTCCTTTCTGTCATTGGGATAGCCTGGCCTTAGCCATCCGTACACTCCGCTCAATTATCATTTCCCTGCATGTATTGTCTAGGTCTGGTCCCTGTGTTAGCGATTACAATCGGTTGAATTCCATCCGACCAATCAGCGAGCGCGGGAGGCGGGTGTTGTAGTTAGATGGAGGTGACGTCAACAGTTTGCGTCGAAGGGGTAGGTTGTAGTTTGGCAATGGCGAAGAATGTGATCGTAAAGTAATCCGGTCTGCTTCTATCAAGAAATTGAAGCTGGAGCAAGAGGAATGTTTAGCAAATGTAATCGCTGGCAAAAATTGTGGCGCTACTCCGCACGGGCTTTGTTAGCAGCAAAGGAAATGAAAAAAACCCCCTCACACACAAACACACAGAGACACTCACAAACACTTTGCAGCCTTCTCACTCCATTGATTGATTTCTTGGAGACTGCTTAAAGCCACCTGGACCTTTCCTTCTTCATGTTGTGTATTCTACCTCTTTTGACCTGTTCAGACCTGGATAACATTTATATACAGTGTAATACTCATCAGCTGCTCACATGTATAGAGTTTGCATGTTCTTCCTGTGTCTGTGTAGGTTTTTCTCAGACTGGGTGTGTGTACGTATGTATGTGGGTCTAACCTTCTCTCCTCCCCCACTTGGTCTCTGTTTGTGTGTGTGTGTGTCTAACTCTCTCTCCTCCTCCACTTTCCCACCGCTTCCCGTCTCACGTAGATGTACTCGAACCGTGTGGCCATAGGGGATGACTTCATCGCACTGCAGCCTCTGTCCCGAGCCAAGACCCAGCTGGGCAAGATTAGGTAGAGCCGCCCGGCCTGGTCCCCCGTGAGCCCCCACTGCTGACCCCAGTGAAGCTGTGCTGGACAGACTTCTGGTAGCACTGTGAACCAACACAGCTACCAGGGGAGTGTGGCGTGATCACAAGGTTTTAAAGGGGAATTGTTTTAGGTATAAATCTAGAAATCTAGTTTTATTTAAAAAAAACGTTCTGAACAGTGCGGCAGATTGAACTAACCAGGACATATTGTCAAGGACTCATCCTGACAGTCCGGACAGGGACTGGGTACCAGCAGGAGGCCAGTCCCTGTGCTGGGCAATAAAATATAATTAAATTTAAAATAATGACTTAGAAATGAATTGCACATAGACAGTGAAGGTCACAACATTTTGAAGAGCAAATGGGTACATGAGGATTTTGCTGAGGATTTAGACTGTGGGAGTTCTAGTATCACCAGGTCATGACTGTGTGACGCCCCCTTTAAAACACTCAAGTGATCCGGTTTGGCGAACCATCATTTGTGTTTCCACCATTAGTTTCTGTGTCACTGCGTCTTGATTTTTTTGATTACTGTCAGTTCTTTGCTTCAATGCTGATGTTGCATGATATACGTTTTATACCCTGCATGCCCTGTTCGAGTTCTGTCAGCACTTTAGGAAACAAGATAAAAGCAGTAAAATATGTATATTGTGACCTTTGCTTTCCGCCGCTTCTGGTTTAGGCTCTCAAAGTTTCTGGTTTATGTTTATTGTTGTGCACGATTGTGTACGCAGCAGCTTTTGAATGCAGCTTTTAGCTCGTTTTGTGAGAGAAGCTGCAGAGAAAGAGAAACTTGAGTCTGCCGCATGGTTCTCTCACATGAAAGACTGAATGAATGATTTATCTGGATCCCCCTCTCACTTTTACAGCAGACGCAGCACAATGTCTGCTCTGGTGTCTCTGGTTCACATGCTGTTTTAAGGGTTATACAGGTCAGGTTCTTCTGCAGAAGTTAATGTGAACCTCTGTTACTTTTCAAAATGAGAAGAGAACTTTTTTGATGCAAGCACTGGTTTATCTGCCTGCTCTACCTGCACTGCTAAAAGTGCAAAAACCTTCATAATGTAGCAAATGATTACTACAAAAGAAAAACACTTTTACAGACCAGCTCTTTTTGTCTGGGGTCCAAAATATGAAATGCCGTTAAAGATTGTGTTTACATTACGCTTCAGTATCTGGTACCGTATCCTTACAACCTACCCACAGCAAACCAGTATCCAGGGAAATTGTTTGGTAGCCATGGTGATAAAGCTGTTTCAGCTACAGTTGAACCTGATGAAATCTCACACAACAAAGAGACTAAGTTAATCTTCTACTTGTTACAT
Source organism: Knipowitschia caucasica (assembly GCA_964034765.1). Lineage (NCBI taxonomy): Eukaryota > Metazoa > Chordata > Actinopteri > Gobiiformes > Gobiidae > Knipowitschia > Knipowitschia caucasica. Next base: position 40,819,045 of record OZ035824.1, on the reverse strand, counting down.
TGTACAAGGAGAATGTCTTGACAGAGGCAAGGCACAGACCCCAGCCTCTCTCAGGACAAGTCTGAAGATTCACAGTCTGCAAGCCCCTTTTGGTAGAGCAAGACACCTTCGTATGCAGATGGAAAAGGAAGAAACCAACACAACAAAAGAACAGTGAGACATTAGCATCCTCAAAACCTGCTTCCTCCTGGCATCTGCATACAACCCCCAAGCACTCTGAAGTCAACAGTGGATTACAATACAGACAGTATAGAATTCAGCCACAAATGATTTAGCAAAATGATAACTAAAGTTACATTCCAATATCATTCCCTCCTTTTTTTCCTTTTGATAAATCAAACAATCTATGTTTAAACATGGAGAACATGGAGAACTGAAAATGAAAAAACACACATCCAAACTGAAAAAGAAAAAAATGTTCATAGCATAATTTCACATTGTTGTTCCATAAACTATTCCCCCTATTGAGACATACATGGCTCAAAACTGAACAATGTATTAACTTTGAAATGTATTAACTTTGGTTATCAAATTCAACACCACGCACACGCCCAAAAGCCAGAAAACCCAAAGTCCATTTTCACAGTCCATAGTCAGTCCATTTGACACGTCCTCTCGACCCCTCCTCATGTTTGGTTATGACCTGAAATGTCCACTCTGTTCCTGTTTCGAAACTCTTCTCTGTCTGCGTTTCCGACGCAAGACTAGCAGCAAGCCGTTCTCCAACAACGACACAAAGCTGAACTTTCAAGTCGCAAATGTACCAAGATGTCACCTTCAATTCTCACGTCCATTTAACTTGAACAAACGGCCAGCGCCCTCCGTGGGCCTGCGCGCTTTGATCTTTGCAAATTGGCCCGTGATTATTCGTCAGCAGCTTCCGGTGCGGGGGGGGTGTGTGGAGGGTCGTTTTGTAGGTGTCGATGGCTGTATGGAGATGGCGATGGGGGTGGGTTTTCTGTCCCACAATGGAAAATAGGTGGATTTTGTTGCTTTGAAGCTTTGGCAGGGATGTGGCATTTTTCTCAAAAACAAGAAGCACATTTGTTAACACATTTCAGGATCAAAACATAAGGTGAAGGGTAATTCTAAACCAAGAAAACAGTTTCAAAGTTTCACAATGACTTTTAAAACAAGTATTCTAAACCTGGTGTTAAACTTTTCTATAATTCTTGATAATTTTTTAGACTTTCTTCACACATACTCAACTCGTTCTTGTAAAATCTCTTCCCAATGTATTTTTTTCCCTCATATTCAACTTTCTCTTCCCCAGCTGAAAAACTAACTCCTATCTCTCTCTCTCTCTCGCTCTCTAAATGTTGTTCTAGTTAGTGAGTTTGTTTTGTCAGTTTAGTTTGAGCTTAAACAGACAAACACTTAAACACATAAAACACATGGACAAAGGAAGAACACACGAGACAAAGAAGGACAAAGACAAACAAAGAAAACACATGGACAGAGGACAAAGGACCACATGGCCACAAAATGGCCGCCCTACACAATGCTTGCAATTTAACTATTTTTTTAGGTCTTTTTACAATGTCCAATTCCAAATTTTGAGTAATTTAAAGGTCTTTAAACATCCAATTTCAATGTAGCTTATTTAGATGTCTATAAATGTCCAATTTCAGTTTAGAAGTAATGTAGAAGTTCAGTCTGAAGTAATTCAATTCTAACACAGTCATTATACAGGCGTAACTCTGCGTTACCCTTTTGAATGAAACCCCGTTCATTCGAGCTCTGTAAAAGTCCTTGACTAAAGGCATAACTCTGCGTTATCCTAAATGAACGTGTTCATGTGAACTTCACACTACTTCCTGGATTACTTTTGGACATAATTTAGTGTTTAGAACTTGCCTTTTTGTTGCGATTTCATCAGAAAAAACTGTACTTCTCCCGTTGACTCCAACCCAGGGCTGTCCTGCCTCAAACCTGGAGTTCCAATGCAGTTCCGAGTGCAGAAGGCCTTGTTGTTGCTCCTGGAAGTCCATGTTTGAGACAAGCTCAGCTCCTGTAAGAAGTGTTGGGATCCGGATTCGAAGGACCAAGTGATAAAGCTGTTTCAGCTACAGTTGAACCTGATGAAATCTCACACAACAAAGAGACAAAGTTAATCTTTTACTTGTTACATTGTACAAGGAGAATGTCTTGACAGAGGCAAGGCACAGACCCCAGCCTCTCTCAGGACAAGTCTGAAGATTCACAGTCTGCAAGCCCCTTTTGGTAGAGCAAGACACACCTTCGTATGCAGATGGGAAAGGAAGAAACCAACACAACAAAAGAACAGTGAGACATTAGCATCCTCAAAACCTGCTTCCTCCTGGCATCTGCATACAACCCCCAAGCACTCTGAAGTCAACAGTGGATTACAATACAGACAGTATAGAATTCAGCCACAAATGATTTAGCAAAATGATAACTAAAGTTACATTCCAATATCACATGGCTTCAAGCAGCGTTTCTGGCCAATCACTGTCAGTCAGCTGGTACACTTTAATACCAGCTCGGCCTGGACAGAATCAGGACCATAGTGGACTAAAGAAGGACCTTGTACTAGTTAAACAGAGGAAACGCTCAAAGGAGGGGAGGATAGAGTAGAAACAGTGCTTCAGATTCATGTTGTGTCCTTGTCTGAGGCTAAACTTCCTTTGATCCTTGGACAACGCTACTTTCAAAGGTCGTTTCTCTTTAAGAGCCATTTAAGTTTATTTATTGGAGCTCAGAGCTGCGCAGGTCTAAGAGCCTCCTCATAATTAGATTCTGTCGGTTTGTCCCCAGGCGGCCGCCGCCGTGTCCCTGATGGAGCCTGCTGCGGCTCCATTGCTCTGGACACTAATAGATCTGCTCTTATCTGTGTTCATTCTTTCCCTTGAGACGCTCTGCAGATTCAAATAAAGCACTTCAGGCTCATTTTATTACTTTGCATTCATAACGTTTTGCAGATTTGCTCTGATATTTCTCTCATAACAAAAGTGACTGTCTGAGCCCATTAGAATCAACACACTAATCCACACTAATTGGTTTTTTGCTGATTCAAAAGTCTATATTGCCTTTATATTACTGTGTGTGTGTGTGTGACATAACTGCCAGGTTAATGAGTAGATAAAGTGACATTCAGTGGACATCTGAAATTGCAGCATTGCACATGGACATTAGATGAGGCTGTTGCTTTGGTTGTGGTTGTGGATGTGGTTGCGGCTGTGTTTGTTTTTGTGGTTGTGGTGTAGCCCTTGCAGACAATGCTCAGTGACCTGGTCTTGTCTCTTCAGATGGGGTGCGGTGAGGGTTCAGTCGGCTCAGAATATGACCCTGTTAAAGCCCAGCGGAGCCCAGGGGAGGACTATAGGCGCCTGCTAGCTGCTTCTCCTCCCCCTACCGGCCCTGACCCAGGCTCTGCTAGGTAGTACCATCCCAACTGTCGCATCTGACCCACCGACCACCCCAAAAGACCCATCCATCCGTTAGCCTTGCCCGTTTGTTGAATGCATTTGAATTCCCATCTGCATGAGTATCATGTACTGTATATATCAGTTAAATGGTCAGATTGTCCCATTGCATGTAGAGATAGATTTCCCCCAAAACATTTGGTCAGGACAGTTTGTATTTCACTGTCATTAAAGTATGGGGTAAGAAACAGCCAGGAAATATCAAAGATATGCCTGCAATAGTGATGAGCCGTCCTGTTCCATGTTTCAAGCATGTGCCTGCTGTGTCGTGGTGCTCCAAGTGGAAGTCTGTGTTTGTTAAGAGTCCCCAGAGAGTAAGACAACTTTTAATAAGGCATTATAGTGTTCAACATGTTTGACATTGTTCAAATGCAGTGGCAAATGTAGTTTACTAGATTGCTGTAGGCCACCCTAAATCACAACTGCAGTTGCCTCTGTCGGTGAATCAACATCTTTGTAAGTCCTCAAACAGATCAAAGAATCTGAAGCTGTATACCCAGGACTGAGGCTGTAGACCCAAGACTGAGGCTGTCAGTGAGTGCAGTCAGGTGTGGCCCAGCCTCACCTGTGATCATGGAAAGAAAAAATAGTAAAATGGAATCAATAATACTTGGTCACTATATCAAGTGATGTGTGCTATTGTATTATTTCAATAGAACTTGGCGTTATTTAATTAATTTTTTTACTCAAAATTGCATATTTTTGTTATATTTATTTCATATTTGACAGAGCGGCGCTGTGAGGCGAGCTTCTCTTCGGAGAAAGCAACAGCTCACAGTGGAAGGAGCCTGTGTGACGCTATCAAACTGTTTTCTCTGTTTATCGCGGATACAAAGTTAAAACGTTTTTCCTTTACAATCAACATGTCTACAATTGAGAGGATGGCTCATAAATTGTGTTTTTGAAAACAAATATTGGTCTTAATCGCGCTCAACCACGACTTGTAATGTCACCAAGGGAGGCCAGCTTTTGAGCCCAGAATTCGTTGCATCCAATTCCATCAGAAAGCTCCTCTCATGTTCTTCCTCTGCTAAGGGCAGCTCCAGGTTTTTCTAAAAATAACACATTTTAAAATGATTTTAAAGCTACTTAGGGTAATGTTTTGCTTCCAATGATGATAGGAATGATAAGGAAGAGAGGTAAATGGTAAGAAAGCTTTGTTTTAGAAATCGGATGCACCCGAGAGTCGGCTGCAGCTAGCAAAACACGTCTTGGAGACACCCGTTTTTTTACTTTTATTACTGATTGGACTCATTTACAAATGGAAGATTACATCTACACACTCAAACTATTATCTGGACTTAAAAATGAAACTGGTCCGAACTTCATGTATAAGGTAATACTTTTAAACTGTCTTTTTACATACTTTATTTGAGCAAAAAATGCAGACATGAAACATATTCTACTGTTGCCAAACAAATTGTGAATCACCCGCTCTGTAGATGGTGTTGATGTATATGATACACTATGCTCATCTGACCAACCTCACCGCACGTCACTGGAGGCTGTAGACCCAGGACTGAGGCTGTAGACCCAGGACTGAAGCTGTAGACCCAGGACTGAAGCTGTAGACCCAGGACTGAAGCTGTAGACCCAGGACTGAGGGTGTAGGCCCAGGACTAAGGCTGTAGACCCAGGACTGAGTTTGTAGACCCAGGACTGAGTTTGTAGACCCAGGACTGAGTTTGTAGACCCAGGACTGAGTTTGTAGATCCAGGACTGAGTTTGTAGACCCAGGACTGAGTTTGTAGACCCAGGACTGAGTCTGTAGACCCAGGACTGAATCTGTAGATCCAGGACTGAGTCTGTAGATCCAGGACTGAGTCTGTAGATCCAGGACTGAGTCTGTAGATCCAGGACTGAGTCTGTAGACCCAGGACTGAGTCTGTAGACCCAGGACTGAGTCTGTAGATCCAGGACTGAGGCTGCTTTGTATAGTGAATACATCTTACATGTGCCTTTGCCGTTTCTGGGGACTTGTCTGTGTGGAGTTTGCATGTTCTCCCCTTGCCTCTGCTTGCTTTGCTTTCCCTTATTCTACACAAACACACAAACCTAAATAAACATTGTGTTAATGATAAAAATGGACCTGGAAACCTGGAGGTAAGCTTCCTGGCCTCACTGCAGAAGTTTTCTATCCTTTTCCTTGTTTTGTTTCACATTTTTACGGTCGTTAACTTGTTCCCTTTCTCTCATCACTGATATTTATAGCGGCTCTAACTCAAAAGACCATGGAGAGAGCGGCTTCATCAATATTTCACTGCTCGAGTGCGTTTCACATCAACCACAAAGACGAGAAAAAGTTAGGAATTGTAAAAGTTTAAGAAGTCAAAGACACACTGCAGCACACTGAGCTCGGGCCTTTAGGTGCTGACTCAGGGCAGCTGCGGCCACAAAATCCCCAGACAGACTCTCTGGGCAGCTCCTCGTCAAACACTGAGACAAATACAGCATTCACAAAAAAGTAAGGATTTAAAACGTGTTCGGGGTTACTACTAATTTTCTCTACTCTACTCTCCCCTGATTTGGAGTGTCTCCACTGGTCCTGTGGAACCAGTACCAGCTCCTTCTTAAGTCCCTCTTGGTCCTGGTTCTATCCAGGCTAACCTGGCACTAAAGGTTTCTAACTGACAGTGATTGGTCAGAGTGCAGCTGGCTGCTGCTAATTTTGTATTGACCAACAAATTAAATTAAATTGAAACTCATCATTTTGAGCCAATTTAATTTAATTTCAGACTCTGGATGTTTGCAGGTTTGGTCTTGTGTTTTACCTTAGTTTAGATTAAGAGGAAGAGATCCTTAATCTTTAATGTCCCACAGAGGGGAAATGTCAGTATTGCATCACCAGTTACAGAACAGTAGGAATGAGGACACAGCACAAGATAAGTGAACAATAACTCATAAAACAATCTTACTTTCGCACAATGAAGAAGCAAGAATTAAGTATAATATCTCTAGTTTTCTGAATACATGTATTGCATTGTGACCTGAAGCCTGTCCTCAGGGTGAAAGTGTGTGTGTGTCCTCTGGGAGCTGACTCTGCCCTGACACCCGAGCCCCGCGTCCTCAGTGGCAGCACTTTCATTCAGACTCATAACACTGAACTGTAGCACTCCAGGCCTGAAGACAAGGATATGATCATAGTTGGGATTATTATATTTGAGACCATTCCTGTCGTTGCTGTCTTTGACAAAACTAATGTACAGGCAGAAAACTGCTCTGAGTGTGATGTAAGTAGATGGATAGATACTTTAGTTAGGGATGCATCGATACCACTTTTTTCAAAACCGATAAGGGTACCTTAATTTGAGTACTTGCCGATACCGAATATCGATACGAGTACTGCGTTGTGTTATATAATGTTATATAATAAGAAAATACTTTAACAGTTAAACATTTTAGTGATTGTTTTAACAGTCAACAATAAGAGTAACTATCATATTCCACTCATACAAATGCTATGTTGGTTGTTTTTGTGGCCCGGTGATAGCAAAGGTGCTATACTCCTCTTGGTGTCGAGTTTGTTAATGTTTGATCAAGTTGCTGGTGTAATACGTGTTTGTTTTGGACCCACCTCATGACAGTTTTACACAACGTACAGTCCACTCTACTCTTGTCACTTGTTCACTTTAACAAACTGCCGCAGGACCGACATCCGCTTGCCGCTAGCTTAGCGGCGAGCCGTAAAACGCTTTCTCGCTGCAGACTTTCGGAGACCACCACAGCAACACCTGCCGCACAGCTGTGTGCTGTCGTGACATGTGAATTAAAAATGTGGGCATCGGTTCCCTGGATCAGGTCCTACAAGAGCACAAGCCTATGGTATCAACCTGATACCAGTATCGGTATTGGTGCATCCCTAACTTTATTAATGTCCAGCCGCAGAAACACATCATTCCATCTGAACAAACAAATGCAGTACATCCATTCATCCATTTTCTTCCGCTTCATCTGTTTCCGGGTCGCAAAGGCAGCAGTCTAAGCAGAGACGCCCAGACTTCCCTATCCACACACACTTCCTCCAGCTCGTCCGGGGGGACCCCAAGGCGTTCCCAGGCCAGCTGAGAGACATAGTCCCTCCAGCGTGTCATAGGTCTTCCCCGGGCCCTCCTCCCGGTGGGAGCTCCTCACCCTATCTCTAAGGGAGCACCCAGCCACTCTGCGGAGGAAGCTCATGTCGACCGTTTGTTTCCGTGATCTCGTTCTTTCGGTCATTACCCACAGCTCATGACCATAGGTGAGGGAGGGAACGAAGATTAACTGGTAAATTGAGAGCTTTGCCTTTCGGCTCAGCTCCATCTTTATCACAACCTACAGATTTGGAGGTGCTGATTTTCATCCCAGCCGCTTCACACTCAGCTGCAAACCGCCCCAGTGCATGTTGCAGGTCCTGGTTCGTTGGAGCCAACAGGACAACATCGTCTGCAAACAGCAGAGATGAAATCCTGTGGTCTCCGAACCGGACCCCCTCCGGCCCCTGGCTGCGCCTAGAAATTCTGTCCATGAAGAGAGCGAACAGAACCGGTGACAAAGGGCAGCCCTGGCGCAGTCCAACATGCACCGGGAACAGGTCTGACTTTCTGCCGGCAATGCGAACACAAAATGCAGTACGTAATTCTAAAATTATTTAGAATAGTCCAGTTATAGTTTCAGAAAACTTTATTGATCCAAAATGCCAATTAATTGGCAGCAGAAGCAAATGTGGTAGGAGATAGAGAACGACTAAAATCAATGACAGAAATGCATTTGTGGCGTCATGGAGCTCAGCTTTTCCGTTACTTTGGCCCAAAAAGGTTCAAAGGTTCTAATGTAAAAATCGGTTAACCCCTTAATTGCCAATTTTGCGTTTTTTCATTCATGCAATAGAGCCCTGAACCTTTTATTAGAAGTAGTCCACCATTTTAAACCTTGATTTTATTATTTATTCTCCTCTTAACTCCTGGAATCCTGAATTAAATAACAATAAACTAACAGTAAATTTTGTCTTCTTTTTTTCTCCTTCACGATTATTTCCCTACTTCCCCGCCGCCCTCTCTCCTCACCCATCGACCGCCACCCCTCCACCCCCTCAATCCCTCTTCCCCCAACCCCTCCTCCAGTCTCTATCAGCCTCCCAGGCGCCGGCCCTCAGCTGTGTGGAGTCCCTGTGCTGCTACCAACATGGGCAGAGCGGCTGTTCCCGCCTGGTCGGCTTCATGGAGCAAATGACCGGCCACTGCCACAACGGCGCCCCCCACTGTGCGTCCGCGGGGAGACACTCCAGGTGGGGCAACTGTGGCAGACAGAAGACCTGAGGGTTTGAGGCTGTGGTGGTGGGATCTGAATGTATCGAGAAAGAGCTCTTCTTTTCAACGTTTTTGTAGCATGTCTGTAAAAGGAGGTGGGGAAGGTGTGGTCTCTTTTTAGTCCTGGACCGTGACAGAAATGTAAAACGTTTAGATGTTCAAAAATGACATGAATGGGTTGGTTTCATGTTCTATACGATTGTTCTGTATGTTTGTTTGGGAGTTTGAAAAAATATTATTATTTGTTTGCGATTTCATTCACAAAGCTTCCATATTATGATAATGAGACCATAGTTTATATGAACTGACAAAAAAAGTGTTTAATTCGATTTGCCCCAGGAACTAGAGAAATTAGCTCTGAAATAGAATCTGACTTTTAACAGTTGCCATTAGCTCTACTTGACCCTACTCTACTTTACTCTACTCTACTCTACCCTACTCAATTCTACTCTACCCTGATTGTGAGTGTTTCTCCTGTATAAGCTGTACCAGGTCCTTCTTTAGTCCCTCTTGGTCCTGGTTCTATTCAGGCCGAGCTGGTACTAAAGTTTTCAAAACTGACTGTGATAGGTCAGAGTGCTGCTTGAAGCCATGTTTAACAAGAAATCCCCGCAAACCTTGTTTGTTGTGGGCAGGTTGCCAGGATATTGTACCAGATTCTAAAACCATATAGAGTTAGGCAGAGTGGGGCTGGTGGAAATGAGGCTATAGTTACTAGGAGAGATTCTTCAGCTCCCCTCCACCACAACGTTAAACTATAGGCTCTAAGGAACGTTGTAATGTTACATGAATGCAACCTATTCAAGATTTTGTACTAAACTTAAATTGGTTAAAATAAAAGCTTAAATAGAAGGTAATTTATTCCATTAGTTTGTTTTGACGGTCTCAAAGCGAGATAAGCCAATGGGATCAGCAGTTCTAGTCTGTTTGAAATATTCTTCTCTTCCCAATTTGTAAATCTAGTTTTTCGACGTTCAGAATGTACTCAAGGAAACCCTTTAGGTGCCAGAGTTTTGTCACTATTTTGATGTGAAAAAGTCACCTTTATAGAGCCCTAAAACTGTATGAGAGATGGAGGACTGCTACATTTGTGTGAGGCCAGGTTGCTGTATAGAGAGTGCCCTGGTCTCCGTCTGGGTCAGAAGGGTTTTTGGGAAGCTGCCTCTCTTCTGTCTGCCTGAATCTGTGTCGTCCAGCTCTTTGTTACATCTCTAAACTCGTGAATGCTTGTCCAAAGAGGAGTGGATCAGCAGCTCTGGTCTGTAAAGCACTTTAACATAATCCACGTCTGTCCGAATCCAAACCATAGAGCTCTGTTGCTGGTTTTGGTCACATGTGAGAGAAAGTGTTGGGCAAATGCATGCAGTTACTATAGAATATGTGGAATTGATTTTTGAAAGGAGGCAGAAACCAATGCATTTTTACTACACATCTCATTTCTATCTTGTACATTCTCCGAAGTTGACGTGAAGTGAAATTCCCATTAACATTTGCCATAGACTCTTATATTCTGCGTTGTAATATTAAAAGCAATACTTCATATCTCTGAGTTTTACATTTTATTTGAGACAGATTAGGGTGTGTAATATTTAAATTTGCATCTACATTTTATGTATTTGTCCCAGATATCAGGTCCCACGTACATAAATACCATATAGATAATCTAACATAACAAAAGTTTTGAAATATCCCTATTTATTCCTTTTTTAATGACATTATTCACAAATAAAGGTCAACACATGTGTGTTTAAATGAAAGCAGGTGCAAAAAGAATACATGATAGAATTGTACCAGTTCTGTCTAAACTCCAGCAGGTGGAATGCAGCAGTAATCGGTTAATAAAAGGCAACTAAAGTATGACTGTAATGACGCTATTGGACCACTAGGGGCATTAAACATACAGTCTATGTAAAGAAAGGACATTTATGTGCACTCCTGTCTGGGAGCAAGATATTTAAATTATATTTTTAGGTCAAAATCTACTGAAACAAAGTTGACAGGACCTCACAGATATGGAGCCGTTTCCATCTTTGCGTCAAAGCAAGATTGAAATTACAATAATCCAAACTCTGCTGACTCTTGTGATCTAATTTTTCTGTATAAATAATTGTTGACTGATCAATTTATACCATCAAGAGACCTAAAGACTGCTGCCAAGAAAAGAGTCTTTGCAAGTCATTTTAAGTTTGCAGTTTAATTAAAAGGGCAAAATTGGTAAAAATGTAAAATATTCAAAATCTCTATGGAAAATGTAAATGGAAACATGGCTTCTTCATTAGAGCTCATATACTCATAGATATCCATATTGTGTATCTTTTGATCAATGTGGCAAAATGTTCACACATTTCTCTCTTAAATCACATCGATCCAAACCACATTAGAGTTTCCGGAACACAAACTGATCCAGGCCTGTGCTGCGGCTTGGCCTGACATCACACTTCGGTCCCTGGTTTTGCGTCTGTCACTTGGGCCCTGGTGGTTTGAGGGTCATCGATCCATCGACCCAACGGATGCTTTCCGCTGAACCATCAACTCCCCCCGTCCTCCTCCTCCTCCTTCCCTGTAATGAAGATGAAGCCTTTATTTTGAGGCGGAGGCTGCGAGTGAGAGCTGTAGACTGTTCTTGCATCTTTGCTGGAGGATTCTGTGGTGTTATACTGCCGCCAGTGGTCAGTTTGTGAACGACTGGACGTCAAGATGGCTCTAATTTTTGTCCTGTTTGAACTTGAATATAGGCAAAAGCAGATAATCCAAATTATGTAGATGCAGTTGGACAGTTCTGCCGGTTTCTCCATGGTCTTGTTTTGCCAGACTGGATATGGTTCTGGTTAAGTGCTGGTCATAGGCTGTAGAATGGAACCATCACGAAGCTCGAGAAGATACTGGAACAGCAGCAAATCTACCCCCAGACTCAGTATAAGGAATTTGGAATGTGCCTAATCCCAAAAAGAATTTTTATTTTTTACATGATCACCAGGGCTCAATTAGAGCACAAAAATATTCTTACATAAAAAAGTTGGACAGCCCTGATAGAGACACTGACAAAAAATCAGTCAAATCCCACAGATTAACTATCCATAATGAGACAACGTAGTCTCATTATCATTGTTAATGGCCAAAAATAACACGTGATACTTAAAAGATACAAAACAACATAATTCTCTTCAGTGAGTTTAGTTATTATGCAAACAATGAGCTGTGTCATATCAATGTCAAACAGGATTCAAATGTGGAACTTCTTTTCTAAGGTTGAAGACCCGAGGGAACTGGTCCTCAAAGGGCCGTGTGGCTTCAGGTTTTCATTCCAAACAAACCGCCAGCGCACCAGACTCCACCCATTTCCTCAGGTGAGTTCAGTCCAAACCCGGAGACATGGGAGGAGTCTGTGTGCCCCTGCTGTTGAAATGAAAACCTGCTGCTACACCAGCCTTTTGAGAACCGGTTAGACCCCTGTCGTATCACCAGCGGCAGTGTCTCCATCATTAATCTACATTAGACTTTTCCTTGGATCCAAGTACGTTGTTCCAGTAGCTTTTCCGTCCACTTTCAGACAACTGCACTATCCGGACGTCTTCCTTTGGGAATGATTGATTGCGACGCTAACCTTGGCTCAAAAAATAAACAATCTTGACCACTGCTCAATCAGTTCCTCCATGCGGCAGTGAAGTGCATTGTAGCTGCTTGTGCTTGCGTCTGCTATAAATATACAATCACAGGTCAATTAGGAATGGATCGCTTTAGTTCTTATCCAATCTGCTCCTGGAAGAACCCACGTTTTTGGCCTTAATGCTAGGAAACTGCCATAAAAGGGTAGACATATACTCGCTCGATTCTATACTCTGCATTCCCAATATATGACACATATATCTCAACTATTTATGACTTGTAAAGGTGATATTACGCCCCTTTGTATTGTACTGGAGCCAGACCGTAGCTGGAGCACTGTGCATGAACGGCATTCTTTCAAATTATGTAAACGTCGACCACTGCTTGGATTATGAGCAGTTACTATACATTATTAACGTCTATAGGTTTTCCAGCCCATATCTCTAGTTCAGACCCTGCATTAAAGAAGAATGTTCACGTTGTACTCAAGCAAAAACTTTCCTGTATCTTTGGCTCAAACTTGTTTTTAATGTCTAGTTGAGACAAGACTGTCGCTTAGTAATTACACTATGATTATTGGAATCTGCTGCTATTTGTAAAGAGATTATTTATAGACTTTGGAACGGACAGTATTTTTAAAAGTTATATTTTAGGCATGTAGTTGGATTCTGGATAATGATTCAAAGCCATTTCAGAATCTGATCTTTTGAGCCATTTTGAGCCAATATATTGCTATTTGTTTGCAAATAGGGACGTCATGATCTCCCGTTTTAATGTGAAGAAACATAATAATATAGGTATTTTTCACACCAATAGAAGGTGAAATATTCAGATTATGGATCACATTCACCGACAGTAGCTCAGTTGGTAGAGCATTGGCCTTAAGGCCAGAAGGTCGTGGGTTCAATTCCCACCTCTGCACCGACTCCCACTGATGACTGCTGTCGTTGTGTCCTTGGGCAAGACACTTAACCCCGCTTTGCCCAAATCCCCCACTGAAAGATCAAGGCTATGCTCACACTTAGAGAGCAGCCGTCCTCCTGTGGACTCACCACCTGCAGAGGGTCAGTGAGGGGCTGGTGCTATGAGACTTGGGTGGCATCTCTGATTGGCACCCCCCTGACCCAGAAATGGATTAAAGGGTAGAAAATGGATGGATGGATGGATGGATGGATCACATTCCCCCTGTATGCGTGTGACGTCCCTGTTTGCAAGTTTCTTTAAGTTGATTGACCTGTATCGACGTGTACCTTGTCAGAGTCAACATACTTTTAAGTCACAAACATGGCTGATCTGTTACCTCAGTTACTTTCTCATTATCCAAATATATTTATCTACAAAACGTCTCAAATCTTGAATTGTACTTTTATTCCTTGCAGTCTGCTGTGAGCGCCAGAGAGGCTGCTGGGAAGTGTAGTCTTTCTTCTACTGTCTGTAAAGCAAGGCTGCGTTCACACTTGGGTTTAGTCCTGGTTAACACTCTGACTCCCAGGATCAAACCAAAATACAGTTTTACAGTTTTCATATCTTGTAATGAAAAGACAATCTAATGGTTGGTCTGACCGTAGCTAGCACACATGCGCAAGCTAGCTGTCTAAGTCCTTTTTTGTCTCATGTCCCGCCCGTTTTCCTTGTGTTTGGTGTCTATTGTGAACGCAGCCCTGATGGACCTGTCTGTACTGACCTCCGGAGCCTTATACGTGCTTCTGAAGCGATGTGATGGGCATGTTTGTTTTCCACACCTGTGCACCCGTCTCCACCTGCTCTCTCTGTGCGCTGCGACACAAGAGCGCCCCCTGTCTGCTGTCTTGTTTGCATGAGGCCACAGATGCCTTTAGACTTTTGTACTAACTCTGTATGTCTATGTGTCCAATGTCTGTGTCTTTGTACGTCTCAAAATCTGCATAATGTTGTCGACTTTTCCTCTTTCAACGTTTGTGTGATCACAGAGCTTCGAGAACTTTGCATTTTCCACTTTTTGAAGTGTCTTAAATGTCAGAATTGGTACGTATATGCAATTTTATGTTGCTAAAATCAATGTCCATTTGAAAACATGACAACTGTTCATATTAGTTTAGGAAGGTTCATCTTGTTGTTTTGTGGTTCTTCTAAACCAAATGTACTAAAGGAAAGATGGCGATCTTGCATTGGATGGCGAAGATGGCGTTATTATCATGACATGTGTCAGTAATACACTTTTCCTCTGAGAGTTTATTCCAGTTCAAAAGCAATATTAACAAACACATAGGATAGGAGGGAGCGGCATGACCACTGTCCTTCGACCTTCCTGCTGTAGAACCAGGACTGAGGCTGTAGAACCAGGACTGAGGCTGTAGAACCAGGACTGAGGCTGTAGAACCAGGACTGAGGCTGTAGAACCAGGACTGAGGCTGTAGATCCAGGACTGAGGCACTAGATCCAGGACTGAGGCCTGGATCTATAGAAGTATGCTGTCAAAACATGTCATAGTAATAATATTGCTAAAGTTGAGAAGAACTTACAACTTCCATATTCAGAGGTTGCAACTGTATTACGAATATTCCTCCTGGAAAACCAGCTCCCCAATTTGAATGGATAATTGGAAAATCACAAATGTTGACATTTTAAAAAATTTAACTCGTCCATGATCATAAAATTAATTTATATATTTAGGTTATATACAATGGGTTTTGTATCAAAAGATATTTGACTAGTCTGAAAGAATTGCAGTTATTTACCTCGACAGACACAACAAAACCTTGTCACAGCCTGAAATAAGACTAGAACATAATGTTATCTCTCACCACAGACAAATGACTCTTGCATGAAGTCAAATCAGTAGGAAAAATATAGAACAAAATCATTTAAAACCCTTTACGAAGGAATAGCAGACAATCCTCCCACGTCTGACTAAAATCTCACCTCAAATTTAAGTTCAGAACCTCCTGTAATAGCATCTTTGTGTAAAGTAAAAGCAGGCGACAGAACCACAGTATCTGAAGTGTTAAAGGCTCGTCTAACCCGACGCAGTTCCCCGGTGTTTAAACAGAAAGCCAGTGAGAGAAGCTCAGTGTTCTAGATCTTAAAACTGTTGTCTACTGTTATCTCAAGGAATGCACCACGGCTCGTCCAAACAACGGTTTTGTTTCTGTGTTAAAAAGGTCTTTAGGGTTTAAACTACATAGTATTGAAGCCAGACATATAGTCATAATGGGGAATGTGTGGTAGAGACTTAGACGGCCCCAAACCTGAGCAAAGATAGTTTACTAGTGGTTACAATTTTAGTTTGTTTGTATGAATGTGAGCTTGCCTTTTCTTTTCTTTTATCTGTGTGGAGTCATTTCAGTCTCATCACCTGGTGCACAATCAAACTGTACAATAAGGACACTATGGGAAAATGTGTGGTTAAAATGAGGCATCGATCGCCATTTACCCATTGGTCTAACTCCTCTCCTCAGTATCGCTGGTGCTCGTTGTGCCAAAGTAGTTTTGATCAGAAATATGATGAAAATCTGACAAAATGTGTTAACGTTGCTAAACATGAAGAACATTTATTGTTTTGTCAAATGAAATGTACATTGTGCTTGTTTTGTTTATAGTAACCGTTGCCAAGGAGCTTTAACTGGCAACGATGCAATGATGACAAATACTCAGAGCCATTGGTCCAAAGAGACAGAGACCAAAGTCCGATTTATGTGGTTTTAACACTTCACTTATTTTTGTGCCCAGATCAGAGACTTAAATGACTACTCCATCCATTTCAACATTCCACTTGTCCATTCATCCCAACCTCTAACCCGGACCTGGGCAAAGTGTGGCCCGGGAACCGCATCTGGCCCGATCCATATGTCTATGCGGCCCCCAGAGTGTTCCCAGTTTTGACCTCAGTCTGATCTGTTACTTATTTTAATGAATCCATAGTCTGTTCTCAATGAAGGCTTGTATCAATATGTTATACATTTATTCTCTTCTCAATAATCTATCCAAAATGTTATTAATATTACACTTTTTTGCTTAGTTAAATAGAAAAATAACCACATGAAATTAGGTCCAACCCTCCACAAGACGGCGATGACCCAATGCCCCCCCTGCTTTAACTTCTCCACATGACTGTCTTTTAAACTCTACAAACAATCCCAAACGTGATGGATTTTTGGCACCTTTCCCCTCTTCCTCTCCAAGGAGTTTTCCATGTGTAATTCCCGATCCGTGCTGCTATTTCAGGTCATGGGGCGATCACGAGAATTTCTCCAACGACCGGAGCATCCTGACGCTGTCCCCCATCGAGGCCACGCATTGCTGAGGTCCCACCGCGTCTGTCCCGAATCAACGGCACCAATAAACGCCGCTACTAGAGCCAGAGCGATGGAGATTACAGGCCAGGATCCACCGCAACTAAAGCCCGAGAGGAGATACCGACCAGGATCTGAAGTTTAGAGATCGCCAAATGTAGAGTAAGAGATGAAGGCGGCTTTGTGTTGGATTTAGTGGCATTTAGAGAGAGGGACACAAATCAGTTAATATGATATCTCAGGGTCTCTCCAAAATATGAGCTGATTTGGTATAAATGATTATTAGAAAAGTGGCTAATTAATCAGAGAAACTTGCTCAAAGCACTGGTGAGAATCTGTTCTGAATGTGGGTTTTGAAGTTTTCAGGGCCTGATAAAACACCTGAATAAACCACTGTAATAACATTTTATAATTGTTAGTTATTTAGTCTTTATGTAAAATGGGCAGTGCACACAGCTCATTTCTATCTCCGATCATCTTGTTGTCGCTTTCCTCTAAATGCCTCTAAATGTCACACTGTGCTGCACAAAAAGTTGATTTTTAAATGGTCAAATCGACAAACGCAACCTCAAAGACAAAATGAGGATGTAGCAAAGAGAAGAACTGAAGAACTTTTGAGATCTGAGTTTTTCTGACTAAAAGAGAAAACCGGGACTTATCTATCAGTTCTTAATCTCCTGTTACCAAAGACTGGATTTTGCAGAAGAAAAAGGTTCATGTTTTTGTGCCTGATTATACAGAAACTGAAGAAAACGACTTTTTACCCTGGGAGCTGCTTCCTGGTTCCTGTGACCCTCTCAAAGCCATATCTATATATTCTATTTTTGAAGGTTCCAGATGTTGTTATTGAGATTCCTCTTTTTTAATTTTCTCCTTCAGCTGTTTGTGCAAAAGTGTCGCATCAACACCAGTGGCCTGGATAGTAGATAGTTTGAAATTTAAAATTACTGCTATTTAACCTGCTTTTTTTTCTTGCTTTAAAACAACACACACAATGTCAAAGTCACCACTCAATCAGTGGAGTTTTTCTTTGAGCCAAAATGCCTGCACAACGCTGCCAAATCGTCAGTATATTTCAGATTCAGAAAAGCGAATAGCTCAAAGGTAAAGAAAGCAGATATGTCACGGTAGTGGAGCTCTAAATACAGCAGTGAGTCACAGCGCCCTCACCCAAAAAAGAGAAACTGAAATATATGTTAAAAGAAGTCTGACAACATTAAAGCTCGGGTACCTATATTTTTAATTGACTAATACAGGAGGGGAGGGGCAGTAGGGTATGACAGGGTAGAGTTAGGCTATGGCTGGTGGAAACGGGATAAATGTTTGAGAAATATATCTTACATATGATAAAGGACTTTAAACACAACTTCATCTGCAGTTTCTCTATTATTTTTGGCTCAATATCAGCGTTTTCAATTAACTAAATTTATCATAATGAAGGAAAACTTAATAAAACCAACACTCCACTAGTTTGAATGATTCGATGCTTTTGCGCAGCGGCTGCTGCTTGCCCCAGACGGCAGAATGTGCTCTCAAATATTTGTCATAAAATATATATATTTATGGTCCGCCTCAGATTTGCACAAGAAACATATCACTTTGATTTACTTTTTGTTCCTTTTGAACCGCCATTCATCAACCATCACTGACATGTTTTGGATGTTTGAAGTGTGAAGTGTTTAGCTGCAGCTAGCTTAAACCGCTAACGTTTTTTCCCTGTCATTTTGCATTGGGGCTTTGTCACTAATGTTCAATCTTTACAATGTTATGTCACTATAAAGTTGTGGATACGGTCACAGGTAATTTATTTGGTAAAGGTTTGGGCTTTTATTTTTAGGCTAACGGTTTAGCTAACACAAGTTTAGCTAGAAAACACGGAGCGTTATTGATGTAGCACAAATCCGGGAAACGTTTAGCTAACACGTGTTGCTAGCAAGTTGTATTTTTGAAGTACAATTAAAATGCTTAACTTTTTGTCTTTATCCGAACAAAGTAGAAAATGGACCAGGTTTAAACTGTAAGCTCCAGGTCTGTTTTTCACAAGGGAATAATAATGGGAGATATGTGGTTACAAACTCAAAGCTAAGAGTTAGCATGTAGCATTGCTCTTGTTCTGTATATCACTCTCATGGATCTATAATAGTAACAATCACTCTTATAATCCATGGTGGAATTTGAACGAAGTACCTCAAATTAACACCAGGGGGAGTAAACAGTCAGACCTCAGAAGGCAACCGTTTTAACCTCGACAATGGTACTTGATCTCCAAACGGTTACACAAATTTATCTTGGGACAAAAAAACTGGAAAATAATAGTTTTTTCAAGTCATATTTCATGACGGCAAACGTATGTGTTTAATAATATATCTGCAGTCGTGAACGAATGGACTCTGGTTGAGAATATTTCCACTTTTCAAAATGTAGAGAACTGTAATTGTCTTTCAAAGCTCGTCTTCCTCTGATCCTGTCCCACAGTACACTCAGATTTGGCGCCATAAATAAGTCCATGGTCCATCTCTGTTGGTCGAATTATTTTACTGAATGGTTTTTGTTACATGAAGACTTTTGTCAATGTTGGTTATAAGTTATTTTTGTTCTGTTAAACACTTGCAGAAGTCGACCGATGTTTCTCCTCCGTCTGTCTTTTCTCTGTAGATTCTATTTACGAAATAAATACATTTTTATGAAAATGAGTGTCTTCCTAAAGTTGAAGCTGTTCAGATTCTTACACTACATCCAGAAGTCACTGATCTCTCCGTGGTAAACTACAAGAGCCACAGCTGCCCTGGACAGACTGACAAAAGTGAGTCTGGGGTGTATTCAGAGAAGATGGGAGTTAAAATAGATTCTAGTAAAAGCATAAAAACAGGTCTGATATTTGGATCCTCTTTCATTTCTACGAAAGTTTAAAAAGTTAGGCCAACAGTTAAAGCTCATAGAATTATTAACTGAGAAGTCACACATTTACTGAATTAACTAAGTTTTGGGAGAGATGTTGATACAGTAATACATGAGAAGACAATTTAATGGTTGCTATTAGAAACATTAAAATGTTTTATTTCAAAAGTCACAGAATAGTTGATCTGAAAAGGCCACTTCAATAAAATATTTTACAGCAATAATTAGATATGTTTCAGTCGCTTGAGTCCAGGGAGTGTTTATATGATTGAGACCAGTTTGAAACCGTTCATTAGAGTCCTGAAAGTTGGATTGATACAAAAAAATGATGAAAGGTTTAAATCCTGAACTAAACTCAAGGCTTTTTAATGGAATAATATCACACATATATAAACATCTGGATCACTCTGTTTCCTGTTTATTATTTGAAACCTCCCCATTTTCCCACAAACGTCTAACTCTATAAATATTAGTTTTCAGTAACAGTTTCTCCCACACTTTTAGACCGTTCTAGATGTTGAGGCTCACTTCTTTGTTCCAGTTTTCCATGATGAACTCTGGCTGATATCTGTTTCAACATTTTGATGCCATTTTGACTTTGGACAAAATATGAAAAAATAAATCTGAGACATGATACAAAGTCATACAAAGTTCATTCAGTCCAGATGTTAGTGTGCTCCTGGGCTGCATCCCAAACCTCACAGAAACACCTTCCTTTAGCTCACCCTTAGGTCTCCCAGTGGACACTCCCTGAGCAGTCATTTTGACGGCTCCAATTCCAACCCAACTGTAATAAGTACTAAAACTGGTGAATATCACTGAACTACACAAACACAGTTGAAAGGAAAAGACCATGACTCGGCCAGTCCAGGACCAGCCCTGTCAAAATGACTGCTCTTGGTGCTCTCCATGTTTCAGAAAGATAATAACAATAATAATGACATAGAAATAAACCAGACAGAAACAGAAAATATCGGTAATGTTGTGATTACACACAACTGAAAGCAGTCAGATTGATTGCTCTGGGAGTTCGAGTGTCGCTTCTGTCTGTTACAGTGACTTGAGAGAGTCCAGATGCATACTGTGCGAGTTACTGAACCCTGCAGGCTCTGCTCAAACCACAAAGGTAGCGATTGGTGGATGTTCGTCTTGAATTTGCTCAAAATTATGTTAATTATAGTCGAATTTGTCGCTTCTAGATTTCACAAAACATGTTGTGCTAAAGCTAGTATAAGCACGGGTAAGCCGCATTAGCATTACACTTCCTGTTCCCTTAATAATAAGTCAATAATTAGATTCAAGATGTGATACGTGAACTATTATATCTGCACAGGGAATAACCATGACATGACACATTGAGGCTCTTCCGGCTCTTAAGGTCCTTAAACAAAAGAAGGAGGTGTTTCTGGTTTAAACATGTTCAGGTCACTGTGCTGCTGCTGCCTCCTCTTCCTCCTCTTCCTCCAGTTCCACCAGAGCAGCGTGGCGACTCGCCTGCGACCCCTCACTGAAGAACACTCTCTTGATCACTCCGGACTTTGGCGCCCGGATCGTGTGCTTGAAGACAGAACAAAGACATAGATCCGGTTAAAGATCTTTGAAAGCGAGAATAAAGTGTGTGATGGGAGAATTCAGACAGAAGGGGCGGGGGTAGGGGTTTGTGTCGATATGTTTACCTCCATTTTCATAGCGATCATCACCATCAGTGGATCTCCAGCTTCCACTTTGTCACCGGCTTTTACGAAAACCTGGAAAATCATGAGGAAAAATAAAGTTTTCAGACAATGGGGAGAGTCCGCACAACGGTCTGGATCCATGAGAGGAACAGGAATGAACAAAACATGTTTAATTTACTTGAATGACAGTTAAACATGGTTAAATCCACTCTGGATGACACAAACCAAATACCAACAGTTCTTACCTTCTCTATCGTCCCGGTCATGGGGGCCACAGCGCCGCCCTGGGGTCCGGAGCCACTCACTGCAGCCAGGTGCTTGGGCACAGGGACCAACACCTCAGCACTGCCCTCCTGAACACACACACACGCAAACACACACACAGAATGTTGTATCAAGATTAGATTGTTCATACAGCCCTGGTCTGTGGAGTCCCTCAGGGGTCAATCCTGGGGCCTCTTCTGTTCAATCTCTACATGCTTCTGTTAGGTCAGTTAATGCACAGAATGTCCTACATACTAAACACAGGTTAAGTAACATCACAGGTCACCGTTTACAGTCATGTGACATCACAAGTCATTGTTTACAGTCATGTGACATCTCTGGTTACCATGGAGAACAGATGCACAGTGTTGTTGAGAATGACGACTTTGGGGCGGGACTTGACTCCGTTCACAGAGCAGCGCAGAAATGAGGCTCCGCCCTCAGTCTCCACCTCCCCGGTCACATGGTACATCTCTCCACCAATCTGAGAGCAGCAAAACACACAGAAACATGAACTTTAATCTGTGGAATTAGGAGAGTGTCGTGGGAACTGCCCCCAATGCAAGACATTCACAGCCATTGTAATTGTGATTATAACAATTTCACTACTATGATACATTTATTTAAACTACAGTTCCATCTTCTATCTATGGCTGTTCGGACTCTGAGGACCACAGGGACTGGCCTCCTGGCGGTCCCAGAGTCAGGATTAAACATGGGGAGGCAGCGTTTTAGATTTATGCAGCTAAAATCTGCAACAGTCTTCCTGAAAATGTGAGAAATTTAGGTTAAAAAGTTATTTTTCACAGCAACAACTCAAGGATTTTATCTTCACTCTTTTTAATGTACTGTGATTATGATTTTAATGTTTCTTGTTTATTCAGTACTTCTTCAGAACTTTGAGTTTCCTTGTGTTCTGTTCTAAACAAATAAACTTGCCTTGGCGAGGACAAAGGTTTTATACACAGGACGTTTCCCTCACCTGCATCGTGTAGCTGTTGTCTTTATTGTAGGTGACCTGAACGTCCACCTCTGCAGAGACACAGGGTCAGAGAGGCATCAGTAACAGATTGATTTGGTATTTCTCTAAAACTGCTTAACACACAGACTGTCATTAAAGCAGAGAGCAGTGATTGATGATCCAGAGCCAAAGAGCTGCCACTGAGGCTCTGTCTGGCAACCATCGTGATCTGGGTGCCAGACACTCTGAGAGCAATCCAACATGAGCGCCACAAACTTCAACAAGAAGTGTTTTAAAAGTTGTTACAGAAAACATTCACTCCCACCATCTCTGCTTTAGTCTCGGTCTATGACATCACTGTGATGTCACAGTGAGGTCACAGTAGTATGATGACCTCATACTGACACAGAAGGGGGCGGGGCCAGAGCTTACTCTTGTCTCCGAGCTGCAGACTCAGGCTCCTGCTCAGCTCCAGGTTCAGTCTGAAGCCGCTGCTCGAACCAAACGGAGAAAACGGGTCTGAAACAAAAACACTGCATTTAAGATTTTAAACATTAAACATTTAAACTTAAAGCCCTCAATCTCAGAGCACAGGGTCTCAGGGTCAGAGCTGCGAGACCTCAGAGCTGCGAGACCTCAGAGCTGCGAGACCTCAGAGCTGTGAGACCTCAGAGCTCGGATTCTCAGATTCAAAACAAAAGAAGCATTTATTCGTCCCAAGTAGCAAAACTCATTTTTTCTGTAGTATATTTTGTTGGCTACAATAAAAGATTTTCCAATGAAATGTACAGAAATGTCTTGTTTATCAAGAGACCATTGAATTACCAGTTCAACTGCAACAAAAGAATGTGAATCAAGAGAAAAACTATTGTACTCTCTGGAGTTGTGCGATGTGCTTCAGAGAGTTGTGTGTCCAGCCTCTCAGAGTTGTGTGTGTGTGTAGTTACCATTGGAGGATTGTGTGTATCTGTGTGTGTCTGTCCTCTCCTTCAGCAGCAGAGCCAGAGCAGACTGACACACACACACAGCAGAGGGAGGTGTGTGTGGAGGGAACAGCTGAGTGTGGTGCTGTGGGATGAAACTTGTCGTCACGTTTCCCGCCTCAAACTCCGGGTGCGACGACAAACTCAACAGGAAATTGATGTTTGTGTTCAGGCCCACAATCTGGCAACACAGAAGACAGAGGTCATAACCATCTGGCAACAAAGAAGTCAGATAACAACTTTACAGGAACATTCAGGTCTGTCTGATGAACATTTTGATAATAAATAAATGTTGTGTCCCTGCATTTGACCCATTCTTCACAGCCACTAGGGGCATCTGTCTGGAACAGTGGTCACCGTAGTAACTAACTAACTTTAAAATGAGGTACAACGAGTTTGAGAGAGTCTCTCATCGTTGAAGATCTCGAAAGCTATGGAGTTAGCATTAGCATTGGATTCAAACTACTACTCAAAGAACAGAAAGTTTTCATTCCAACAGCAGGAGCAGCCGTTTCCTCAAGTGAGTCCAGTCTGAACCATAGACTGTAATTTATATTAACGTACGTAGTCATGCTTATCTCCGCCGTTGAAACTAATGTGCCACCACTCTTGCCTTCTATGGGCAGTTTCAAAATGGCCGTGGGGGCTGGAAAACGTGAAAAAACGCCTTTGCGCATGCGTCAGCCGGCACGAGCCCCGTTAATTTAACGAGTGCCTTCAAAATTCCACTGAGACTAAACTAAACCGGTCCAAAAAAATTCACTCCCCTCCCCCGCGTTGACACATGTGTGGAACACAGTGTGTCATAGAGTCGGCTTTTGGACCATCCCGTAAAGCCATTTTTGAGAGGTAAGAAGATGATTTTTGAGCCGGGACCCGCCCCCACTGGTCTGAACCTGAAGACTTGAGGAAATGGTGGAGGAGTCTGGTGTGCTTCTTGTTTGAAATGAAAACCTGCAGCCAAACAAAAAGCCCTTTCTGGTACCAGTTGACACCCCCTGATTTGGATGATTTAGTTCTGCTAAAACTGATAGTGAGGACAATATTTTAGCTCATACAAAAAGTTTACATTTGTTGATCGTATGTAGTATCCGTGTCTCACCAATAATGAATACAAACATATGAATAAAGTCTCACATTGTATTGTCGTAAACCGTATCTGAGTTTCTTCAGAGCAGCCGCACGGTCTTCTCCCCAAACCACCAGTTTAGCGATCATCGGGTCATAGTGAGCGGACACTTCGTCTCCTGAAACAAGAAACATGAGATTATATTATTAAAGATTCTTCACTGAACTATGCGTTAAACAATGTTTGTTATTATTGCATTTCCAATTTCGGTCTGATTCTCTGGCCTCCCTCTCTGGCCTCCCTCTCTGGCCTCCCTCTCTGGCCTCCCTCTGTGGCCTCCCTCTGTGGCCTCCCTCTGTGGCCTCCCTCTGTGGCCTCCCTCTGTGGCCTCCCTCTGTGGCCTCCCTCTGTGGCCTCCCTCTGTGGCCTCCCTCTCTGGCCTCCCTCTCTGGCCTCCCTCTCTGGCCTCCCTCTCTGGCCTCCCTCTCTGGCCTCCCTCTCTGGCCTCCCTCTCTGGCCTCCCTCTGTGGCCTCCCTCTCTGGCCTCTCTCTCTGGCCTCCCTCTCTGGCCTCTCTCTCTGGCCTCTCTCTCTGGCCTCTCTCTCTGGCCTCCCTCTCTGGCCTCTCTCTCTGGCCTCTCTCTCTGGCCTCCCTCTCTGGCCTCCCTCTCTGGCCTCTCTCTCTGGTCTCTCTCTCTGGTCTCTCTCTCTGGCCTCTCTCTCTGGCCTCTCTCTCTGGCCTCCCTCTCTGGCCTCTCTCTCTGGCCTCTCTCTCTGGCCTCTCTCTCTGGCCTCTCTCTCTGGCCTCTCTCTCTGGTCTCTCTCTCTGGTCTCCCTCTCTGGTCTCTCTCGCTGGCCTCTCTCTCTGGCCTCTCTCTCTGGTCTCTCTCTCTGGTCTCTCTCTCTGGTCTCTCTCTCTGGTCTCTCTCTCTGGTCTCTCTCTCTCTGGCCTCTCTCTCTGGCCTCCCTCTCTGGTCTCTCTCTCTGGCCTCTCTCTCTGGTCTCTCTCGCTGGCCTCTCTCTCTGGCCTCTCTCTCTGGTCTCTCTCTGGCCTCTCTCTCTGGCCTCTCTCTCTGGCCTCTCTCTCTGGCCTCTCTCTCTGGCCTCCCTCTCTGGTCTCTCTCGCTGGCCTCTCTCTCTGGCCTCTCTCTCTGGCCTCTCTCTCTGGCCTCTCTCTCTGGCCTCTCTCTCTGGCCTCTCTCTCTGGCCTCTCTGGCTCTCTCTGGTCTCTCTCTCTGGTCTCTCTCTCTGGTCTCTCTCTCTGGTCTCTCTCTCTGGCCTCTCTCTCTGGCCTCCCTCTCTGGTCTCTCTCTCTGGCCTCTCTCTCTGGTCTCTCTCGCTGGCCTCTCTCTCTGGCCTCTCTCTCTGGCCTCTCTCTCTGGCCTCCCTCTCTGGCCTCTCTCTCTGGCCTCCCTCTCTGGCCTCCCTCTCTGGCCTCTCTCTCTGGCCTCTCTCTCTGGCCTCCCTCTGTGGCCTCCCTCTGTGGCCTCCCTCTGTGGCCTCCCTCTGTGGCCTCCCTCTCTGGCCTCCCTCTCTGGCCTCCCTCTCTGGCCTCCCTCTCTGGCCTCCCTCTCTGGCCTCCCTCTCTGGCCTCCCTCTCTGGCCTCCCTCTCTGGCCTCCCTCTCTGGCCTCCCTCTCTGGCCTCTCTCTCTGGCCTCTCTCTCTGGCCTCTCTCTCTGGCCTCTCTCTCTGGCCTCCCTCTCTGGCCTCCCTCTCTGGCCTCTCTCTCTGGTCTCTCTCTCTGGTCTCTCTCTCTGGCCTCTCTCTCTGGCCTCTCTCTCTGGCCTCCCTCTCTGGCCTCTCTCTCTGGCCTCTCTCTCTGGCCTCTCTCTCTGGCCTCTCTCTCTGGCCTCTCTCTCTGGTCTCTCTCTCTGGTCTCCCTCTCTGGTCTCTCTCGCTGGCCTCTCTCTCTGGCCTCTCTCTCTGGTCTCTCTCTCTGGTCTCTCTCTCTGGTCTCTCTCTCTGGTCTCTCTCTCTGGCCTCTCTCTCTGGCCTCCCTCTCTGGTCTCTCTCTCTGGCCTCTCTCTCTGGTCTCTCTCGCTGGCCTCTCTCTCTGGCCTCTCTCTCTGGTCTCTCTCTGGCCTCTCTCTCTGGCCTCTCTCTCTGGCCTCTCTCTCTGGCCTCTCTCTCTGGCCTCCCTCTCTGGTCTCTCTCGCTGGCCTCTCTCTCTGGCCTCTCTCTCTGGCCTCTCTCTCTGGCCTCTCTCTCTGGCCTCTCTCTCTGGCCTCTCTCTCTGGCCTCTCTCTCTGGTCTCTCTCTCTGGTCTCTCTCTCTGGTCTCTCTCTCTGGTCTCTCTCTCTGGCCTCTCTCTCTGGCCTCCCTCTCTGGTCTCTCTCTCTGGCCTCTCTCTCTGGTCTCTCTCGCTGGCCTCTCTCTCTGGCCTCTCTCTCTGGCCTCTCTCTCTGGCCTCCCTCTCTGGCCTCTCTCTCTGGCCTCTCTCTCTGGCCTCCCTCTCTGGCCTCTCTCTCTGGCCTCTCTCTCTGGCCTCTCTCTCTGGCCTCTCTCTCTGGCCTCCCTCTCTGGCCTCCCTCTCTGGCCTCCCTCTCTGGCCTCCCTCTCTGGCCTCCCTCTCTGGCCTCTCTCTCTGGCCTCTCTCTCTGGCCTCTCTCTCTGGCCTCCCTCTCTGGCCTCTCTCTCTGGCCTCTCTCTCTGGCCTCTCTCTCTGGCCTCCCTCTCTGGTGTCTACAAACACACTGGTAAACCCTTGTGTGCCTGACCTTCTCGGACTCCGGTCTCAATCCTTATGGTCTCGTCAGCAGCCGGGGTAGACAGGTGTAGCAGGGGTCCGGCTCCCGGCAGGAAGTCGTTGTTTGGGTCTTCGGCGTAAATTCGGGCTTCGAAAGAGTGTCCGCTCAGAACAATGTCTTCCTGCAGCAGAGGGAGCCGCTCGCCTGCTGCCACCTACAGGACACAGGCGGAGGCGTCAGCAGTGGCCTTCAACAAGCCTCAATGAGAAAGCACTGTTCTACACTGGTCCCTGGTTTATGACAGGAGTGATGTGTTCTCTCTGGTCTCTCTCTCTGCTCTCTCTCTCTCTGGTCTCTCTCTCTCTCTGGTCTCTCTCTCTCTCTGGTCTCTCTCTCTCTGGTCTCTCTTTCTCTGGTCTCTCTCTGATCTCTCACCCTGAGCTGCCACTCCACCAGGTCAGTCCCCGTGATCATCTCAGACACTGGATGTTCCACCTGTAGCCGAGTGTTCATCTCCATAAAGTAGAAGTTGTGTTGTGCGTCCATGATGAACTCCACAGTCCCTACAGACACACAAACGACACAAACAGCTGTCGCACATCTGTAGCCGATATGTAGGACCAAGAATGATAAGGAAAGGAAAAATCTTGGCCATTAAACATGATCATGAGATATTGGCATTTCATGTTTTAAAATGTGACATAATATCTTAAATACAAAACATAGGAAGGGTTAAAAAAAAATTCTATCATCCTGCAACTCCCTCTTCTGCCACCAGAGGGAGCTGCAAATAGACATGAAACATCAGCTCACCTGAGAAATTCATGTTTTAGAAATATATGAAAAAAGTGGTACAATGACATCACACCATTACAGGACTGAGACAGTACTTTTGATGTTTCTTTAGTTTTGTTGTCGCTTTTGAGACTAAGGTAAATATTTTGAGTTTGTATGTTTTGTGTATGAACTGTGCTATACTAATAAACTGTTGGTCTCACCTGCCCCCACGTAGTCCACCGCCTTCGCCGCTCTCACTGCCGCCTCTCCCAGTCTCCTCCGGACCTCTGCGCTGATGCCCGGCTGAAACACACAGCAGTCAAACCCACGCTCCCTGTGACCTGTCTCTCGCACACGTCTCTCGCACACGTCTCTCCTACCTGTCACTCACACCCGTCACTCACACCCGTCACTCACACCCGTCACTCACACCTGTCACTCACACCTGTTACTCACACCTGTCACTCACACCTGTCACTCACCCCAGGGGCCTCCTCGATGATCTTCTGGTGTCTCCTCTGGACACTGCAGTCTCGCTCAAACAGATATACTGCGTTACCGTGCATGTCACCAAACACCTGCACCTCCACGTGCCTGACACAAGAGGGCAGCGGTGAGATCAAGCATCAGGAGGAACGAAGGTTACGTATGAAACCACAGTTCTATGAATCCATGAGCGAAGGGAACATTCAGTGCTATGCAGGGATGAAATAGATTCTCTGGTCTGTGTTAGTGAATTGACAGCTTTGTAAAGTCCTTCAAGACAACTACTGTTTTTAGGGCTGTACAAAAATTAATTGAATCTTTGTTGCCTCCACTAGTGTACAGTGGGGAAAGAAGTCTCTAGTCCAATTTGCAAGTCCCCCACAAAAGATGAGAGATGTCTAATGTCTCCCTCTGGTCTCTCTCTGGTCTCTCTCTGGTCTCTCTCTGGTCTCTCTCTGGTCTCTCTCTGGTCTCTCTCTGGTCTCTCTCTGGTCTCTCTCTCTGGTCTCTCTCTGGTCTCTCTCTGGTCTCTCTCTGGTCTCTCTCTCTGGTCTCTCTCTCTGGTCTCTCTCTCTGGTCTCTCTCTCTGGTCTCTCTCTCTGGTCTCTCTCTCTGGTCTCTCTCTCTGGTCTCTCTCTCTGGTCTCTCTCTCTCTGGTCTCTCTAAAGTACCTGGGATCTTCCACAAACTTCTCCACCAGCATCACGTCATCGTTGAAAGACTTCCTGGCTTCACGTCGCGCAGATTCCAGCTGCTCCAGGAAATCCTTCTCTGTCCGAGCGATTCGCATTCCCTGAACACAGCACAGAACCACAGGATTATAGGGCATGGTATGGTAGCATAGGGCATGGTATCATATGATATGGTATGGTGAGGGACTCATCTCACTCGCATCAATGCCAAATGTGAAATCTAAATTTCTCCACATTGAGATCAATAAAGTTTATTTCATCTTATTTTATCTTTGCCTCTGATTATTTATTTACTTATTTATTCATTGTTAATTTGGTTGGGACTGTACATGTTAATGAACACATCCTTAGCCTTGGGCTAATATCCATCCGTTATCCCACATTCACACTCACAAACACACACTCATTCACCCTGAACTACTGTACATGTTTTTAGTAGTAGGGGAAACCAGAGTACCCGGAGGAAACCTACGCAGACACGGGGAGATCAGAAAGGCCCTGTTCCGACCGGGATTCGAACCTAGAACCTTCTTGCTGAGAAGCGAGAGTGCTATCCGGAATTTAAAGCTGTATTTGAGCAGGTTCCACAGCTACAGCTTCAGACTCTCTACTGTCCTGAGCCGCTCTGAAACAGTTGTCGTTTTGTGTTTTACAATTGTCATTTTTTTTGTCTTGCTTTTTTTCTATCTGTGAATGTAACTGCAGAACAGTGTTCATGATTTTATACTGATCCAGACCAGAGCAGAGAGGATGGTCCCAACAAAGCAGATCAAGCAAAGATAATATTTAAAATGCTAATAAAGCTTTCAGAATTTTATTTTGAACCAGAGCAGAAACTCTGCAAACATCAACCTGAGGAAGCAGCTCATCACCAGCGTCTGCACCACCTCTGCTGCTGCTGTTTATTACTATTGTTAGCTACTTTTAGAATTTTATATATATATATATGTAGGAATGGATGCGTTTCTGCTGTTGGATTTCTTTTACTGGACTCAATAAAGTATCTTTATTGTGCATTTGTTGATTCAAATTAACTTTGTTAAATCTTGTGTTTGCTCTGATCAGCTACAGACTGTGCAGATGCTGAAGGGCGGTGATCACGAGGATGGCCACACGTGAGACATCACAGCATCGTGATGCTGTGATGGGCGGCACGGTGGCTGAGTGGATAGCACTCTCGCCTCTCAGCAAGAAGGTCCTGGGTTCGAATCCCGGTTGGACCAGGGCCTTTCTGAGTGGAGTTTGCATGTTCTCCCTGTGTCTGCGTAGGTTTCCTCCGGGTGCTCCGGTTTCCCCTACCACTAAAAATATGTACAATAGGTCTGGCATGTGCCTCCTGTACTGGCACCCCCGCTCCCAAAAAAAAAAAAAAATCACAATTGTAAACCGCTTTGAGACTCCAATGTGCAGTGAAAGGGCGGTATATAAATAAAGATTACTTACTTACATCGACCCTTGTCCGAGCTTAGATAATTCTGACAGCTCTAGTGAGGACTGTGTGTGTCAAAACATGATTTTTACCTTAGACCATAGGATTTTCATGATAAAGTGACGCTAACACATAATCTCGCTCTCACCTTTCCTCCTCCTCCTCTCACAGCTTTGATCATCACAGGAAACCCAATCTGTGCAGCCTCCGCCTGTAGCCTGTCGTCCGATTGGTCCTCTCCATGGTAACCGCCGATGATTGGCACTCCAGCGGCTGACATGATGTGTTTAGAAGTGCTGTAAAAAGTGTGAGATAACAACACATCAAGAACCTGTTTCATTAGTAAGTAAGTAAGTAAGTAAGTAAGTAATGTTTATTTATATACCGCCTTTCAGAGACAAGGGTCACAAAGCGGTTTACAATTGTTATTATTTTTTGGGCACTTGTCCTCTCACTCCACACATTAAGAAAGTACAAATTTAGAGCTGAGCTCTCTCTCTCTCTTTTTTTCTTTTGGTATCTCACTCGCTCTGGTCTCACTCGCTCTGGTCTCACTCGCTCTGGTCTCACTCGCTCTGGTCTCACTCGCTCTGGTCTCACTCGCTCTGGTCTCACTCGCTCTGGTCTCACTCGCTCTGGTCTCACTCGCTCTGGTCTCACTCGCTCTGGTCTCACTCGCTCTGGTCTCACTCGCTCTGGTCTCACTCTCTGGTCTCACTCTCTGGTCTCACTCTCTGGTCTCACTCTCTGGTCTCACTCTCTGGTCTCACTCTCTGGTCTCACTCTCTGGTCTCACTCTCTGGTCTCACTCTCTGGTCTCACTCTCTGGTCTCACTCTCTGGTCTCACTCTCTGGTCTCTCTGTCTCACTCTGGTCTCACTCTCTGGTCTCACTCTCTCTCTGGTCTCACTCTCTCTCTGGTCTCACTCTCTCTCTGGTCTCACTCTCTCTCTGGTCTCACTCTCTCTGGTCTCTCTCTCTCTGGTCTCTCTCTCTCTGGTCGCTCTCTCTGGTCTCTCTCTCTCTGGTCTCTCTCTCTCTCTGGTCTCACTCTCTCTCTGGTCTCTCTCTCTGGTCTCTCTCTCTGGTCTCTCTCTCTGGTCTCTCTCTCTGGTCTCTCTCTCTGGTCTCTCTCTCTGGTCTCTCTCTCTGGTCTCTCTCTCTGGTCTCTCTCTCTCTGGTCTCTCTCTCTCTCTGGTCTCTCTCTCTCTCTGGTCTCTCTCTCTCTCTGGTCTCAATCTCTCTGGTTTCACTCTCTCTGGTCTCTCTCAAACCTCTTGATGCCCATGTCTCTGATTGCAGAAGATGGAGGTCCGATGAAGATTATTCCGGCCTCTTTGCACGCTTCTGCAAACTCTGTGTTCTCAGACAGGAATCCATAACCAGGATGGACCGCCTGCAAGGACAGGGGCAGAAGGGGAGACAAAGAAAGGAGAAGAGGGGGCATTGAGGACAGGGGGAGACAAGGAGATAAATACAGGGGGAGAGGAGGAGACAAGGTGACAAGGAGACAAATACACTTTAAACAGGAGGCTTAATACCCACAACAAAACCAATAAAGATCTGTGACCACAGCCAGGTTCTGTTCGGCTCTACCTGGACGTGTTTCCATTATTCTTTAGTATCTAGTACCGTATCCTAGAAACCGACCCACAACAAACCAGTCTGGAAAGAACCAGGACCATGAGACTAAAGAAAGACCTAGTACTGATTAAACAGGGCCAGTGGAGTATTTGGGGCACTCACATGTGACCCGGACTTCTTTGCCACATCTAGAACCTTCTCCATGGACAGATAGCTCTGCTGAGACGCTGCAGGTCCGATGTGGAACGCTTCATCTGCCTGAAAACACAAACCAGGATGAGAACCAGACCTGCTCCCGGTGCAGTGAACCCGGTGCTCCTCACCATGGCAACATGCATGGAGTCTTTGTCGGCGTCGCTGTACACGGCCACAGAGCGCACGCCCATCCGCCGCGCCGTCCTCATGACGCGACAGGCGATCTCTCCTCTGTTGGCAATCAGCACCTTCTCTATCCTCGCCACACCTAGACAGACACACACACACACAGACAGACACAAAGAGAGAGACACACGCAGAGACAAGGACACACACACATGATGTTCAGAACTTTCAGTTGCCTCACTCTCTGAATGAATCGTGTTTACACAGACTGATCCAAAGAGAGTTTCACCTGACGCCAGCCTCACGCTTCTTTTGGTCCATGACAGTTTCCTGAAAAGAGAGGAGAGGAGAGAGAGGAGGTAAATGAGGGCAGAGGAGAGAAAAGAGAGGACTGAGGACTGACATAGACCAGAGTGACAGACCTGAGAGCGATCTGAGAGCCCTCTGACAGAAGACAGAGGGGGGAGGACTTAGGTTAGGACTACAGGACAGACAGCTCATTAACCAGCACAATACCATTTCAATAACTTTACTATAATATTACAAAAACATTATATTAACTGCTCGAGCTATAACAGGAATAACTCGTATAAAACTATGGAACTATTATTGTTTCAATAATATTTGTGCATGCGTAAACAGATGTGTGTGTGTGTGTAAAAAGATTTGTGTGTGTAAAAAGATTTGTGTGTGCGTACAAAAAAATCTGCGTACAAAATCTAGATTTGTATGTGCATAACTAGATCTGTGTGTGTTTTTTTTTTTTTAAACTACGTTATGCACACACAAATCTTTTTACGCATACACAAATCTGTTTACGCACGCACGACATTAATCCATTTCTGGTTTGCGGGGTGGCTGTCATAGCTGCACCAGCCCCCCTCACTGATCCTCCTGCTCCACAGGAGCTGAGTGGGGGCTTCGGGCAAAGTCCGGTTAAGTGTCTTGCCCAAGGACACAACGGCACCAGTCATCAGTGGGAGTAGAGAAGTAAGTCTTATGGTGGGCTCGAACCCACAACCTTCAGGCCCAAATGCCACCCTAACCAATTGAATTTTGTGGTGATCAAGCTCCTACATTGTTATGATTGGAGACATAAGCTACCTTCACTTAACCTTGTCCTGCTTTAGTTTGTCACACTTTTTCTTTTATCAGATATTTTTAAAACATTGAACAGACGTAAACACGCGCACTCTCTTCTTCAAATGTCATTAAAATACTTTGTAAACATACAACATGAGTCTTTAGAGCTGGGGTTGTCATTCACGGTGGTAGCTTAGCAGAATGCTAACTAACAAGAGGCGTGTGTTAAACTGTTAATAAGGCATTAAAACAATATTATTATCCTCAAATGAAGCTGCAGTTTTGGAGTATGTTGTTGCACTCACTGTGTGAATATTCTGCAGCCTTGTAAAGAGGGGAAACTGAGGAGGACAGCTGCCATGGCGCTGTTTGTGATGCTAAAGGAGACGCTACAATCCAGGCATCTCAACCGGGGCGGGATTTACGGCTACAATCCAGGCATCCCCGGAGGGGCGGGGCTTACGGGCTACATCACACATAAATACAATGAATATATATTATATTATTATTAATAATAATTAACAATAACATGATTAAACTGGTGGTAATTATAGTTATTATTATATTATTATTATTGTAATAACAAAATAAATACCATACAATAAAAAGAAACAAATCAAAATACATACAAAATAATAGGTATCTGCGGTCTCCATCTCAGGTTTTTAATAATAATATTAAATGTGCAGCTGATTCTGAAAACAAAAAAAATCACTTGTAGATCTCATGTTTTTAGTCAATGGTTTTTACCTACAGACTAGTAAAACTCACATATGCCATATATTATTGCAGTGAGAGTCTGAGCCAACATCCGAAAAGTGGTATTTTATTGTCTGTAAATTTAACTTTTTTCAGTTCTTTGTAATAAATACTCAAGTTAAAGCAGCAGTAAGCGATTTTTGGGTGTTAATATACGTCTTAAATATTGATATATTCCAATAGCCATCACTTATATAGAGTGTTTGTACCTAAACACGGATCTCTCAGTCCTTCCAGTCTTCTCCCACACTGTAATGACTGTAATGCGGGCTTTCACCAAGTTAGCTAGTTAAAAATCCCCAGCTGTTGTAGAAATACGGCCGCATTTTGTGGCAATAACTGCGCATTACCTTGGCTTAGCTTTGAGAAACAACAACAGACAACACAACATCGAAGCCTTAGCCCAGCCTCAGCCATCCATAAACTCCGGTCAATTATTAGTTCCCCACATGTACAACATTAAATGACCATATCACCAGAGTTCCCCCGTGAAGTGGTGTTAGCATTAGCGTTCGCTGTTAGCATTAGCGTTCACTGTTAGCATTAGCGTTAGCGTTAGCATTAGCGTTCACTGTTAGCATTAGCGTTAGCTGTTAGCATTAGCTGTCTGTAGTTGTGAATATGATGTGGCTGCTACGATCACTTCTGATCTGTATGAATCGTTTGTTTTTGCCAATAAACATAGTTGCTTGCACTATATATATATGTAGGTCTGCATTTCATTCTTCAATGACTAAGTTTTGCAACTTGCACTCTGTATATTTAGTTTTATTGTTATAAAAACAATATCTCTTTACCTCAAATCTAACTTCCGTGACCACTACATACATTTTTATTATTATGTATTGAGAATAAGTAAGAAGTCTTGCTGACTACTACCAAATAAATTATGAGCATGATATAATATAGACATTGTAATAATTTACATGTCTTCATTGCATTCTTTTCTCTGTATCTTTTCCAGTATGGCCTAAATCAATTGGAATGAGGTCTTCAATGTACAAGAGTTCAAAAGCCTCCATAATGCAAGTTAAATAACTATTAAAAAAAAAACAATGCCATAACGACTAGATACTTTTCTGCTGACCTCTTCTTTCTCTAGTATTGACTGCGAAGACAAGACTTTGCTTCCATAATTAGAAGATCGGCCATTGTCATCTCCTGAGGAAGACTTTACACCCCACATTTGTCATGTAGGTTGTTGTGAATGCATATATGGGACGCAGTGATTATGATGATAATGATGTTGTGATGTGTGTGTCGTTCATCCCTACAGTTGTGTTGCTGCCCTGAGGTCCAAAATGAATATCCATCATGTTCCAGGAGTCAGTGTTGACAAAACTGTCGCTGAGTTTCTTCAACAATCAAGAGGAGTGAGATAATCACTCGACTCCCAAAACAGCCGATGTAAGTGTCTTTCTCTCACAATGCACAGTCCAAATAAACATGTTCAAGGATCCTGTGGATCAGGGGCCACTCCTGGTGATCAATAAATACTGATGTTGTTGATGATGAATATATCAAAGTCATATTTGAGTAGATAAAACTGATGTCTCTTCTATTATGTTTCAAAGGAAAATCTCTGCCAGAGGAAGACTCCAGTTCCTTCAACCTGGGCCCCTGAAGCGTGGCTGTCTGTGCGTGTGGCTGTGTGTGACTGTGTGTGACTGTGTGTGACTGTGTGTGACTGTGTGTGACTGTGTGTGACTGTGTGTGACTGTGTGTGACTGTGTGTGACTGTGTGTGCTTGTGACTGTGTGTGACTGTGTGTGCGTGTGGCTGTGTGTGCGTGTGACTGTGTGTGTGACTGTGTGGCTGTCTGTGCGTGTGACTGTGTGCGTGTGACTGTGTGCGTGTGACTGTGTGTGCGTGTGACTGTGTGTGCTTGTGACTGTGTGTGCTTGTGGCTGTGTGTGCTTGTGACTGTGTGTGCTTGTGGCTGTGTGTGCTTGTGACTGTGTGTGCTTGTGACTGTGTGTGACTGTGTGTGCTTGTGACTGTGTGCTTGTGGCTGTGTGTGCTTGTGACTGTGTGTGCTTGTGGCTGTGTGTGACTGTGTGTGCGTGTGACTGTATGTGCTTGTGACTGTGTGTGCTTGTGGCTGTGTGTGACTGTGTGTGCTTGTGACTGTGTGTGCTTGTGACTGTGTGTGCTTGTGACTGTGTGTGCGTGTGACTGTGTGTGCTTGTGACTGTGTGTGCGTGTGACTGTATGTGCTTGTGACTGTGTGTGCTTGTGGCTGTGTGTGCGTGGCTGCTTATGAATTATTTTGAGGAAATGTGTTCAAACAAGCTACAACATAAAGATTAACATTTTGTTAGATATCTCTGATAGTGTTCGCTGCAGCAGCGATGGATAAGGACCTGGATAATAACAGTGTTATTCATTTGAGCAAAAAGTGATAACACAAACGTTGCCTTACCATCACTTGTAATTATTTGTCTTAGTAGGGACATTGTGTATATTTTTCCGGCTATAACTTCAAATCTTCTTTTACATAATAAAGTTTCTTAGACTCGTTACAGACTGTATTTGTTTTCCTACTATAAAACAAAGCACATTGAAAGAGGTGAATGTATTTTATTTTATTTTGAAATAGTACAACTACAAACATATTTCAGAACTGCAGAGTGGACGTGCACCATGGGGGCCACTGAGGACGTGCACCATGGGGGCCGCTGAGGACGTGCACCATGGGGGCCGCTGAGGACGTGCACCATGGGGGCCGCTGAGGACGTGCACCATGGGGGCCGCTGAGGAAAGCACGTTTTCAATGTCTGTTGGCACCTTTCACAGACGCATCAGGGAAAGGATCTGGTCATCAGCTTCTCTGGACAGAGGGTGTTCAGTGCTTCCTGAAAGAACCGTTATGACAAATGACTTTATATATTCTGTTACTTGTAGCTTTTCTTTCAAAGTGGTGAGTTTCCTTACAGTGTAATAGTGTAACGTAATTAGTTATGACAGTATTTTTGCGTTTCGGACAAGCTTTACTGGAATTGTTTTTCAGTCCCACATCTCACTGTACAGCTCTGATACACTTTGATTTTGTCTTCATTCTCTGAACAATAAGCACATAATACAGATGTTGATTACATCAATAAATGTATCTTTATTTTGTGACATTGAGAAGGCAGCTTCCAGTGAGATGCAGCTTTACTTTCACATAATACATTACTACAGTGTTGTCTATAAAGAACTCCAAATATACAAATTGTGAGGAAATACGTAGCAGTAATGTATTACTTTAAATAACCTTCATGTAAAGCTTTGTTATGTATATGCATTACATTCATCTAATACATATGCACTGTAACAGATTAACATCTGTGCATAATGTTGAGACACGTCACACTGCAATCTGCAACATTATGTTTATCACAACAGTTATCAGTGTACCAACTATAAAAGCAGTGTTATTCTATAAAAGACTGGATTGTTTTTATCTCTTTCTTAGTGATGCTATCCTAGCTAACACCAAGCTGCTTCCAGTGTTATAGCTAGGTTACAACTGAGCTATTCTATGCTAATATATCACTCCCAGAGTTTGTTAATATACTTACGAGTAGACCTGACGGAGATGAATCTGCTGCTGCCATCACCAACTGCTGCTGCGCGTTCATGTGGTGTGACGAGGGGACGGGGGCGGGGCTACTAACTCGCTCAGGCAGAAGAAACTGCCGGAAACGACCAAATCGCTTACTGCTGCTTTAAATCTGCACGAGTTGGACCTGAAGAATCTTCAGCCAATCAGAAAGCAGGACGCAGGAGGCGGGAGCTGTGACTGCGCTGAGCGCCCACTAGAGGGCGGTGTTTCTCTCATTTACAGTGAACCACAGTCTGGTCTGAACTTCAGATGATAAATGTTTGTGACTCTGTGTGCGTGTCCACAAGGTCATAACCTTTTAGAGGTAATGGGTTCATCTGTAGAAAGTATGGATTGAAAAACAACAATTAAGTTATTTAATAATAATCATAGTAAAACAGTTGAAGCATTGGCACTCTCCATTGTCACTAGACTAGAGCATTGTCACTTCACCAGGTGCAGGTCTATGTCTCAGAGGTCTCAGTCTCAGGTATCAGGTCTCACACTCAGGTCTCCATCCCAGGTCTAGGTCTCTGTGATCTCAGTCTCAGGTCTGAGAAGTCTCAGTCTCAGGTCTCAGAGGTCTCAATCTCAGGTCCCAGAAGTGTTGGAGGTCTCAGTCTCAGGTCTTAGTTTCAGGTCTCAGTCTAAAGTCTCAGAAATCTCAGTCTCAGGTGTCAGGTCTCAGTCTCAGGTCTCAGTCTCAGTTCTCAGTCTAAGGTCTCAGTCCGAGGTCTCAGTCTCAGGTCTCAGGTCTCAGGTCTCAGGTCTCAGGTCTCAGGTCTCAGTTCTCAGGTCTCAGGTCTCAGGTCTCAGGTCTCAGGTCTCAGGTCTCAGGTCTCAGAGGTCTCAGTCTCTGGTCTCAGTCTAAGGTCTAAGAGGTCTCCGTCTCAGGTCTGTGGTTTGAGCCACTGCTTGTCATGTGCTGTTATCTCCTTTCTATGTAGATTAAATTGTGTGAATTTCTGAACATGTTTTCATGTGCATTAATGTCTTTGACAGATGGACGACGCCTGTGGCTGAAATCTGACATATTTGTATATGAGCCATATGTTCATTAGTGCTGACCCTGATTTACATAATGACATCAATATTCAGCAACAGCCGCAACACATCACTGCTCTAGACTAGATCTGCAGGAGGAATGGGCCAAAATAAAAACAGTGTGTGAAAACCTTGTGAAGACTTAGTTATTCGTAGTTTTAGACCTAGTTTTAGTCCTAGTTTTAGTTCAAGTTTTTATCCAAGTTTTTGTCCAAGTTTTTGTCCAAGTTTTAGTTGTAGTTTTAGCCCTAGTTTTAGTCCAAGATTTAGACCTATAATTTTTGTGCTAGTTTCAAACGCAGACACATGTCATTCCAGTTCAGGGGTCAAAGTTCATTGAGGGCAAAGTTTATCTAAACAAAACAGATTTTAACATAAAAATGTCAGTTTCCATCCTGATCATTTCAGGTCATTTTTCAAGTTTATCCTTTTAAATGAACACAACACATACACACAACCCACTAATCTGATACAATCTCTACATTTGACCCACTTTGAGTCCTCTGCTGCTGCGTTTGGTCTCGTATTGATCGAACAAACAGAGAGGAACCTTAACCCCGCCACGGCGCAGGTTTAGGGTGAATGCCACTTTATCAGACTCTCATCCACAGGAACTGCAGCTTTTGCTCTGAGAAATGTAAGAAAACGCAATTTTTATGTCTTAAAAATCTTGTAATTGTGAGAAATGTGGATTTACCCAGCAGTGAGATTGTTTCTTTATAATTCTCATCGTGGAGCGTTTATTCTGAGCTTTTGA
The DNA here is from genome assembly GCA_964034765.1 of Knipowitschia caucasica. Classification (NCBI taxonomy): domain Eukaryota; kingdom Metazoa; phylum Chordata; class Actinopteri; order Gobiiformes; family Gobiidae; genus Knipowitschia; species Knipowitschia caucasica. Next base: position 40,779,381 of record OZ035824.1, on the reverse strand, counting down.
GAATTAGAATATTTTTCAAAAGTGTCTTTATTTCTGTCATTTCAACATAAAATCTGTAACCAGTATACAACAAAGACATTCTAACACATACTTGTTTTAACTCACTCTACTGTAATGAGTCTACACTTGCTTGTTTATTATGCTACAGTTAGAGATAAAATGCAGTTTTTGCTTGGACTGTTAAGTTCTCTCCACCGGACAGATGGAAAGAGTGGCCTTTTGATTTGTTTTAATTTAAGTTTAGGTTAAGGTTTTAAGATAACTGCATGCACTAAATTACTCCAACCCACTTTGAGCATGATTCTATTTTGAGGTGCGTGTGAGTGTTTCCTGCTGTTTCGGGTTTTAAAAGAAAATCTAAGATGACTTCAAACAAAGAAAGTTAAAGACAGTGAGGACGAGTTTGTGATTTTTTACATTTATTGTTGAAACGTCAAAATGCTATGTTCAGATATTGTGGCAGCTCTATGGCCCTACCTGGTGTCCAAACATTTAGTTCACAGACTGTTCCAGACGCAACAGCTCGGATGGATAAACTGTGACTGGATTTTGTTCTGATCTTTAAAATGCATTTGATGTTATGTCTATATTGATTCTACACATCGATATGTATGGGAAGCAAACAAATGATTCCAGAGGTGCTTCACATCAGTACAGCCTGACTGTTGGTTGGGCTGGAGTTGGCTGGATGACACTGTGCCTCAATGGTTATTGTGTGTTGGCAGCAGACGGCCATAGAACATGACACAGTGGGGCACATTTGAGTTAAGTTTGGACGCCCTTGCTCTTCCGCGTGGACGTATCTGCTTCAATATTATGTTGTTTATTATTGTTTATCTTTATTTTGTCCTGTTTATTTTTTATCTATTCACCCCAGTTTTGTTTGTTTTTGTGCTTTGTTTGTTTTTTTATTTTTAAACATGTAGCTCCGCCCCTTCTGTCTACAAGATCCAGTTTGAGTCCTGCAATAGTGTGATGTCATTGTACCACTATGACGTCACTATGACATCACACTGTCTTCATCTTATTATGAAACATGTCATCTTTGTCTTTGATCAAAACAAGAAAAAAGTCGATGTTTTTATTTGAATAATAATAATAACATTTTTCATAATACTGATAATGCTAACAGTTATAATAGTACTGAAGGCCTCTGATTGGTCAGGGCTTATATGACTCATATCTGGATTTACATTAAGACAATATCACAATGTAAACACCACCACAGAGAGAGAGAAACCACAGATTTAAGCCTAAAATGGTGAGCTAGAGGAGTTTACTTTTACATGTAAGTGAATAGGAGCCAGAGAGAGTTGGAGACAAACTTCACCATGAGCACTTCCCTACTGGGCTTCATTGAGGTAAAAGGTTAGCATTAAGCTAGTGGGTTAGCATTGAGCTTCTGTGTCCAGTCTGTGGTTAAACACATGATAGATCTTGGTTGATGGATGTGTTTGTTGCAGAGAACGATGGCAGCGCGGCGGCTGTGTGCTCTCGTCCTGCTTCAAGTTGCATCAGTGTTGGTGAGGTCATCATCCAGCCAACTTCTTCATCTTCACACAGTTACAGTATATACAGCAGTGTGTTCTCACTTTCACACTGTGACGTAGTCGGTAATCATTATTTGTCACATTCCTTCGGTTCTTTTATACAGCAACAAATGGAAACAAATGGAAAAAGTAAAACATTTAAATTAACATGCCTGCCAGAGATTACAACTCACCATATTAATTTTATTTGTGTAAAAGGGATGTCGTGCTTTCTAAACATGGCAGCAAGTGAGAGGAGGTGGGAGAAGAGGAGTGGTCCAAGAGTAGAACCCTGGGGGACTCCACAGAGCAGAGGAGCAACAGAGGAGCAGGAGTCCCCCAGGCCGACCGTGCAGGACGGACAGAAAAGAACTGAACCAGAATCCCACACAGTCCTTCATTTGGTTTACCAGAGTTTTAAAAGAGTTACTGAAATGGCAGAATGACCACAAGCTTCGAAAAGGTTCAGTCAAAAAGTATCAATTCAATTCAATTTATTTTTGTGTAGCCCTAAATCACAGCTATATATATCTTTGAGAATCAAACAGTTCGAGCACAGGAAATGCAACAATAAAAAGCACATAGAGCCACTGGTCCAAAAGGGGCTGTTGACCAATGTCCATAAATGTCTTGGATCATCAACAAGGAACCACTGAGAACCCAGTGGGAAACAGTGAGAAAGTTTTGCAAATCTAGACTCTGCTTCTTCAGGATCAGTTCAATCGCAGCCTGTTTACGAAACGTGGACAGAATCCGAGAAACAAAACTGTTTACAATGAGGCGAGGGATGTGGACTTTGCACACGCTTATTTTCCTGATGCTGTCACCGCCCACGACGCCGTTTACACCACATCAAATATTTAAACGTGGACAAAATCAATGTGTAAACAGGAAATGTTTTTTTTATTTGATAATGAAAATGTTCTTGAGTTTTTTAGGTGTAAACAGTTCTGTCATCTTCTCATTGTAAACAGTTCTGTCATCACCGTGTGTGGAATGATTGGAACAATATCTGAACTCTGAATATTGTAAAGCGCTTTGGGGGACCTTGGTCTGTAAAATGGGCTATAAATAAACATTACTTACTTACTAATGACACAAACCACACCGTTGTTTGAGAGACACATGTGAGACACATCAGGGCGGGAAAGGACAGAGGACTAATGTGAAGATAGAACCAGTTCAGGACTAGTTCAGGATTAGGTATCTTAAAAAAATGGCTTTAACAGTCACATAAAGAAAGCAGAAACCAAAAACGGCTACATTTGAATTTTACATTAAAATGAATGGAGCAAAAAGTACAACTCACTTTTAAAGATAATTCCATAACAATAATGTCAGATAAAGCACACACAGTATGTCTCCTGTCCCAGTGTGTCCTCAGTGTGTCTTCTCTGTGTCCTCCTGTCCCAGAGCGGGGAGGTCCTGATCTTCTGTGACGACCCGACGGTGGACAGAGCCGTGACTCACGCCCTCAACACGTTCAACGAAGGAATTGTCACCGGACACAAACTAGCTCTGTTCCAGGTCACATTCGCCAGCAAGGTACCTCCCCTCCACCCCCTGAGAGAGACCAGAGCGAGGCCAGAGAGAGACCAGACGGAGGCTAGAGAGAGACCAGAGAGAGACCAGAGAGAGACCAAAGAGAAGCCAGAGAGAGGCCAGAGAGAGGCTAGAGAGAAGCCAGAGAGAAGCCAGAGAGAGACCAGAGAGAGACCAGAGAGAGACCAGAGAGAGACCAGAGAGAGACCAGAGAGAGACCAGAGAGAGGCCAGAGAGAGAGAGACCAGAGAGAGATCAGAGAGACGCCAGAGAGAGAGACCAGATAGAGGCTAGAGAGAAGCCAGAGAGAGACCAGAGAGAGACCAAAGAGAAGCCAGAAAGAGGCCAGAGAGAGACCAGAGAGAGACCAGAGAGAGGTCAGAGAGAGGTCAGAGAGAGACCAGAGAGAGGTCAGAGAGAGGTCAGAGAGAGGCCAGAGAGAGACCAGAGAGAGACCAGATAGAGGCCAGAGAGAGACCAGAGAGAGACCAGAGAGAGACCAGAGAGAGACCAGAGAGAGACCAGAGAGAGACCAGAGAGAGGCCAGAGAGAGAGAGACCAGAGAGAGACCAGAGAGACACCAGAGAGAGATCAGAGAGACGCCAGAGAGAGAGACCAGATAGAGGCTAGAGAGAAGCCAGAGAGAGACCAGAGAGAGACCAAAGAGAAGCCAGAGAGAGGCCAGAGAGAGACCAGAGAGAGACCAAAGAGAAGCCAGAAAGAGGCCAGAGAGAGACCAGAGAGAGACCAGAGAGAGGTCAGAGAGAGGTCAGAGAGAGACCAGAGAGAGGTCAGAGAGAGGTCAGAGAGAGACCAGAGAGAGACCAGAGACAGGCCAGAGAGAGACCAGCAAGAGGCCAGAGAGAGAGACTAGAGAAACACCAAAGAGACACCAGAGAGAGACTATAGAGAGAGACCAGTGGGAAACCAGAGAGAGCCATTGGTCCATAGGGAGCAGGATTTAGTCCATCAGTGCTGGTTCAAAACCAGCTCCTGAGTTAAGAAGATTGTCTGTGAGTTATTGTCATTAAATGTTGGTATTCAGGCAGAAAACGGCTCGTACTGGCTCAAGTTCACCACCAGGAAGAGCAACTGTTCTGCATCGGAACCCACGCCCTGGACCGAGTGCGACTACCTTCCCATCGATAAGGTCAGAGTTCACCACCGCCAACCAGAGACAGAGGCAGCGATTAACACCGGTCTCTCTCTCCTCTCCAATCTCATCATCTCTCTCTTTTCTTTCCTCTCTCTTCTCTTCTTCTCTCTCCTATCTTCTCTGTCTTCTCTCTCCTTGCTCTCTCCTCCTTCTATCTCTCCTTCTCTCTTCTTCTCTCTCCTTCTCTCCTTGTCCGTTCATCTCTCTACAGAAGCCCATCAGATGTAATGCCACGGTCCACATGAACGAGACGGACACAGACACTGAGCATGTAAACTGTCAGATTGGTGAGTGAACACCTGGAACCTGAACAAAGCTGGGAGAGTTCTGACGAGAAGAAAAACCTAAAGCGAGTTAACACTTTTAACCATTGATGCATTAAAACAATAGACATAATCGCCGCCTTCTGTCTGTGGTTGCACAACTGCACCATTTAAATGAACAGGATGTGAGTTTTACCGACCCTGGTCGTAGCTAGCCTGGCCTTAGCCATCCGCACATTCCGCTCAATCATCATTTCACTGCATGTAACGTCTGGGTCTGGTCCCTGTGTTAGCGAATACAATCGGTCGTATTTCGACCGGCTACTCAGAGAGAGCGGAAGGCGGGTGTTGTAGGTCGGTGCTGGTGACGTCAAGAGTTTGCGCCGAACGGGCAGGTTGTAGTTTGGCAATGGCGAAGAATGCGATAGTAAAGTAATCCGGTCTGGTTCTATCAAGAAATTGAAGCCGGAACAAGAGGAATGTTTCGCAAATGTAATCGCTCGTCAAGATTGTGGCGCTACTCCCCACGGGCTCCGTTAGCGGCAAAGGAGATGGCTAGGCTAAATACTAAATGCTAACAACACACTCGGGCGTTAACCCCTCCCACCTGTTCACAGAGCTCAATGGAGCAAATCCAGACCTTAGTATGAAATGAAATTTGTACTATGGTGTGGTACAACCAGGCTAGGTCGTACCACACCATAGTACAAATTACATTTAATGCAGGGACGTGCGGTGAGGTTTGTGATTGGGGAGGCACTGACTTTAAAAGTCAGATTTACAATCATTATTCAAATAAAATAGCATTTAATCACCAATGCAATGACATCCACAAACTTTATATACTGTAAAGATAAGAGAACCAGCTTCTTTTAATAATCTCACAACAAATCTAGCTTCTGACTCTGCTCCGCATCAAACAACATCTTTAAGAAGCGCAGGTGCGAGAGACGCGAGGAGAGAGAGACGCGATCGAGGAGAGAGGAGCAGAGAGAGACAGAGAGGAGCAGAGAGACGGAGACGCGAGGAGCAGAGAGAGACAGAGAGGAGCAGAGAGAGACAGAGAGGAGCAGAGAGAGACGGAGACGCGAGGAGAGAGAGACGCGAGGAGAGAGAGACGCGATCGAGGAGAGAGGAGCAGAGAGAGACAGAGAGGAGCAGAGAGACGGAGACGCGAGGAGCAGAGAGAGACAGAGAGGCGAGGAGAGAGAGACGCGAGGAGAGAGAGACGCGAGGAACATAAACAATAATTTAAACAAGTTGCAGAACTCTTGAGCAGTGTTTGAATCAGTGTTTTTCGGAAAAGCACTACTTTGCCGGTATCTGTCAATGTTCAACATAAAACACAGATTAACAAACTCCTCCCCCGCAGCCGGACTAACCTCGTAAGTCCAGTGGTGGTCTCCCAGTCTATATTAATTCTTTCTTTGTTTGAAAGTCCAATTGAGAAAAAAAATCTTCATTCAAATCATCCATTTTCCAGCAAAAGAAATAGCATTTTGGGCTGATTGTTTGTTAGCAACTCTGGTATGAACTTTATGCTCACTATCACCCCTAGCGGTGAGGCACAGATACCGCCTGCCTCACGCCAAGCTTTTTCCTTGTGTGTTCATCTACGATCAAAAGACTTAAACTAAATATAAATTGTACACACATACGTGCAATACACTACTAAACACTAAGAGGAGTTTAAAAAATGTTTTTAAAGCAGGATATTTGAAACAAACGGTGATATATCAACTGCACGAGCTGAGTGCACTCAGACACACACACACACACTGTGAGGGAGCGGTCTGGGGTGAGGCACGCAGGAGCGCTGCCTCACCTCGTCTCTTTGAATAGGAATAACGGGATTTCGGCGATTTTGACTTCAGAAATGATCAAAACTGATGGGAACCGTGCCGAATATACATTAAAAGCATAGGACAGTGGATATAAATTATATATTTAAACTAAAATAATTATTAGTTTCCAATAATGGCAGGTGAGGCTCTGCCTCCCCTGCCTCCCCTGACTGCACGTCCCTGATTTAATGATGAGCGGAGTGTACGGATGACTAAGGCCAAGCTAAGCTTTACCCTGTGTTTTAGAACTTCTCCCAATGGAAAGACATCACGTTGAACTCATTTACTGACAAAGAATGTTCCATAAGAATTATTCTGGGACTTCTATGGAATAACTTTCCACCTGCAGAACGTTTACTCTCCCTGTGGAATTATGTTAGAAGTCAAATAAAAAGAAATCTGCACAGCTATGTAGCTCCCTTAGCTCAAAACGTCACTATCACAGTTTGTGAATAAAAGACACTTATAGCCATGCTGTTTTTTCTTTATTTTACAGATTTTGAACCTTTTTTGAATCTAGCACCCCAGTTCAGGCTTCTGGGATGTGCGGCCTTATTTGAAACCTTCTTGAATTACGTTAGCAGAACATTAGCCCTATATCGCCATTGGAATCATATTTGATACATGAATTTCTGATTCATGTATACATTTTTTTTTCTCAAAAAACCTGTTGTATACGATTAGACAATTGTAATTCACATGTCCATCCACTAGAGGCCAGAAATTCGGGCTCTAAAGTGACGCAACTGAGACGTCAACACTATCCATATGTTTTTGTTTTACATAGGTAAGAATAACTTCAAAATTGTTACTGATACTTCAAGGGCAGTGTTTAGAGGATTCACGCAATGTAAAACTTTAAAACATTTTACAACTTAATTTATAGTAAACCCATGTTGAAATTGTATCAAATTCTATACAGCAGGTATTTAGGGAAGTTTATTTTCCACTATGTTTTACATTTTTTCATTGGATTTCATTGGACTTATGCATCAAATAAAGCAACACCCAGTTTGTTATCTTATCTATTGTTTTTATAAATTAGTTTTAACACTATAATCTAGGTTTATTTGGGGTAAATAATTTACATTCATGACGATTTATGTATTTCAGTTATCATAAATAATGACTACAATACAGCAATAAGCTTTTGGGAGGATTATTTGATCAAATATTGGTTGGAAGTTTTTTTGTTTCAAAAATAATAAAGATTCCACCTAATAAAATGTTATGTATTTTTTCAAATGGAAAAAATTCAGCATTGAGGATGTTGTGAAGATGATTATCATCAGGCATTTGAGTGACATGGAGGAATACATTTTTATAAAAATATAAAACAAATTCTAGAAATTTATAGAAAACTCTAATATTGTATATGGATGGTTCTCTTCATACTTGCCAACAAATACCCGATGTATCAAAAGTGATCAGTAGTCATATTTGCAGATTGAAATTGTATTTTTTTATTTATATTTATGTTACAGGGCTAAGTAATCTCACCAGTCTCCAAAATTTTAGGCAATTATTTCATGGTCCGGGCTCTATAGTCCCAACTGGGATAGTCCCAACACTGGAGGCAATACTGTGTCCACACTCAAACAAAGTCAAGTCTCAAAAGCAACTGAGTGAAGCTAAAGCCACGGCTTAAAGATGATCCAGAGTGCAGCATTTGGTCCATGTTGTTGTAAACCTGCTTTCGCTTTCCCTCGGCCTTGGGACTACAGATGAAAACAAGGACCTAAATAAAGTGTGTCCCTGTGTGCAGAGGACCTAAATAAAGTGTGTCCCTGTGTGCAGAGGACCTAAATAAAGTGTGTCCCTGTGTGCAGAGGACCTGTTCCCCTTTGGGAAAGCGTCGTGTTTGGGATGTCCCGAAGACATCGATGAGAACTCTGAAGACCTGAAGGTTCCACTGTCTGTGTCCATCTCCAAATACAACAGTCAGTCTGACCACACGCACCTGTTCCACCTGAACGAGGTGGGACCAGCCACCAGACAGGTACTTCCACGTCTCTCACACCTCACACCAGACAGGTACCTTAGCGTCTCTCACACCAGACAGGTACCTCCACGTCTCTCTCACCTCACACCAGACAGGTACCTTAGCGTCTCTCACACCAGACAGGTACCTCCACGTCTCTCTCACCTCACACCAGACAGGTACCTTAGCGTCTCTCACACCAGACAGGTACCTCCACGTCTCTCTCACCTCACACCAGACAGGTACCTTAGCGTCTCTCACACCAGACAGGTACCTCCACGTCTCTCACACCTCACACCAGACAGGTACCTTAGCGTCTCTCAAACCAGACAGGTACTTCCCGGTCTCTCACACCAGACAGGTACTTCCCCGTCTCTCAAACCAGACAGGTACTTCCCGGTCTCTCACACCAGACAGGTACTTCCCCGTCTCTCAAACCAGACAGGTACTTCCCCGTCTCTCAAACCAGACAGGTACTTCCCCATCTCTCACACCGGACAGGTACTTCCCCGTCTCTCACACCAGACAGGTACCTCCACGTCTCTCACACCTCACACCAAAATTCAGAGGATTCTCTTCTTGCACTGTCTCCAAAGTGGAGACAGTGCAAGTAGAAACGTATAGAGCAGCAGGGTTCCCTGACTAAATTGGAGAGAGGTCCACTAACTTGATTAGCTCAGTGGACTAGGGTCTGGACCTCATACAACCTGATAAATGTTTTGTGATGTGGTTGAATCAACAACTTAAAGAGGATAAGAGTTACCCTAGTGATTGCTATAGTATTATATTAAAAAATGACGTGTTCAAAATCCCTTATAAAGATGACCATGATTCAGAAAGTTAAATTCAAAAAGGTTTATTTCCCTAATACAAAAAGAATCTAAAACAGCTGTTCGGACCAAAAGTAACTATCCCTTATTCTCTATATAAAATATAAAAGTATGATTTTGGTGGGCGCTCCACGCAAATCACACTCCTGTCCCTGGTCCGGTCTAGACTAACACAAGCATGAGGTTATTATAAGTAAATGTGCAGGAAGAAGGGGGCGTGTCGTATCAGGCAGATGTCTGGTCCAAGGTCCGGCCTTTTCCTCCGTCTCGCCAAACCTAAACAGAAATCATTCACGCACTACCCCTCCCTAATTCTATCGATTTATTAGTTCCTTTGAGATAAGGCAGAGGGATCTCAAGGCTTCTCCTCCAGATTCTGGAGTCCATCTCCTTCTTTCACAACTTGAAAGGATTAGCAGAATCCCCCCAGATTAACTATCATTAACTCACCCATGCACTTTGGACAAAATGGGACAGGGGAGTAGGGCAATACAAGGTCTTTCTTTTTGCTTGGAGACAGACAGAGTTCAATTTCAGGTCAATCTAATTCACATCGCCTTTTAGCCTATATTTAATACAACAGTCCCCTCTTTTGGCCGCTATTAAAAAAAGGCCACACATTTCAATAACCTTCCTCAGGCGACGGGACGGGGGAATCCTCAACCAATGCAAGCATTTGACCTCTCAGTCCAGGGTTAACAGCGGTGTCTATAGCTTTAACACAAAGAGAACGTATACAAGGTATACAGCAGCATCCTACAACCATTATTATTGCAAAGATGGCCGCAAGGCTTGTGATAACAGACAAAATTACATGCTTCCACTTCCCCAAGATGCTGTCCAGCCACGCCTCCAGTGGGTTCTCCGGGACTCCAGAAACGTCATGCATTTGCTCTGACAGCATTTTGAGACCAGCCAGAGCCCTGGAAACTGATCCATCTGGATGTGTGTTATTTGGAATGTATACACAACATTCTGTACCAAATAAACTGCAGACCCCACCTCTCTCTGCTAAGAGCATGTCTAGAGCCACTCTGTTTTGAAATGCTACCAGAGAGGTGGCCCCCAGCTGCTCCGCCAATCCCTCTATTGCGTCCCTGGTGTGATTGGCAAGCCTAAGCATAGTATACCAAATGAAATTAATTCTATCTACATTTTTGTTTGGCGTGATAGGGAAAATAGCGGAAATTATTGGAATATTTTCGAAACCTGTTGCAATTTGATCTACCAGTTTGAATTCATGAGGGACTCCACGTGGAACACCTATAGAGTCCATGTAAGTTGGATTATCTTTCCCAGTATCTAGGAATGGGATTGCCCTTTTAAATCTATGCTGTGGGTGGGGACTGTCTAGGGATGGCTTATGGCCAATTATGGAAATGGGCATCATTAATCGCACCATTGCACAACTGCCTGTAAAATTTTTTATTAGTCTATGTCTAAGTTTTAAATCTCCACACAACCAATACAAATCACCTCTGGTCCGGGTCATGGGGACCGGACTGGGCAGGGTGACGTTGTTGACACACCAGTCTGCTGGAAGGAACCCCCACTGGAGACGCGGCCTCGTCCCTCCATTGAGTGAGTGGAAACAGGTGTAATTGCTTTTCCTGTGGGAAAACATAGGGGGCTGAATTTCTGAATCCAATTCTGGAAACAATACTTCAAACATTGAACAGTTGCTAGGGACTGTCTTTGTCTCCTCAGTCAGGTCCTTTTCTTGCCAAAACAACTTTATCATACAATTATAACCATCTACATCTTCTGGGAAAAGTGGAGCCGGGGCTGTATACAAAGTGGGACGTGCAGTAGAACACACAACACAATCGTCAAAGCCAGCAGCCGCTGACATGTGCTCCACTGTCCACAACCAAGCGTTTCTATCCCCATATCCAGTTGCTTGTTTTAACAATTCAGAAACAGTCCAGTCAGCAGTCACCTGTACGTTTTGTTTGTCTTGCCATACTTCACTATTTATGGCCTCCTTGTCTAGCTCCTTGTCCTCGGGTAGGGCAATTGAAATCCATTGTCTAATGTCTCCTGGATAATGTCCAATAACGTAAGTCCCATTCACATCAATCCCACAATTTTTCACAGTGACTAGCACCGTTGTTTGTGAGTGGTCTGTAGTCAGAATCACTCGTCCCTTCAATCTGTGTTCATTATTATAACCCCAATCAGGACCTGTATTGGATATAACATACTCCCAAGCATCACAGGTGCAGTCCACCGATGCTCTAAAGCTTTTTCCATGTCTCTCATATTTACATGTTGACGGTGTGTAACACAGGTAGAGTGTGAAGTCAGGTCGAAAGGATAATGGAAAGATTGTTGCCATTGGTATGTGGGCTGTAATTGTCGCACCCACCGGGCATTTTACTGTCACAACCGTAGGTAGAGAGTCTCTAACGCTGCCTTCTCCTATGGATCTTTTATTTCTGTCAGTCTTATTGGACCAAAGACTGGATTGTGTTACAAGTCTGGCCCTGTCTCTTAGCTGTGTGTTTTCTAACACTTCCCATGTTAAAATTCCCAGGACCACGACCAAACCAACTGCAGCGATAGCCCATAGGATGGCTCTCCCTCTTTTGGTCGTGGGCCAGGGCTCCCTGTCCCAAGGCAACATATTAAGAGCGAGTGTAAGCGTGTGTGTGAGTCACTGTCCAACCCGTGAGCGTGGTTACGAGGGTGGGTCAGATGGTCTCGTATGAGAGAGATGAAACCACTTGTTCCCGTGTCCCTTCAGTTGAACAGCTTTGCGAGTGCGGGCCACCACTTCAAAGGGTCCGGTCCAGCGGGGCTCGTTCCACTTCCTTTTGAACACCTTCACACGGACCCAGGCTGGTGGATCCTCCGAGGCCTCCTTCTCGCAGAGGTCGAGACTTCCTTCAACCTGATGGGAAAAACTAGACAACATTTCTCTCAATTGTTCCCAGTACACCCGCACTGGGGGTGTTGGGGAGTCGTCTTTTGTGAAAGGCACCACCCTGTTTCCTGGTCCTGGCATAGGCCTCCCTGTTAACAGCTCGTATGGGGAGAAATGGTGAATGCGGTTAACAGAGTGCCTTGCTGACAACAGGGCAATAGGCAATGCCTGTAGCCAATTCAATTTACTCGTTGCCAGGATTTTAGAGAGTTTACTTTTCAAGGTCTGATTCATCCTTTCAACTCGGCCCTGGGATTGAGGATGGTAGACCGTTCCAAATTTATGTTTTAGCCCCAGATGTTTTTCTACCCAATTGCAAGTGTTTGTTCCTGAAATGCGTCCCATTGTCAGACCTTATTAACTGGGGAAAGCCATGCGTTGGGATGTAATGCTGAATTAAGGCTTTGATTACAGAGGCAGCATCCTCTTTTGCAGCAGGATATGCCTCAGGCCATCCCGTAAAGGTGTCAGTGACGACCAACAGGTACCGCTTTCCTGCGCACCTGTTAATCATATCTGTGAAGTCCATCACAACATGTGCCCCAGGCCAAGCAGCAGGTGTGAATTTTCCTGGGGAAACAGCTGAGCAGGGCGATGGGTTATAATTCTGACATATTTGACAGGACCTAGTATAATCTTGGATCATGCTTGTCTTAAAGGGATGCCACCATTGTGACATATTCCTGAGCATCTGTACCTGACCCACATGGGCTAGCCCATGTGCCTCAGATAAAGCCGCTCGTGAGAGGTCCCCCATGGGCAGGGCGGGGCGGCCATCAGGGCCGTACCAGATGCCAGTATCTGGATCCTTCTTTGCCCGTTTTTGAACCCACATGGATATTTCTTCAGGAGCTGCTTTTGTTTGGGCTTCAGCTAAAACCTGAAGGGACAGATCGGGCAGGCAGTCTGCCAGGTCTGGCCCCTCGTCCCGTACCACAAACACTCCTGGAGTACTGACCTTGTAGTTGGCAGCTTTCTTTGCGGCCTCATCCGCCGCCTCGTTTCCCCTGGCCTCAAAGTTGTCTGACTTGGAGTGCCCTTGGCACTTGATGACGCTTACCTGTTTTGGAAGCTGGAGAGCGCTGTCCAGCCTCTCCACCAGGGCTCTATGTGTGATGGGTCGGCCTTTAGCAGTCAAGAAGCCGTTTCTTTTCCACTCGGAGAGGTTGAAATGGACAGCCTGAGTAGCATACGCAGAGTCGGAGTAAATATTTACAGATTTACCTTTAGCAAACTCCAAGGCGGCGCAGAGAGCCTCTAGTTCTGCCGCCTGCGCTGATGGTTTGTCAGTTAAAACACCGCTGTTTACTGTAACAAAATTTTCACCGTTAACACTGACAACTGCATATGCCGCTCTCAGGCTGCCATTCCTCTCTCTCCAGCAACACCCATCTGTGAAAAGCTGTAAGTCGGGGTCCTGAAGTGGGTCAGTCTGGAGGTCAGGTCGCACTTTCAGACTGTCTATTACCCTTACACTGCAGTCATGCGGCTCACCCTGTCTTGGCATGTGGTCAGCCATGTTAATGCCAAGAGGTGTAAAAGTTATGTGGGGCTGAGTGAGCACCTGTAAGAGCCGTGACTGTCTCAAAGGTGACATAGTGAATGCAGCTGAGGACACATATGCACAAACGCCATGATCAGTCAATATTTCTAAAGCATGCCCCATGACTAAATGTGCTGTTTTCTTAATCAAATGTCCCACTCCTGCAGCATACCTAGAACAGTCAACCTGTCTAGCCTCGATTGAATCCAATGGAACGCTAATATACTGTAAGATTTTTCTCTGGCCTCTGCACTTTTGATATAACACCCCGTTAGCTACCTGAGACTGCACTGTGGCATCTAAATAAAACGGGAGAGCATAATCTGGTGAAGCCAAATGAGCCGCAGAGGATAGGTCCTGTTTGAGTGAGATAAACTGTGCCTCACTATCTCTGTCCCAATTCAGTTTAGCCCTTGTGTTTCTCATGCCATGTTCATTAACTAAAGCTCTTAAAGGTTTAGTTTTGTCTGCAAAATCTGCCACATAGTGTCTGCTATAGCCTATCAGACCCAGGAAGGACAACATGTCCCCCACCATGGTGGGTCTGGGATATGACAAAATAGCATCTCTGTGCTCTGGAGACATATTTGTGGATCCTCCAGACACACTACGTCCCAGGAAGGTCACCGCAGGCCTGCAACATTGTAGCTTTTCCTTACTGACCTTAAATCCCTTTTGAATGTAAGAAGACTATAGTGTCCCTAGTGGCTTGTAGACAGGCCTGCTCCGTTCTCGAGGCGAGGAGGAGATCGTCCACATACTGTAGGAGTACCACGCCCTCCGGAAGCACCAACTCTCTCAGCAGAGCGTTCAAAGTCTGATTAAAAATGCCCGGGGAGCATTTATGTCCCTGGGGAAGACGGGTGTAACGCAGTTTTTGGCCCCTGTGAGTAAATGAGAAGAAATCTCTGCTTTCCTCTGCCAGGGGAATACAGAAAAATGCATTAGCCAAATCCATAACAGTAAAATACTGGAGGTCTGGTGACAGTGATGACAGCATTGTATAAGGGTTTGGGACCGGGAGACACTGAGTTAATGTTAAATAATTTATTTTTCTCAAATCATGGACCATTTTATATTTATTCTGACCTGTTTTTGGCACAGCTAGAGTGGGCGTGTTCCACTCTGATTTTGATGGCTCGAGGACTCCCACTTTCGTAAGTCCCTCTATCACCTGTGAGATACCCTCGACAGCGTCTGGTTTGGCGGCATACTGCTTTATGCGAATCGGGCCTCCTGGCTTCATCTGTAAAGACACAGGAGGGAAAGAGGTGCACAACCCCACGTCCGTGGGACCTTGGGACCAAACTTCTGCAGGCACCTGTTTCAATATTTCATGAGTATCATCATGATCTGTCATGTGTCTACCATGATGTCTGGTCAATGTTTCGTGCTCCACTTCCCCTGTGTCTATCATATTTGCTTTTATCCTGTATGACTTATTTTCAATGCTGTACTCTACATGAGGGAGTTGGGTGTCAGACCAATCGTCAGCTTTTACCAGTCTCTTTACCATTGGACCTAAAGCTCTAGCCTCGTGACCAGGGTGTACAGCCAAGGTGATGTGTGGGACAGCAGAGGAAGACATGTAATACCACTCACACTGTTCAGGAAGCAGCCGTGTATGGGCCGCCACACCCTCAGGCCCAATATAAATGTAATCTGATTCTAATGTCCACCTATCACTTTCAAATTTGTTTGAATTGTTCTCTGTACATTAAGTCTTGGTCTCTGTCATAGAATAATGTCAAGTGGGCAGGGTCCAGTGGGAGGTGGTAGGAGGCCAAAGAATTTATCCAGGGTTTCCACTTGAAGAAGACGGAATGCACACCATTATTGTCCGTGGACTTGTTTTCTGGGTCCAGTCTCACCCAGTATATGTCTGCATACTGGTCTGGCATCTCTTCTCTCAGAAGCCAGCAGGAGTCCATCGATACACCGGTCACACATCTGTAAATTTGTCCCCCTGGAAAAGTCACTTGTAGACCATCCGGTCCACATAGAATTGACGCATTGGTTTTAGTCAATAAGTCTCTTCCCAGCAGGTTGACAGGTGTTTTAGGAGCATTTACAAAAGAATGCCACAGTGTCTGTGTTCCAATTTGTGTCTTTAAACGTTTAGTGAGTGGCAGTACCTCAGGTGTCCCAGAAAATCCAACCAGGGTGATGTGCTCCTCAGAGAGCAGGACAGGGCGTATCTTTGTATTGATGGTAGAGTAGGTGGCGCCAGTGTCCACCAGGGCCATCAGGTTGTCGTCCTCCACCCTTATGGGGAGCATAGGCTCTGCTGGTACCTTGTCCCCTGGATTTCCTAGGCAGCCCTAGTAAGATTGTTCATGTTCATACTCGCCCCAGTAGTTCCCATGCTGGAAATATTGTCCATCTCTCGGGGCCAGGTTGTCATTCGGAGCCGTCCATGGGGAGGGAGGGCCTGCGCGCTCTGGTCTGGGTCCCATGCCTCTCTGGGGGCCCCTCCCACGCACCATCTCAGGCGCTCCATGGTAGTAGGAGGCCTCTCCTTCAAAGGGGCAGTCCCTCGCCCAGTGACCGTGCCTGTAACAGAGGTGACACACATCCCTGCCCCCTTTCCAGCTTCCACCCCTTCTTCCTCCCCGGCCCCCACGCCCACCACCTCTGGCCCCTCCCCTTGTCCAGTCCTGTCGTGGTGGAGTGGGAAGTCCAGCAGGCATATTAGTCATCTGATTACTGGTTCCTTTTTTATTTTGTGTGGCTTTATTTCTCGCTTCACTAAGCTGTAACTTCAAAAGTTGACAAGTCATATCTTCAACACTCTTTCTTTCTTTAGTTTTATTTTCAACATATCGCTTAATGTGAAAGATTAAATTTGTTTTCCACTGTGCTGAATCCGGGTTAATATTATCTGGGTTGTTCTCAATCTTTGAGCGTATTGTTTCTGGTAAACCATTCAAAATAGCTGCTCTAAAAGGCATGACTTCACTGACCTTGTGAGGGTGTCTTCCTACTGTGTCCATCCACTTGGTCACACTCCTGTCATAAAATACAATTGGGTCCTCAGACTCCAGCCAAGTTAACTCACGAGGGGCAGAAGACAGCGGGGTTGGAAAGTTCTCCCTCAGTGCTTCATACCAGGCATTTGCATACTGGCCAAATCTGGAAGAATCACAAACATCAGCAGTACCAGCTTGTCTTTCAATAGCATCTCTCTCCCATGGTTTACTGCATGCTGCCATCACTGCCCGGACGTCACCCATCGCGACATCATGACCTGTAAACCATGTGTTCAGACTGGAAATCCAGTTTCCAGCTCCCTGACACAATGGAGGCATTTTGTCTTTTATAGTCTGCATGTCACTTACAGAAAAAGGATGGTACTCCCCAGCTGCGCCTCGTCCTGGTCTCAGAGGGAACATGGATTTTGTCTGAGACCTGGTTCTGCTTGCCACCGGTCTAGTTTCTCCAGGCTCCTGGTCTCCGTCATCACTACTGTCAGAAGAGAATTTAGCTCCTTTTTTAGCCTGTTTAGCTTTAAGTATTGGCTGGGCCATGGCACCGTCTCCCTTTTCATTTTCACTGTCCGTCCTAGTCATGGCTCTGCGTGCGGCTTTATTAATTAATTTTGCATTCTCCTGTCTAGCGGTCTCGTAATCATGGGTCCTACTTGGGGTTTCTTCTCCCTCAACTCTGTCTGTGGTGCATTCAGAGGTCGGTTTCCTAGCTCTAATATTTCTGAGAGAGTGCAGGAGCAGCTCCTGCACCTCTTGGATGGGTGGGGGTTGGTGAGGGGTGTGTGGGAGCTGTGGCGGGAGGCTGACAGCTGGATTTTGACTCGGATCTCTATTGTCCCCCACAGACTCCTCTTCTGTCCCTTCGTCAAATTCCCTGTCTACAAAGTCATTGTCCCCTCTCTTTCCTACCGCCACTTCTCCTGAAAATGTATATTGTGGCAATATTAGATTTGGCTTACCTGGTTCTAAACCTAGAGAGTACTTTGGTGGAGCCGTGGGTAGGGATGGGTATATATTACTCACCGGCATTGCTCCGTTTTCTGTTTCCTTGTCTTTACTTACCATCGGTAATTTTGCCAACGCCGTGGCAGCCAAAGCAAAATTATGTACCTTGGTCCTCAGTTTCTCAGCCTTTTTTAGTTCCTTCTTAATTTTTCTACGCTCATTCCAACTCTCTCCCTGCTTTCCCTCAAGCTCAAGTTTATGCTGTTTTAAATTATTTTCCTCTTCCCGCAATATCTTAGCCAATGCGGACGCTGTCATATACTCAGGTATGACCCTTTTGTTCTGTATTTTTTCCCATGCTTTCACAGCCTTTCGTTTTGCCTTGTTCCTATATTTTTTATCCAGACCACTCAGAATCTGAGCCTCTATTTCTCTATATAGCTGCTCGATTGGAATGCCTGTCTCCATTTTTCGGGGGGGCCCAAAATTCCCCAGGTTCCAATGGTGAAAACCTAACTTGTGTGTTGACGCGTCCGTCAACCACGCTAGTCACAGCGGGCTTTCCTGTTTCTGGCAAGGCTTCTCAAAAAATCTTTACTTTTAATGTATTCTCGCAGGGTTCTAGCTACTTAGACTCCTATTTTATTTAATTTTAACGTATTTTCGCAAGGCTCTCACTACTTTTTAGGCTTTTACTATTTTTACTTTTTGAATTAGCTCCTCCGTGGACAAAACTTCTCTCCCCTTAATTTGTGTAGTCCAATATGCAGATTTTTAATTAGTCAAAAGGTATCTGCTTACCTTCAAATCAGCGGCCGCTTTGAGGAGAGACGCAGAGTCCAAGGGAGAGGTTGAAAGTCATCAAAGGGATCACGTCGAGGGTCACCAATTATTATATTAAAAAATGACGTGTTCAAAATCCCTTATAAAGATGACCATGATTCAGAAAGTTAAATTCAAAAAGGTTTATTTCCCTAATACAAAAAGAATCTAAAACAGCTGTTCGGACCAAAAGTAACTATCCCTTATTCTCTATATAAAATATAAAAGTATGATTTTGGTGGGCGCTCCACGCAAATCACACTCCTGTCCCTGGTCCGGTCTAGACTAACACAAGCATGAGGTTATTATAAGTAAATGTGCAGGAAGAAGGGGGCGTGTCGTATCAGGCAGATGTCTGGTCCAAGGTCCGGCCTTTTCCTCCGTCTCGCCAAACCTAAACAGAAATCATTCACGCACTACCCCTCCCTAATTCTATCGATTTATTAGTTCCTTTGAGATAAGGCAGAGGGATCTCAAGGCTTCTCCTCCAGATTCTGGAGTCCATCTCCTTCTTTCACAACTTGAAAGGATTAGCAGAATCCCCCCAGATTAACTATCATTAACTCACCCATGCACTTTGGACAAAATGGGACAGGGGAGTAGGGCAATACAAGGTCTTTCTTTTTGCTTGGAGACAGACAGAGTTCAATTTCAGGTCAATCTAATTCACATCGCCTTTTAGCCTATATTTAATACAACAATAGCAACGGTAGCCATGGTGACTAATTGTCATAGAAACGTTGGCCATGGTGACGATTGCCATAGCAATGGTTGCTATGGGGACTATTTCCATAGCAACCATCACTATGGCAACCATTACTATAGCAAACTTTGCTATGGCAATCCCTATGGTAACTACCCTGGCAACCCTCGCAATGGCAACTGAAAACAAAAAAAAACCTCTAAAAAGAAGTTGCAAGAAAATTGCATTAAAGCAAGATTGTTATGGTAACAGTTGCCATAGTGATTGTCATAGCAACAAATGCCATAGCGATTGTCATAGCAATAGTTGCCATAGTGATTGCTATAGGAACAATTGCTATGCTGACTATTGCTATGGCAATAATACCATGGCAACTGGAGACCAATTCCCAATAAAGAAGTTGCAAGAAATGTGCATTCAAACAAGATTCATCAGATTGGCCTTCCATGGTCATGGTAACTGGTGCAATGGTGATTATTCCCATAGTGATGGTTGTCATGGAAACAGTTGCAATAGTGATGGTTGCCAATGGTACAGTTGCCATAGTGATTGCCATAGCAATAGGGACCACATTGATTGTTGTCAGGGTAACAGTTGCCATGGCAACCATCACTATGACAACCGTTACCATAAATGTGACTACCATACATCTTCCTTGTCCTTTTCCAGAGTGAGTGAGAGATTGGTACCTTTCATTATATTTTTTCTGCTCCTCCAGGGTCTCGCTCATGGTCTTGCTGGTCTCACATCTGAGTTTGCTTGTGTTCAGGTGGTGGCAGGTTTTCGCTTTAAGTTCAAGTTCGACGTGAGGAGGACGAACTGCGCCAAAGCGGACCACAAAGACCTACACGCTCTGTGCGAGGACGACCAGGACAAAGTGGTAACCTTGGCAACACACAGCTAAATGTCTACTGTGTGTATTTATGTGCGCTTGAGTTTCATAGTAATTTTAAGAAAGGTAATGAAGATTATTTGACGCAGCACACCTTAGATCCAGTTTGACGCTGTTTACTTGTTTGCACCTTGAGCCCAAGAAAAATCCTTGTATGTCATGGACAAAGGCAAAAAGTAAAAAGAATGTGGCCATACCTACGTGTGAAAGCCATATCCCGTCAGACCTCTGAAGATGAGCAGGGAAGGTCCTGGTTAGTGCTGTGATGGGAGACATCTGGGAACACCAGGTGCCAGAGTGAGGCAACTGTGGCTGTAAAGTGCCAAAATGCGGTTGTGTCCTTAAGTCTAAGACATCTCACCCACTTTAGAATGAGACTAGGGTGTTGGTGTTGGTGGTGGGAGGGGCAGATGGCAGGCAGGATTGCTCCTGTCTGTCTGCCCCAGGGCAGCTGTGGTTACAGTAGTAGCTTACCACCACGATGTTTGGAGTGAATGAATACTGACATGTGAAGCGTTCAAAAAGCGCTGTATAAAATTGATGCATTATTATTATTAATTAATTATTCTGACACACAATACTGTTTTGTGTTCTGAAGGAGTTCGCTAACTGTAACTCCACAGTGGACATGGCACCGTGGAGACAAGAAGCACCCAACGTTCACCTTAACTGTGAACCAGGACAGATGCCCCCAGTGGTGAGTTATGGTACTACACAGCACTGGGTCAACAGCATGGATCTATTAGGTCAACAGCCGTCTCCAAGACGGGGTTTGTTTCCTGCTTGTTGCATTGGAGATATTACTGGTTTGCTTTGGATGTACCTCAGTGTGTTAAAGGTTGAAAGGTTTGATTTCAATGTGTAGCCCTAAATCACAAGAGTAGTTATCTCGGAGGACTTTACAACACATGTCGTGTGCCCTATTTCAGCGGGAGGGCAGATGACAGTGAGTCTATGGGAAAGAAAAGCCGATAAAGCAAATGTCTCCCTAGACCCGGTCCTCAAATGACTGCTGGTTTTCATACCAACAAAACAAGAGCACATAAGACTCGATCTCCTCAGGTCTTCAGGTTCAGACTGGACTCACTTGAGGAAATGGGTGAAGTCTGATGTGCTCTTTCTGTTGGTATGAAAACCTGCAGCTACACGGTCCTTTGAGCCTCGTTTTAAATTGACCTATCAATAAACCGAATCTGAAAAAGGACAGTAGATTCAGATTGAGATTCAGAACACATAGACTCTACACATACGCACACACAAATACACAGACTCTACCTAAACACACTCACACACAGACTCTACACGAAAACACTGGTTACAGTTTACAAGGCAAACATTTAAATAATAAAATAACCAAAAGTCAGACACCTCCAGAGTTCAACAGTTTTATAGCAGATGCACAAAAGAATTGTTAAAACAGTTTGTTTTGCAAGCTGGAGCATTAAAACGACGCCCTGAAGGCATCATGACAAAGTCAGCAATCAGAGCATGTTTGGGCTGAGCCAGAATACACATTCTGCAACTGTTCCTCCCACAGTGAAGATCTTGTAGTTGTCCTCCAGTGATTTTATAGCAAGTTTGCACAATATTAGTACAGTATGTGATAAATGATATAATCTGTGATCCCAGCTGCTGAGGCGTCGCCCACCTGGCTGGTCTCCTCTGCGCAACATGAACATGGAGCAGAGCACTCTCGCTCCCGAGACGGTTTCCCCCGGCCCTGCTCCCACCAAGGCCAAAGAGGAGTCATCCGAGGAGGACCTGGCCAAGCCTTCCCCAGACAACTCGCCCTTCCACTGCCCATCCAAAACCTGGAAGGTCTTTAGATCGCAGGATCATGGGAGCTCCGGCACTGACGCCACGCCCCCAGATGCAGCGGTCGACTCGGCTTTCAGTGACTTGGACCCGGTCGGTTAAGGCTTTGGATGAGGGTCACAACAGTCAACAATCACCAATAATATAACAGCAAATCTGCGTCACGGTCTGGTGCTCATACCTCCATAATCACAGGTTCTATCCACAAGCTTATATGTATTTTTGTCTCGCCCTAATCACAACAGCAGTCGTCTCGGATAACTTTACAAGTTGTCGATTTGACAACAACAGATCAGAGAATCAAACACAGGAAATGCAATGATAGAAAAACACCATTAGTCCATAAGGGGCAGATGACCAGAGTCCATATGTGTTGATGAAGTCCATAAAAGTTGTTGAATGTCGACTGTCTTGGATCATCACCACTGTCCTTAGACCCCTCTTGCATAATGAGAACTCGCTCTTTTACGTTTTGGCTTTTTATCAACCTGTCATTACATACTGCAACATGTGAAGCTTTCCTTGTTTTGGAAATAAAAAGAATCCGTCCAATCAGATGTGTGCGTGTGTGTGAGTGAGATATCGATAAGAGAGCAGTAGACAAGAGTCAGTGGAAACAAATATATACAATACATTTACAGGTAAACGTGACATGTACAGTATGTTCATTGTACAGTCCGACAGCAGCAGAGGGAGCAGACAGAGCCGAGGTCCAGAGTGGTGGTCCCCGTTGTGGTGATTTGAGTTGGCGTCCATGTTGCGTTTATTTTAGGCTTCTTTATCTTTTATCCATGTTA
This sequence comes from Knipowitschia caucasica, assembly GCA_964034765.1. Taxonomy (NCBI): domain Eukaryota; kingdom Metazoa; phylum Chordata; class Actinopteri; order Gobiiformes; family Gobiidae; genus Knipowitschia; species Knipowitschia caucasica. Next base: position 40,756,806 of record OZ035824.1, on the reverse strand, counting down.
CAGCATTGCTCCTCATCATTTACAGACCTGGAGTTGTGGAGTTTTCTCGAGCAAATTTTGTTCCAATAATGTTCTGTATTTGGCTCCATCCATCTTCTCACCAACACTGTCTCTCTTCCCCGTCCCTGCTGAAGAAAAGCAGCCCCACAACATAATGCTGCAATCCGCTTGTTTGACGGAGGATGGTGCACTGACAGGGAAGAGCAGTGGTAGTTTTGAGTCACCCATTTGTTTTGCATTCAAAACCTGAAAATGTGTATGCTTAAGGTTGTAAAGCAGTGTCTTAGAAGTGGACTGACAGTGTGACATCACCACAGCGCTACGCCTTAGTGCAGAAGAGGCAGATTTGAAAATAAGCTGGAGCCAATTTCCTTTTGTTCTGACGCCGTTATCTTCGTGCCGTAACAGGGGCAGACTTGTTGCTAGGACGGTTGCTAAGGCAAGCTGGAGTTACCCCTGCCAATGAAGGCATCTGATTGGCCAATCTTTATGACTATGGATTTAATGAGACAATATCAAAAAAAAAACCCAAAGATCACAGGAAATGAAAACAAATATCACCAAAAATAGTGAGCAAACGGTTACTGAGCTTTTACATGTGAGTCAACAGAAGCCGAAAGAGAGGTTGAGCCAAACTTCATCCATGAGCACTTCCCTCTCACCATCGTCCATCTAAATACATTCTCTGACAACATGTGCACAAGTTCAAGGTATTACAGTACATTCAAACCTGTATTAGTGTAAAGATATGTGACATTGTGTTCTGCAGGGTTGAAATAAAATAAATCCATCTAAAAAACAGAAATTATCTTTTGAGAGACACTGAATATAAACGATAATAATACTTAAATATTATTAGCAAAAGTATAAAATAGAGCACTATGCCGACGATTAGCACAACAGTTAAATAAACTAATGTTAAGAATATGTCTTTTTGGACGGAGCAGGATGTGGACAAGAACCCACGCACATTCTGAATTGTCTCTGGGATCATCCCACTAAAGTAAAGGTCAATCAATCGAGTACACAATGTATTTTTTGCGGGAAAACAATGCACCATGAGACAGTGTTAGCCACATTTATTATCACATCTTTTCAAAACTTCGCTTGTCTCCAAACGGCAGCAGAAGCTCGGACACAGCTCAGAGGAGGCGGAGGATCCTGTAGTCTCATGCAGGTGAAACGCCACAGGAGAAACCCGCCTTTACATTCAAACTACGGGAGACTTAAGAATATAGAAAACTCTTAAATAAGTGCATTGGACAAATACATAATTCTGTGAATTTGTTTTCTAGACCTGGAACTTGCATCTCTCTCGTCATCCACTCAGATCATAGAAATCTCACATCCTTTCGCTTGAGTTTAGAAAAACATGGACAACATTGTAAGGATTAGTCTCCCTTGTATCAAATGATAGACTTCAGGGAAAAGGATGGAGATTGGCCCTAAATATGGCCAGAGACAAAGAGAGAGAGAGAGAGAGTGACCAGGAAGAGAGAGATAGACCAGAGAGAAAGAGAGACAAGAGAGAGAGAGAGAGAGAGCGCAGAAAGATAGACCAGAGAGTAGAAACAATTGATAAAAATAATAAAATGGCTTTTTTATTTCATGGCATCTGTCCCTCCGACCGTCCCCTATTTCAACATTCCATCTGGTCATTAATTCTAATCTCATAAATAATTCTTAAAGAGACAAAGAGTAGTGGAAGCAGCATCTGGGGGAAAAGATTAGAGCTGTGTGTTACTATGGCAACAGGGAACTATTGTAAACTACTATAAAGCTGCTAGAGATCGGTAATGGACAATGAGAGCTGAGAAATGTGACGATGTTTCAGTTTAGTTTATGTGAAGTGTCTCTGCGCGTCCAGAGCAGCACTGTGTAAAACTCATGCATTAATAATAATGTCATTAAGTTTGCGCCAAAAGACGAGTTTTTCCTCATGACTGCTTTGTAAACTCAATCCATTCACAAACAGTGGCAAACACATATTTATTCAGCCTACAACTGTACTAGTCCTTCCACTGAAAAGATGAGAGACAAAATGATAAAAAACAAATCCAGAAAATTACATTTCACTGTTTTGTAAAGACTTGATTTACAAATGATGGAAAATAAGTATTAGTCAACAACAAAAGTCCAACTCATACTGTGTTAGTTTCTCTTTGTTGACAATGACAGACATCACACGTGTTATGTAAGTCTTCACAAGGTTTCCACACACTGTTGCTGGTATTTTGTCCCATTCCTCCTGCAGATCTCTTATAGAGCAGTGATATTTTGTGGCTGTCGCTGGCACGTTCTGAGATCTGGAGACTGAGGTTCAAGACCTTTAGATGCTTCTTAAGAAGTCATCCTTCGTTAGGGGTGGAAACATTAGGCTTAAGGGCTGCTTTTCTGCAGAGGTATCAGGACGATTGATCTGTGTAAAGAATGAATGTGGCCTTGTATGGTGAGTTTTGGAGTGAAAACCTGCTTCCTTCAGCACAACAATGACCCCAAACACACAGGTCCTGGAGCCTCAGTCTCCAGATCTCAAAGAACGTCTGTGTTGCCAGCGACAGCCCCAACACATCATTGCTTTCGAAGAAATCTGCAGGAGGAATGGGCCAAAATACCAGCAACAGTGTGTGGAAATGTTGTGAAGCCTTCCAGAACACGTGTGATCTCTGTCATCATCAACAGTAAGAGATGGACTTTTGTTATTTACTAAATACTTATTTTCCATCATTTAAAAATCATTTGATTTTATAAATTTGTTTCTATCTCTTTGTCTCATAGTTGAAGTTTAAAATGATGAACATTACAGACATCTCTCTCTTTTATAAGTGGGAGAACTTGGAAGCTGAATAACTACTGTTTTTCCCAGCTGTATGTATCTTTGTCATGGAGCTAAGTGAACGAGACGAGACTCGATTGACAGATTTCAAAATTAATTGACCACTGAACTTACTAATGCTGTAGCACCTTTTAGCTCTTTTTCTTAGCGCCTCTGAAGTGTTACAGAATCCCAACCTCTCACTTCTCAGCGTTTGGCACTTTGACCTTGACCGCAGTAGATTCACACAATGATAAAACTCTGTACAATATAAAAAAGTCCTTCAGCAGTTTCCAAACTAATCATCAACATTTAAAAAACAGGAAATGTCTCTGTAGAAGAAGCTGCAAAATGTTAAAACACAAATAAAAAAACCTGATGTTTACAAAATGAACAATTCTTTCATAAATAATTTGCCATGATTTTGTATACGTTTCAGTCCATCGTCTTTGCAAAGAAGAAAGTCCTAAAAATGACCGACAGAGTCCTCTCCATATTAAGAAATAGTTCCAGTTCTTTCATTTATAATTCTATTTTAAAGTGGTCTTCTTTGTACTGAGCCGCTTTTGACCTCAGGCCGATGATTGTCAAATTGTGGCGCAGAACAGGCAGAAGTCGGCTGCTTTGCAAATTTTATGAAATAGAAATAGAGAGATTTAAAAGTGCAAATCGCTTTAGTTCACAGTAATGCAGGAATAGTGGCCTCCCTGTAAATGCATTTGTGTTCCTGTTCAGATGGTGCACTAAGCCATTCTAATGTTCCTTTTAATGTTTTTTTTTTTTTTATATTTCCGCAAAAAATTAAATCAGGAAGCCAAACATCCAAGATTTATGTTGTTTCTGACCACTGCCTGAGTCGCTGTTCTCCCATATGTTTTTTAGTGTAGCGCTGGTCTCCACGTGTGTGTGTGTGTGTGTGTGTGTGTGTGTGTCTGTGTTGTTGTCTGCCTGTGTGTTTGTGTCTCTGTGTGTTCAGTTTAACGCATGCTGGCGGATGGTGTGGAAGATCCAGTCCATTTTTGTGGTCCATCCTCCATGATGCGCGTCATTCATCTGCTTCATGAAGTAGTCCAGCGCCTCCTAGTGTCCAAACACAGGCATTAGAATCAACAGTATCACATGTATTTACTGTAGGTATATCTCCCTACAGAGTGCTCCCTCACTGAATCACAGTTTATCTATCAGACCAGAAGGAGAGACCAGAGAGGGACCAGAGAGACCAGAGAGAGACCAGAGATAGAAATCAGAGAGACACCGGAGAAAAACAGGGATACCAGAGAGAGAGAGACCAAAGAGAGACCAGAGAGAGACCAGAGAGAGACCAGACAGAGAGACCAGGGAGAAACCAGAGAGAGAGAGACCAGAGAGAACAGAGAGCGTATGGAGACTGATACCAGAGAGACCAAAGAGAGAGAGGCCACGAAAGGCCGCGTTATAACCAGATTCCACTGTAATTAAATCCTTAGGCCCCTCATGTATTAAATTAAATGTATGAAATGACAACACCATGAAAACAACATTAAACAAAGCCTCAGGATGAGTGTTCCTAATTGGACGAGGCCACACACAGGTCAGTGTCGACTGAATCTTTATCTCTGCTTCTGCTCTCACCTGCTCAGTCTTCTCCAGAGCCAGAGTCTTTCGGATGTAGGCGATATCGTCAAAGGACTGCAGCTCGGGCATCCCAGAGCCCAGCATCATGGAGAAAAGGTTAATGAAGAGGTTAGCGTGCTGCCGGATCGCTAAATACGCCTTATAACACATCTCCTGGAAACTGCACAAAACAAACACAATTAGAGAGCTGTCAGTGTGACGCGGGAAGTCGAGATTAGCATAAAACACACAGGATCTGCGGCTAAATGTCTGGACTAGTGAGAAAGTGTGACTCCGGCTGGTGCGTTAAAGCAGAACTGGCTCTAAAGAGGTGAGAGTAACAAACATATTCTGGGATAACAAGTAAAACTATATTGTTATGTATTTTTCCAGCTCTGCCAACTGTGAAAAATAGAAAAAGTATATATACTTTATATAAATATATAAATATATTACGCTCATCCCACTCCTTCACACAACGTTCTGTTCTGAATCTGTTGCAACTCTCTCTGTACTGTTTTTGCAGTTATGTTGTGTTGGTCTATGGTTTAGGCCAGGACCGAACTACAGTATGTGTGTGTGTGTGTGTGGGTGCGTTTGTGTGTGTCTCTCTCTCTCTCTGTGTGTGTCTGTGTGTGTGTGTGTGTGTGTGTGTGTGTGTACAGTGGTGAATGTAGTTTGAGTTTGAATTTAGTTTCAAATGTGCAGTTACATTAAAATATGTCTGCACCAAATTTAGCATCATGCAAAGTGATGTCTCTCTATCTCTAAGTGTGTGTGTGTGTGTGTGTGTGTGTGTGTGTGTGTGTGTGTGTGTGTGTGTGTGTGTGTGTGTGTGTGTGTGTGTGTGTGTGTGTGTGTGTGTGTGTGTGTGTGTGTGTGTGTGTGTGTGTGCGTGTGTGCGTGTGTGGCCTTCTTTAGGTGAATGTTCTTTGTAATTGTTGCATAGAGTAAAGAGAACAAACCGCTCGAACTCTTTGGTCTTGGCGCACTCCTGAGATCCTTTGCTGATGACGATGAGGAAGTCCTGCGTCAAAACGAAGGGAACGCGCTCACGCTTATATCCAAACTTCTTTTTTTTATGATCCAAGAAGTGTCCAAAGTCTATGTGAAACAGCTGAAAAATAAATATTTTCAATTATTGAAAAGCCAGCAGAGAGAGTAGGCTACAGAAATATACAGTCTAATTTGGCTTTTCTATTTCAGTCTCTCTGGTCTCTCTTTAGTCCACTGTCTGGTCTCCCTCTCTCTGATCTCTCTTTGGTCCCTCTCTCTGGTCTCTCTCTCTGGTCTTACTCTGGCCTTTCTCTCTGGTCTTACTCTTAGGCCCTGTTTATACTGAGACGCTGCGCAGACGTTTCCAGGCTATTAGCAGAAACGACCAGGCTCCTAATGCAAATTTCTCAGCGTTCAAATGAGGTTGAAAAACGACGTAGTTCTAGCGCCCGGCCAGTAGTGGGCAGAGAAACTTTACAACACTCACACGACCCCCAGCCCCGTGCCCAGCCCCCCCCCTCGGCAGTGTACTCACTTCCTGTGCCAGACCCTCAGAACGCACCAACATCATTCTGCATTTTAACAGCAGCTGTGAAAATGGGAACTGAACCTAGAGCTTCGCGTGGTCTCGTTTGGACGAACGAAGGTGTAGAATTATCCTCTGTCCCGCGCTGGAAACCCACGTAGCTAGTTAGTGTGCGCGCCGCCATTATTGTTTTTGTTTGTTCTCCGCTACTGCGCATGTCCAAATTTACGTGCGGGGAGCAGCGCGGAGGCGGGGGTCAGAGCAGAGGGGGATTTCACACCTTTCCCCTCTCGCGGGTGTGAAAGAGAGCCCCCGCTGTGCAGCGTATCTGAGTTGTCCCACTCTGCAGGCTGGATCTGAACACTTACGTTTTCACCCCCCTGGAACACAGTCTTCGTATGAACGGTTGGTAGCAACCGACATCCAACTACCCACTAAGCAAGCCGACGTTGAATCAACGTAATTTGAACGTCGTTGTCCGACGTAGAATATAGGTCACTGGTGGGTGCAGAATGAAAGTTTTCTCGACGTCGTTTCCCGACGTCACTTCAACCTCCAAATGTTACGTTGATGGCACGTCAATTCAAGGGTTGAATGTGGTACGGAACCGGTCGGGTCTGACGTCCTATCAACGTCTCATATGACCAAAATATTGACGTTTATATGACGTTCGTTTTCAGTCGTTCCCACTAAGCAAGCAGATGTCAAAACTATGTCATTTCAACGTCATCTGGACGTTCATTCAAGGTTGCAATGTGGTACAGAACCGGTCGGGTCCGACGTCCTATCAACGTCTTATATGACCAAAATATTGCCTTCATATGACGTTCGTTTTCCGTTGTTCCCACTAAGCAAGCAGATGTCAAAACTATGTCATTTCAACGTCATCTGGACGTTATCTGGACGTTCAAATGACGTCGCGGGCCACTTCATTCAAGGTTGCAATGTGGTACAGAACCGGTCGGGTCCGACGTCCTCTCGACGTCTTATATGACCAAAATATTGACGTTTATATGACGTCCATTTACAGTCCTATTGACCTACTTAACCTCTGCAGAATCACTCACTGGTCGAGACATACTTTTTGCAATAGGCAAGGCAAGTTTATTTGTATAGCACAGTCAAAACAAAAGGAAACTCAAAGCACTGAACAAAAGATAGAAACAATCAAACAAGGCATTACAATTATAAATATTGACTGTAAATTAAAAAGAAACAAATAAAATCTCTCATAAAATCTCTCAGTTGAAGCAGAAACAGAAGTGTTTTAAACCTGGATTTTAACATTGTCAAAGAAGAAGCCTGTCTCACATTTCCAGGAAGACCGTTCCAGATTTTAGCCTTGTGTATCTGAAATGCAGCTTTATCATGTTTAGTTCTGACTCTGGGCAATAAACGATAAACACAGCATTCAAAAATCATTAGAACAACTGTAGTAGAAGGATATCAGTCATTATTGCAAATGGAGCTGCATTAAAAATCATGTTTCTCTACATCAAAGTACAAGTTAAACCACACAGGGCACAGTGTTATGAACACTACTGTACTGAACAGTTCATGCCAAAGTAAAAAAACATGATTGTAGCGCCTATGTTTGGATCAGTATTAAAACAGGCACAAGCTACACTCTAAGTTCCCCAGATGTAAAAACACAATCTGAAAGGCAGAAGAATGCATTTATTGAATGTTGAGGTTCCAACATGTGTCCTCTCTTGGTCTTCAGTCTCATTATAAGGTCCAAGCACAGCACCTGAAAATGTGGAACATGTTTAGTTTCAACATAATGTGGCAAAGTGATATAACAACACATAACTTTCTATTAATGCCTCAAACCACTCGATCCATCACCATGTGATACAAACCTTGGCACTGCACTAGCTCGAGACACTGGAAGACACTCCGTCTGAGAAACTTGGGATAAGGCTTTGGTCATTGGAGTAATTCCATGTAAAAAACAATTGCAAATGTGCATTTGTTTTGCACATGGACACAAATGAGCCCTGAAAGCTACTTACCCTGTATTACTCTATATGTTGCATTTCCGAGGGGGCATTTTCCCCTTGTTGTTCTTTTCCCTCATCTTGAGTGAGTTGCTGAACAATCTGAGAAAAAGATAGATGTTTTCAAAGAGAATACACCAAATAATGGTTTATTCTAAAAACAACATAATACAGAAGAACAATCAATGTGTGAGAGTGTGATTCTTACCTTTGAACACCTTCAACACAGTCTGACACCTGTAAGACTCAAACACACATGACACATTAGGAATACACACAGAACATTAGTTATTGCAACAATCATGAAATTATACTCTATGGATTTCACAATAATTGACTGCATTAGCAAAGGTAAATTTATTTTAATTAACATATGGCTGGTTTTAAAGTTTATAAGAAAAAGTAAGAAATTGAATAGAGTTGCAAGCGCTAGTTAGCTTGCTACCAGCAGATGAATGGATATTTAATATTTGCAGCTAACAATAACAAAAATAACAACTGTAGTGGCTCATTTAAACAGCCACAGTGAGAAGAAGTGAAAGTCTCTGACATTGAAGACCTGGGAAGACATTAAATCAATTTATTAAACAAAGCAATACATGAACATTAAACTCTCTTTCTGCAGCAGGTAACATCTGTGTGCTCCATGGTCCCACATGGTCCCACATGGTCCCACACCTGAACTCAACTCCAACTGATGACATCACAGGTGTCTAAATGATGGGAGTGTCCCAAATAGTAAAGCTGATCTCCCTGTTTTTAAACTTAGTTTACTAAGTACTGTTGTCTTTTTGCAGTTTATAAACCATTGTGAAATATACAGTAACTTTACATTTTAGAATTGAATTATTATTTTAAAACTCAAGAATCTTAACCTTTTTTAACACATACTTTGTTGGACAGTCTAACCTAAGAATTCTAATGTGTTTGAAATATGAAAAACAATATCATATTTTAAACTTTAACTTAAAAACTAAAAAAAGGTGTCTCCCTTTCAGCTGAGCAGTGCCAGCCGTTATTATTATAGATTCATGCACTGGCAATTCAAAATACAGATAATATACAAAATATACTTAACAAAATCCACGTATACGTGAGAAAACAACTTACTTTCTGTCTCCAACTCTTTTCAATGTGGAAATGATACATCTATATCTAAAAACTGTGCAGACTGTGTACTTACTAGAGAGGGTGATTCCAAGTAAATAAAGCAGGGCAGCGACAGAGGTACAGATTCAACGTCATATCAACGTCTGGGAAGACATTGCTTTACGTCCAGATGCACACCTTACGTCGTTTAGACGTGGAAAACAGGTCCTCGACCGAGCGACTCACGTGTCAGGCTGTAACCTCGCATAAGTGTGCGTCGGTTGTTTAGGGTGTTATCTATTATTTTTTCACAGTAGTCAGAGAAAATGCCTGGCCGTGGTGTAGCGGTTGCGTAATGAGACTTCAGTCGCAAAGACGCGGGTTCAAATCCCCGTCGGAAAACTTTTGACTTTTCACTTTTTAGCGAACAATTTTTCTGTTTGGTTAAAAACGAATAAACACTCAACATAAGATTATGTAGTGGCTAATAATAAAACTTGTGAACCCATGCATTTGCATAAAATCTCAAGTGCTCACCCCTTATTTGCAAACTTGAGATTGTTAGCACAACAAATGCATACATTCACAAGTTTTATTATTAGCCACTACGTAATCCTATGTTGAGTGTTTATTAGTCTTTAACCAAACAGGAAAAAATTGTTCGTTAAAAATCAAAACAAATATATAAAGATAATAATACACACACATGGGCTTGAACCCACGTAACCAAGACTGAACACGTTTGCTTAACCACTACACTCAGTAAACTCAGCCTTACTCTCTCTCGGGCCAAAAAACTCAACATTCGTCAGAGAAGCTGGAGAGTTTGTCAACACCAGTTTAAGGTCTGGACATTGACAGTGACAAGTCCATTTAAACTCCACCATTTTTTCTTCAAAACCTATCTTGTATTTGACTCCACTCAATGCATTTTTGTATCTCCCTAAATCACAACAGTAGTTATCTTGGAGGACTTTACATACAGTAAATGTAGAATTGCCAACACAGATCAGGGAAACAAACAGTTCCAACACAAGAAATTCAATGACACTAAACACATAGAGCTATAAGTCTATAAGTAGCAGAAACCAATGTCCATAAATGTTGATTAAGTCCACATGTTGTTGAATGTCCGCCCATCTTCCTATAATTTCTTATTATCTTCCCTGCCCACCATATTTGACAAGGGAGATGGAGCATTGAAGGGGATGAGTTGTGTAAGTAATTATATCAACCTATAATCAATCTGATTCTTGAATATTTGTATTATACGTTACCATGAAAAGAAAAATCCTTATTTATTTATTTATTTAGGCCCGAGCCACATCAAGGGTAAGGGCCTATTGCTTTCCAAACGAGTAATGCCTGGGCGTCGTTGTAATTGTCAGGTTAATCAGCATTAGCCAAGCGGGTATTTTTTATCTGTAGTTTCTGTCTCCTGAGAGATTAAAACATATTTGCTACACAGTTAAAATAATGTGAGCTATTTACTATATTTACAAGGACAAGGCAAGAAAACATTCAGTCACAGATCCTTCAACAAACGATACACAAACATAAGGAGAAAGATACAGAACACATACAGGCGCACGCAGAGCAAGAGGTCAGCAGGGGGCAGCGAGAGCCATAAATCACAATGTCCGGGCCTGAGAGTAGAAGGAGCTCACCTGACCATCGTCTTTGACCATAATGTTACTGTTGTGTCTGTCTCCGATCCCCAGGATAAATGTAGCTACACAGTAGCCGGCACACGACCTGGTGAATAGATCCACCGCCATGTCATACCTGCAAAACACCACAGGGGGGCGATCTACCAGTGTTCTCATGAAGCAACGACTCCATCAAGTTTGAGAAACATCCACACAGACCTGAAGGGGACGAAATGTGACTTTCACCATATTCTATTATAACAATCTTCATGAAGCAGGTTCTCGGCTTGTCACTTAGACTATCTGCAGCCTTAGTCCTGGATCTACAGCCTCTCTCACTGGTCTTTCTCTGGTCCGACCGGCTGCAGTACCGCAGGTGGCCTCTAGTCTATGTAGATTTAGGCTGCAGTACTGTGGGTGGCCTCTAGTCCATGTAGACGGGTTAAGCAGTTATGTTATAGCAGATCCAGACTCACATCTCGCCCTTGTTCTTGTCTTTGAGCCACTGATGCAGCGTGTTGGAGTTGAACTGCAGCGCCCCCTTCAGGCCGCCCTTACACTGGATCTGCATGATCGTGTGGGAGTTCCTCACCACCTCGATGAGACCCACACAGTCCCCCAGAGACAGGCAGCCGTATGGGAGCATCCTGAGGAGGAGGAGACCAGAGTGAGGAGCGGAGGAGGAGACCAGGGTGAGGAGCAGAGGAGGAGAAACAGAGGAGACAGAGGAAGAGCAGAGGAGCAGAGACAGAGGAGGAGCGGAGTGAGAGGAGGCCAGAGTGAGATCCAGACAAGGAGTGCAGAAAACTACATCAAAAATGAGATGGTCTTTTTCTCTCTCAAACAATACCGTAAATCCAGACCCTGGTTTTGCCAAATGTTCTCCATGATTTTGATGATCTGCAAAGTCAACATGTCCTGACGCAAATCTGGAACAACAAGAATAAGAAACCTCAGTCCTGGATCTAGAGCCTCAGTCCTGGATCTACAGTAGGGGTGGGAACCTAAGGGAACCTCACGATACGATACACGATACAAAGCTCACGATAACGATATTATCACAATAACGATATTATCACGATAACGATATTATCACGATAACGATATTATCACGATAACGATATTATCACAATAACGATATCACGATAACAATATCACGATAACGATATCACGATAACGATATCACGATAACGATATCACGATAACGATTTTATCACGATATGAGGATTATTGATATATTGGTCAGAAATATACAATATGCCAATTTATGGCATGAATAAAAGAAAAAATAAAACTAAGTATTGATACCAATTTTTTTTTTTTTAATTGTTAAAAAAAATTTTTTCAAAATCGATATAGATACTTGGCAAATGCATATCGATAATCGAATCGCGGGAGAAAGTACCGCGATATATCGAAAAATCGATATATCGTCACACCCCTAATCTACAGCCTCAGTCCTGGATTGTCTGCGTTCATTACCGTCTCCGTTTTTGAATATGATCTCGTTGTTCTGGAAGAGCAGCTCTGACATTATGTCTGGATTCTCCCAGTTCAACCACAGAGGCCTCTTGGCTGACGACATGATCCTGCATTCGTCCAGCCTGCCCAGAAAAGGTAACAGGTGAGGGAAGTAAGTAAGTAAAGTTTGTTTGTATAGCGCTTTTCACAGACATTATTAACACAATACACAGAGGCCTAATGTTTTGGCCTCATGTCTCCTCTGGTTTTAAAACAAGTGCAGGGGACCATCAACAGGGACTGAGTGGAGGACCTCAGGCTCTTGTTGGAGGCATAAGGCTGGACCAGGCTCTGGATCTTTTCAGGGGCCAGACCATTCTTTTCAATTTTTCAGTTACTGTCTATTCATTTGATTTCCTGTCCCGCCCTAATGTGTTTCACCTGTATCTACCTGTGTATCTAAAATCCTTTTGTTATTTTTGTGTTTTGTTTATACAATCTGTATCTTTTTGGTAGTCATGCATTTTGAGTCCTTCTTCTATATTCACCATGTAACAGAGCCTATGGTTGCGGGTCAAAAGCCTTGCAGCCGAATTTTGGACAACTTGGAAAGAAGCAAGATCTTTTTTACTAAGACTAAGCAGCTGTTACAATATTCCAGTTGTGAGGAAAGAAAAGTATGGAAAATCATCTCTAGCTCTGTGAAAGGTGATGGGTCAGAGGGAAGAGCAGACCTGAGGTTCCCGAGCTGATGCGCAGGGTTTAATGGAGAGGTGAAGTTCTGCAGAGCGTCCATATAATCTGGCCTCTTCATTTGGTCCACGAGGAACCGCATCTGAACCTTCACCACAGACACAGCTACAGTTATATCGTACACTCGTGTGTGTGTGTGTATCAGTACGTGAAGAGAAACACAAAACACATAGTGACATCTAACACCTCCACTGTTTTATATAGATTTGGGTGTAAGCAAGAAAGAAAGACCAGGGAGAGACCAGAGAGAGAGTTCAGAAAGAGACCAGAGAGAGGCCAGAGAGAGAGAAAAGAGAGACGCAAAACTAAAAACGAGGGAGCAATGTAATAGCGATGTTGATAGAAGAATAGGACAGAACAGTCTGTCTCTACCTTCTGCGTCTCGTCCTTCTTCTCCTGCTTCAGGATGTCTGTGAGGTTGATGAGTTTCTCCATGGCCTCCACCTGTCGGCTCAGGTGCTTCAGGTACATCCCACATGCGCGACAGTACGACTCCAGCAGCAGACCGAACCGCTGACTCACCGTTTTATTGTGCATTTCAGACCTGGGAGCAACACGAGGCAAGAACAGAGGCTCTTACACACTGTGCTCTGTGGCTCAGTGGTCAGAGCCTTTCTGTGCGGAGTTTGCATGTTGTGTTTTGGTCGGCCTTCAATGTACAAGGCTCCAAACCTTTTAGAATACGGGCCACTTTAGTTCACCAAAAGTGTTGTAATGACTAGATTCTGAATTTTCTGAGCTTTAAAATGAGGTATGACATGACTATACAGCTGGATTCAAGAGACCAGATAGAGAGACCAGAGAGAGATCAAAGAGAGACCAGAGAGAGAGACCAGAGAGAGTCCAGAGAGAGATCAAAGAGAGAGCATAGCGAGACCGTCGAGAGAGACCAGAGAGAGACCAGAGAAAGACCATGTGATTATTTATGATTCTAAGGCTCTTTGTGTGATTGTTTATAGCACTTGAGTTTCCTTGTGTATGATCCATGCTATACAGTAGGGATGTGAAGATTCACCGATTCGCATCGGTGGTCCGATACAAACGTCCGCGATGCAACTACACGGATACATTCATGGCGCATCGGATATAATTTAGGTGTGAATTTGCGATGCATCTCTTCCAGCCTGTCTGCATCGGTAGATTCCATGGTTAAATCAATTGTTCTATTCGCTGCCCTGTCTTATTTCCGAGGCAACCTGAATGCACCATCGCTTCCTCGGGCTCTGACATAAGCTTCGGGTCCAAAACAAGCATGAACGCTCACAACATAAACTGCAAAGAGATTTTTAATGGCCCCAAAAAAAACAAGTCAAGTCGCCTATCAAATACATGGGTAGCATGGCGTGGATACACTGCGGCTGCTACCCCCTCCTGTACTTTGGATTATACCGAAAGTTGGCGACGCGAGCAATAGGTCTATCACAAACTTCTTTGGTCAAAACACGCCTCAAGCAGCTAACTCTGCCCACTCCCAGGCCTTAACTGATGCTATGATAAGATTATTTATTAATCTCACACAGGAGAAATTTACTGCTATGGCATTTATTTAGTCTACTTCAGCTACAAAGATATCCAGCCCTACAGCGTTTTAGAGAATGAAGGATTCAAATAAATAAATACTCTGTACATACTGAATAATGTATTTTTCAAATAGGATTTCTTGGTTTGCTCCACAATAATAAAAATAATAATAATACATCGGTTTTATATTGCGCTTTTCAAGAACTCAAAGAAGCATCACAAATTCTAATAACCATAACCAAATATTAACTCACTGACTGCCAGGCATTTTCAGATTTGAGAAGTGCATTCTGCCAGCAATTTCAGGTGATTTGACCCAACTTTGAAGTGCCACAGAATATTCATTTTTTAGACGATGTAAACACCAAGGGCACCAAATTAAAGATTCACCTCTCTGCTTTACTCTGAAAAAAACAGTTTGTTTCTACCTCTTACCATTCTTGCGTTATTCGCCATAGAACAAAGCATACTTTCACCCATAACACCTGGTCTGAGCAAGAAAACAGAGAAAACGAGCTGCATGTAAACAGGAACATATCAAGCAGAAAAGAGACTTTTAGATGCATTTTTGCTGCTTTAGTGACAACTCAAAACATCTTCACACTTGTTCCATTACAAAAATTATAAAAACATGACTCTGAAATAATACTTTTGATGGCAAATTGTTGGCAATTTATTCACAGATAGAAAATTTAACTTTCTTCTATACCATCAACCAAAACGTCAAACAACAACAACACAAAGATCAATAAAACTATAGATGTATAAAATAGAATGAAGCATGTGAATTTGAGTGTGTGTGTGTGTGTGTGTGACTGTCAGTGTGCGAGTGAGTGTCTGTGTGAGTGAGTGTCTGTGTGTGAATGTCAGTGTGTGTGAATGTCAGTGTGCGAGTGAGTGTCTGTGTGCGTGAGTGAGTGAGTGAGTGCGTGTGAGTGTTTGTGAGTGTGTCCGATAAATCATGATCAGGTTTGCTGAACGAATCCGAGGCATCAGTAACAACAGCAGCTGATACGCTGCGAGAGGCGGAAGGTGTGTCTCTGCTCTTGCTCCGCGCAAATGTAGCTGCAGAGACGGACCTCCACCGGGGTCTCCACTCTCTCCCCTCTCGACCTCACTCACTGATCCGCGAGTCAATCTCTGAAGCAGTGTCAGCTGCTTATAACTATTCTTTTTCGCCATCACTCTTGCTATACTATCGCTAAACTAGATCGCTGATCCGTCTCAATGCTACAGCAGCACGCTCTGCTACAGCAGCACGCTCTCTCACACTCCCACACTCCTCCTCCTTCTCTCCACTGACTTATGACCTCTCCTGTGGTGCAATACTGCATCCTACTGGTGGTGATTTATCATTACAGGTACATTTGCACTATATACAGTAGGTCCCATTCCGTTTTGTCGCCTTTCACGCGTGAATCACACGAGAATCACGTGTGATTCACGCGTCTTTTATTTTCCCCCCTCCCAGTGACGTTGCAATGACCAAAACAACCACCAGGTGGCACTTGTGAGCAGGGTTACATTGGCGAGTTTCTGCCCCGCGCACATCGACAATCTGGTTTAAACGGGCAACTCCTTGTAGCAGGCCAGTCTCTGGAATAACCCGCAGACATTAAAACTACTGCATATAACGTAAACTTTTGCATCACGTTGGTGATCTTTCCAAAAAGAGAGAATATCGTTATGGAAAGAGAAACTATTGGTAATATAACGCTGAACGTTATTTGACTCAAACAGCTCCGCTGGTGTCTCCTCCCACTCAGAAAAAAAGCAGACGCCTTTTCTCTGGCATCTCTCACATTTATAATAAATACATAAATATAACAATCATAATGAAGATGCTTTCAAATAATTTAGCAAGCTGTAATTCATTTATTTCAACTGCCAAACTTCTCTCGCTGCTCCTCTCCTCTCCTCCGCAAATCACTAAATGAGGAAAAGGGAATATTCACTCAATCTATTTTGAATGTTACACATACAATATTAATATAGTCTAAGCACGTGTACCACATGTAGCCCGTGTATTTACCACAGACTGTAAGTATTAAAGTAATGAGGCCCCTGCTTTAGGCCTCTGCTGTGAGGCCCACACCGTCATCAGTCTCGGTGCCTCTGTGTAGATCACACGTCTGTCCTCGGGCTGGAGTGTTCTGAGGCTTTAAGCGGGGAGTCAGGAAGGAGCGATCCTGTTTGTCAGCATGATTTTTTTGTTTAACAGCCTCCCTGCGCGATTGCAAATGTACTCAAGGGACTCCCATACCGTGGCTCACATATATAATATTATATAGGGATCAGGAGCTTTCTGACCCGACCCACCCGCACCTGACATGACTCATATTTTTGAGGCATCCAACCCGCCCGAAACCGCGGGACCCGCGGGTTGACTGCGGGTTTCGGGCCGACCCGCGCATCTCGCATGTCCTGTTCAGGGCTGCAGGAGCAATTGTCCATTATTTTAATTGGACTTCTGGTCCATGCACACTGTAAAAAAGATAAAGTTAGTTCAACTCAAAATTTCAAAGCAACCAGCTGCGAAGGATTTTTGAGTTGAAGGCATTAACTTAATTCTTCAAGTTTTGAAGAACTACACTTATTAAGTTGTGTCAGTTAAGTTTTCCAAGTTCTGCCAACTAAGTGTTTAAATTCAAGTTACTGGAAATTTCAAGTCTGTAAAAACTTACTTTTTTAAGTTCAGATTACTGTCCCCTACAATAACTTACTATTTTGAGTTTAAATTAGCCCCCACATTAAAAGATCATGATGTTTATTTATATAGCGCATTTCATGGACCAAGGTCACTTGGGTAGGGGAAACCGGAGCACCCGGAGGAAACCTATGCAGACACAGAGAACATGCCAATTCCACACAGAAAGGCCCTGTTCCGACCGGGATTCGAACCCAGGACCTTCGTGTCAAGAAGCGAGAGTGCTATCCACTCAGCCACCGTGCCGCACACACTTGAACCAGAGGGGAAACTTAATGTTTCTAAGACTGACCCAGAGAATATAAAGGGCTACTTTGGCTTGGCCCTGTCGATTACGGTTGGTAAAAATAAATACAGTGATTTTTTTGGTCAAATTAGTTTGTTCAAAATGTTGAATGCAGCTGGTTGCCATAACACATATTTAAATGAGCAAACGCAGATAAGTTGACCTCACTATAGCTCGGTGAACTGTAAAAACGACAACTCAAAATTGTTCACCTTACTCAGATTTTTGCATTCACTGACAATAAAATTTCCAGTTGGAACTGAAACTATCTTGTGAGCCACTTGAACTTTCAGAAGTTCACTACAACTTAAAAGTCAAATCAACTTAATATATCAAATAAGATGAACTTTTCATCAGAAACTTCAGAAAGTGAGTGTCGAAAATCAGACGCATAGGCTTTTGCACACCAGAGCAACCTGGAAGTTTATTCACAACAGGTGGTAGATTCAGGCAGAACAATAAACAGGGAAACATTATATATTGGATATATTGGCGTCAGTCAGCTAAAACAACGGATACACAATCGTAGCAGATATACAATCAAAGAACATTGTGTGTCTTGTACTTCTATTTTATCTTGTTTTTGTACTACTATACAGGCCATGGCCTTCTATTGTTCATAAGTTCCAACTGGCAATTTTATTGTCAGTGAATGCAAAAATCTTAGTAAGGTGAACAATTTTGAGTGTATTTTTTTACAGTCCAGCACCAGAAGTCGCATTAATGGTGAGTGTTATAACAACATTATTTAAAAGAATAAATTCAGAGGCTTATTATATATATGATTCGAAGTTTGCGTGTTGGCCCCTGTTTTGAAAAGAAGGATAGGTTGGCTGCTAACATTTGCATGTATTGATTTGCAAATGTAGGTAATGACTTATAACAGCAGGGGCCTGGGGTGGGCTTTGTTTATTCGTGTGGGGGAGGGAGAGCTGCTTCTGTCCCGTGATTTTTAGCAGTGGTAAAAACCCTGAAGGAGCTAGCTTGTTTTCCATATCTGGACACAGCACATTTAATTGACTCTACTTTGTCTGATTGGTCTTTGAAGGTCTTCTCGTGCTTCGTCTCAAAATGACGCTTAACACTTGAAGTTCTGCACACAACATTTTCACAGCATAAAGTGCACACAGCACGGTCCTTCACAAACACAAAACCAAACTCTTGTGTCCAGTAGGACACAAGAGCCGGCCGGCGTTGCCATTGTTTACATATCTTATCACTATCATGCTATCTGTCATTCATTCGGCGCGAAGACAGCTGAGAGGGCGCTAATCCACGTAGTGGTCCTAGTGCCGGCAGCTAAAGCGCACAGACAGAGGCAGATGCTTTTAATAGCCATAAAATGGCCACATCAACATTTCAAAGACTGAAAAACAGCTAGCCTACACATTTAAACTAAAACAAGTGTAGGTTGAGGCAACATCAAATGATCAGATGCATATAGCAGACAGACAGTGACGTGCGGTGAGGATTGTGATTGGGGAGGCACTGACTTTAAATGTCAGATTTACTATCATTATTAAAATAAAATAGCATTTAATCACCGATGCAATAACATTCACAAACTTCCCATGCTGTAAAGATGAGAGAACTAGCTTCTTTTAATAATCTCACAACCAATCTAGTTGCTGACTCTCGGCTCCGCATCAAACAACATCTTTAAGAAGAACAGGTGCGAGAGACGTGAGCAGAGAGAGAGAGAGACGTGAGCAGAGAGAGAGAGACGTGAGCAGAGAGAGAGAGACGCGAGCAGAGAGAGACGTGAGCAGAGAGAGAGAGAGAGGTGAGCAGAGAGAGAGAGAGAGAGGTGAGCAGAGAGAGAGAGACGCGAGCAGAGAGAGACGTGAGCAGAGAGAGAGAGACGCGAGCAGAGAGAGAGAGACGTGAGCAGAGAGAGAGAGACGCGAGCAGAGAGAGAGAGACGTGAGCAGAGGGAGAGAGACGTGAGCAGAGAGAGAGAGACGTGAGCAGAGAGAGAGAGACGTGAGCAGAGAGAGAGAGAGAGTGAGCAGAGAGAGACGTGAGCAGAGAGAGAGAGACGCGAGCAGAGAGAGAGAGAGACGTGAGCAGAGAAAGACGCGAGCAGAGAGAGAGAGCAGAGAGAGAGAGACGCGAGCAGAGAGAGACGTGAGCAGAGAGAGAGAGACGTGAGCAGAGAGAGAGAGAGACGTGAGCAGAGAGAGAGAGAGAGAGGTGAGCAGAGAGAGACGTGAGCAGAGAGAGAGAGACGCGAGCAGAGAGAGAGAGCAGAGAGAGAGAGAGCGAGCAGAGAGAGAGAGAGAGAGAGAGCAGAGAGAGAGAGCAGAGAGAGAGAGCGTGAGCAGAGAGAGAGAGACGTGAGCAGAGAGAGACGTGAGCAGAGAGAGACGTGAGCAGAGAGAGAGAGGCGTGAGCAGAGAGAGAGAGAAGTGAGCAGAGAGAGAGAGACGTGAGCAGAGAGAGACGTGAGCAGAGAGAGACGTGAGAAGAGAGAGAGAGAAGAGCAGAGAGAGAGAGAGAGAGAAGTGAGCAGAGAGAGACTGAGCAGAGAGAGAGAGTGAGCAGAGAGAGACGAGAGAGAGAGAGAGAGAGAGAGAGCAGAGGAGCAGAGAGAGAGAGGAGAGCAGAGAGAGAGAAGCGAGAGAGAGACGAGCAGAGAGAGAGAGCAGAGAGAGACGTGAGCAGAGAGAGAGAGACGCGAGCAGAGAGAGACGTGAGCAGAGAGAGAGAGACGTGAGCAGAGAGAGAGAGCAGAGAGAGACGTGAGCAGAGAGAGACGTGAGCAGAGAGAGAGCAGAGAGAGACGTGAGCAGAGAGAGAGAGACGTGAGCAGAGAGAGACGTTAGCAGAGAGAGAGAGACGTGAGCAGAGAGAGACGTGAGCAGAGAGAGAGAGACGTGAGCAGAGAGAGAGAGACGTGAGCAGAGAGAGAGAGAGACGTGAGCAGAGAGAGAGAGACGTGAGCAGAGAGAGAGAGAGAGAGAGGTGAGCAGAGAGAGAGGTGAGCAGAGAGAGACGTGAGCAGAGAGAGATAGACGCGAGCAGAGAGAGAGATGCGAGCAGAGAGAGAGACGCGAGCAGAGAGAGACGTGAGCAGAGAGAGAGAGAGAGAGACGTGAGCAGAGAGAGACGTGAGCAGAGAGAGAGACGTGAGCAGATAGAGAGAGACGCGAGCAGAGAGAGAGAGGCGTGAGCAGAGAGAGAGAGAGAGAGGTGAGCAGAGAGAGAGAGGTGAGCAGAGAGAGACGTGAGCAGAGAGAGACGTGAGCAGAGAGAGACGTGAGCAGAGAGAGACGTGAGCAGAGAGAGACGTGAGCAGAGAGAGAGAGACGTGAGCAGAAAGAGAGAGACGTGAGCAGAGAGAGAGAGGCGTGAGCAGAGAGAGAGAGAGGTGAGCAGAGAGAGAGAGAGAGAGGTGAGCAGAGAGAGAGAGACGCGAGCAGAGAGAGAGAGAAGTGAGCAGAGAGAGAGAGACGCGAGCAGAGAGAGAGAGACGCGAGCAGAGAGAGAGAGACGTGAGTCCGCGTGTCTATGGTCCGCGCTCGGAGCCCAGACGGCAGTGCATTCACTGAGCTGTCAGAGCGGGGGTCACAGCAGCTGCTCTCGGGGCCAGAGCGGAGGATGTAACGTAACGTTCGGTTTATCAAAACATATCACAATATTTAACGTATAACACTAGTGAATTTCACCTAGATTTTTTCAGACATTAAAGACAAGATGTTATATAATAATTGTTTAATGAAAAAACAATTTTGCCACAAGCAACCAAAAGATGTGCCTCAGACAAGAATCGAACCTGGGTTCTCCAGGTCCTTGTATTTAATGCTATCCATTCGGCCAACATAGCACCTCTGGAGTTAGACAGGTTTGCACGCAGTCTTATACCTGAGTGTCTAAGTCGCTGGCAGAGCTAAAGCGGACTTAGCCTGCCACCTTGTGGCGATAAGATGTACTATTTTTCACGCAGCTGCGTGATTCCCGAGAAGCGCGAATGAAGACGACAAAACGGAATGGGACCTACTGTATCAGTGTTGTGGGTCATTAACAAGGTGCGCCAGACATTACTGCAGCCTCCCGTGTAATAACACAAAAAACTCGTCAAACTCGTCATGGGCAGTGAGCGTTACTATTCAACATGACGAGTTTTGTCGTCATGGGCAGTGAATGAGTTAAATACATCCCTCATATTGAAAGATATGGATAGAGTAAAGCAGAATTTAAGCTAATAAACGCTCATACTAACTGTACAGTATCGAACAGGATCACATCATGTCAAACCGAATTCCGTTGCAAATCAGTCATATCGTTATTAAATCATCTTTGAATCGCATCGTATCGTGAATAGGAACGAATCGTATTGCATCGTATCGACATTGACTTCAGTGTATCGTTAATGTATCGAATCACTGGTAGTGTATTGAGATGTGTCAGGCCTCAGTGGTGGAGATATACATCCCTACTATACAGAAACTTTCCATGCTATAAATTAATATCAATAAATGGGAACTCACTTGAGATGCCAGAAAAAGAAGTGTCCGATCCGTTGGTTGGTGAGAGCCTTTTTCAGGAGGAACCGGGCCAGAGGATTGTCGAGGTATTGCTCATACTTGAGGACCTGAGAAGAAAGAGGAAGATAAACCACAGATTTAAGCCCAGAATGTGTAACACAAACAGTTACTGATCTAGAGGAGTTTACTTTTACATGTGAGTCAAAAGGAGCCAGACTTCACCATGAGCACTTTCCTCTTGGACTTCATTGAGCTAGCGGGTTAGCATTGTCCATCTACAGCACATACAGTCTATGGTTGTACATAGCAAAATAGTCCTACAACTTGTTCACCCCCACTGCCCACTCCTTCAAAGCTGATGGATTTGACTGCATACTGACTGGCTTTGTAGCGACCTGTACGAGGATCAGGAGTCTAGTGTAGTGCAATCATTTTAACGACTGTCAGAATGTGCAATATAGAACCAAATGTGAGACTTTCCTTTCCAGCGTTTTATACTTTTAGAGTTTTTATTTTATGTTACTTTAGTATAGAGTTATTGATCATTTTTTGCTGTGTGCTCCTCATTCCTACTGTTGTGTAACTGGTGATGCAACACTAAAGGAACTCTTAATCTTAATCTTAGTGACCTGTACGAGCTGGATCAGGTACTGGGAGAGCTTGTCGTCCGTCAGGTATTTGTCCAGACAGCGCACGGCGAAGTGGCGCACCATGGGGTCGGGGTAATTACAGTCCAGCAGCTCCATGGCCTGCTCTGGGCGGATGGACGGCCACTCCTTCAGCAGGCAGTACATCTAAAGCAGCATCAGGGGAAGAGGGAGATAGATTCAAATACAATTGTGCTTAAAAAAGGTACACATACAGAGGCCAGAATTGTGTTGTTGCCAATGGCTGATAACTGGTTGTGTGATGCCATTTATTGCAACAAATTGGATTTATATTTACAAATGATAACGACAACAGATACTTTACCCTGAAGTCTCCAAACCCCAGTTCTCAAAAGAATGGTTCTTTATCCTCTCTAATAGCTGGTCTCTCTCTCTGGTTTCTCTCTTTCTGGTCCCTCACTGGTATCTCACTGGTCTCTCTCTGGTCTCTCTCTCTGGGCTCTCTCTCTGGTCTCTCTCTCTGGTCTCTCTCTCTGGTCTCTCTCTCTGGTCTCTCTCTCTGGTCTCTCTCTCTGGTCTCTCTCTCTGGTCTCTCTCTCTGGTCTCTCTCTCTGGTCTCCCTCTCCGGTCTCCCTCTCCGGTCTCCCTCTCCGGTCTCTCTCTCTGGGGTTTCTCTCTGGTCTCTCTCTCTGGTCTTTCTCTCTGGTCTCTCTCTGGTCCCTCTCTAGTCTTCCTCTTTGGTCTCGCTCTCTGGTCTCCCTATTTGATCTCTCTCGCTGGTCTCTTTCTCTGGTCTTTCTCTCTGGTCTCCCTCTTTGTTCTCTCTCTCCAGCCTCTCTCTCTGGTCTTTCTCTCTAGTCTCTCTCTGATCTCTCTTTCTTGTCTCTCTCTGGTCTCCCTCTCTGGTCTCTCTCTCTTCTCTCTCTTTAGTCTCTCTCTGGTCTCCCTCTTTGGGTCTCGCTCTCTGGTCTCCCTCTTTGGTCTCTCTCTGGTCTTTTTCTCTGGTCTCTCTCTGGTCTTTCTCTCTGATCTCTCTAAGAAACTGACCACAACAGACCACTGTTTTGTCTGATGTGTTGCTTCTTACCTGAGCCACTTCGTCTCTAGAGTTCCACTTCACTGCCAGAAGGATCTTGGGGAGGATCTCAGGGATGTTCATACAGTAATGTCTGAAAAACGATACTTTTGTTATTGTTATTTATGATGTTGAACAGAAGTCATCAGTGAGGGCGTAGAGTAGAGCTGCTGCTCCCTCAGGGATAGGGTAGGAGCTCCACGTAGCTCACCTGTGCCTCCAGAGGAAGTCCTTCTCCTGCTCCGTGATGTCGGACAGTGGGTCTCTGTTGCTGAGCTGTCGGAGCTGTTCGCTGTCGCTCTCTGTAAGAGCGTGGTCCCGGGCCACTCGGTTACTCTACAATAACACATTAAACTGAGCTGAAGTTGGCTGAATGACACTGAGAAATTGGGTTGTAGTGGGAATGTAAGACTTCAATAAATGGATCTGAAGAACAGCTTGTCTTTGTGCAATTTATTTGAAAAAGTTGACAAAAATAAACAATACCAAATCTTGCTCTGTCACTCTCTGCCTCTTCACATTCAACCTTCACTAATATAGTTGTGAATAGGAAAGACAAAGAACAGGATGTATCAGAGGAAGGTAAGATGGCTTGATTCATGCAAGAAGAGAAGGTAGGACCAAGGGGGGGAGAGCACTGTCTGACACCTGCCAAAACATATAATTCAAATCAAAACACTGGTTTTGAGCCCGATGTGACCGGAACAAGTGTGCAACATATTAACATAACAAAATAACATCTGATACATCTCTAACTCTAGCATTAAAAGAAGCAGTATGTAAATCTTTAGCATGATGAAGAAGCAAGACTAAAGCACAAAAACCCCTGACTTTAGCATAATGAGGAGAAAGTAGGGCAAGGGGGCGACAGTAGCTCAGTTGGTAGAGCATTGGCCTTTGAACCTGAAGGTTGTGGGTACGAGCCCACCACAAAACCTACTTCACGACTCCCATTGATCTTTGCTGTCATTGTGTCCTTGGGCAAGGCACTTAACCCCACTTTGCCTGAAGCCCCGCTGAAAGATCTTAGCTTCTGTGGACTCACCACCTGCAGGTGAGGGGCTGGTGCTATGTGTACTGGGTGCAGCTCTGACAAGGGGTTTGATGATATATCGCGATATCGATATATCGCGACACTTTCTCCCGCGATTTGATTATTGATATGCATTTGCCAAGTATCGATATATTTTAAAAAAAATTAGCATCAATATATGGCTACATTACGCATCTCCATTCCATTTATCATGAAATAAAGTGTATTTTTTCACTTAACATTTTTCTTTTATTTATGCCATAAATTGGCATATGGTATATTTCGGACCAATATATCGATAATCGTCATATTGTGATAAAATTGTTATCTTGATATTATTGTTATTGTGAGCTTTGTATCGTGTATTGTATCGTATCGTGAGGTACCCTTAGGTTCCCACCCCTAGCTCTGACTGCCACCCCCCCAACCCAGAAATGGATTAAGGGGAAGAAAATGGATGGATGGATGGAGCAAGTAATAAAATGCTGTCTTTCTAGTGCTAGTAACATATAGTTGTCTTTATACATCTGTGCATGTTAGCAGCATGAGGGCCTGGAGAGAGACGCAACATACTATGAAGAAGATATTTGAATAAGTAAGTAGTCATCTTTATATATATAGTAACAAGTCATGACGATGAAAGCCAAAGAAACGTCTTTTAAGCCACAATCTCAGTGTATATCAACATTCAGGGGTTTTATGAGGGGCCACTTTGGCTTTTCACAATGTTACAACACTGTTTTCAGCATCATCCAGGTAATATGAGCAGTTAATACAACTAGCTCCTACTTACTAATGATCCGGTCTTGAATCCGTCCTAAGAATTAGACATATCATCTATAAATTATGAATCAACATTGTCTTTAAGGAAAAACATGGATTTGACTCGAGCTGGTGCTAGATTATTCTTACACACAGAGACATTATATAGTTTTAAAACATGAATCCTAAAGTAAAGGGACTAAATACAAAGAAAGAGTTGCTCAGCAGTTGAGAGAGATTGGCTCCATTCTCATTTTGTTGTAGATTCCAGTTGTTTTTACAACTGGAATTTATTGTAAAATAAATACATCCAGCCCTTATGCTGCGGCAGTTACCTGCCCAGAGAAGTTGCAGTTGAAGCCCAGCTCTCTGGAGATGGTCCAGTTGGCGTGGTCCTCCACAGCGTTCATGTCTGGATACTTCACCTGACTGCTGAAGTGATCAAACTCCATCTCCAAACAGGGAGTTTCCTTTCAGAAGATTCAACAAAATCAGTAGAAACTAGTGAGATGGTGATGTGGATTTGTACATGTCCATAACTACTGTAATCTCTGCAATAACAATGGGAGCCTATATAAATTTCTAATTAGGTTAAAAACTGCTCTTTTGAATAGATTACTCTCAGGTACTGGTCCAAGAAACTAGAATGCAGTCTGCCTTGGAAGAGAAACAATGTCATGACCGGATTATTTGTGCGACTAGTGCAACAGCAAAACACTAAACCCTGGTTTAAGGCCCAGTGTGGAGACTGGGCAGCAAACAACAATGGTTCGCAGCCCAAAAGTATCTCAGATTTACTGTCCATAGCAATTTTATTTTGCTAATTCTAGCTACAATGCTAGTTTAAACAGCCTCACAGCTTTCTACATTCTTGCTCTGTGAAAGGAAGCTTATTTGTATAGAACATTTCATACAAGAAAGAAGAAGAACTTCAGAACACAAGATGGGAAAAGATTACACATCAAGCTACAACCCTCCTCCTCCCCATCACAGGGCGACATTCTCTCAATGTCAGGGGATCAGCACCACAGTTTAAAACGTTTAAGGTAATTTTCCTAATCTCAATGCATATTCCCTCCTGCAAACATCATGCTATACTTTGTTTCTGACCCAAATAATTGTTTCCAGTAGTAATTCTGATATTGATAAAAAGATACTCAATACCAAGTTATGCACCACACTAATTATAAAACATGTATAATTCTCAACATAAATATTTGCAGCTTTAAACTAGTTTTAATCCTGCGAAATTTCGGCATTGTGATAAAGTACTGCATCTACTTTTTGTATTTTGAAAAATCCTTCTTTTGAGATTGATTTAAGAAAGCCTCCTCCCCGATCCCTGTCTCTGGGGCCAGGAATGAACAAGAGATTTTGCAGCGTGACTTTACTGTTTAAATAAAGCACCATGAATAAATAAGTAGAAAAGCCGGTCACCTTGTTGGGGTTAGAGCCTGTGACTCCAATGGGGTTGAGCAGGTCTTCCAGGCCGTGAGGGACCGGCCACAGGTTCAGGGCCATCTTGTTGGCCACCAGAGTGTGAGTGTAGTCAAACAGGTTGATATTCCCCCAGGCTAAAGGACAGTGCTCCTGGAAACACAACACAAATTATTTCAATCTGGAGAGACTCGAACAGACAAAACATGGTATAGAATTGTATATTGGTTGGCACGTAATCTGACACTACATAAATTACACATATGACTCTGAGGACAATAGTTATTTATCTATTTGATCGGGACAACACACATTAATGAACAATCATATACAAGTTGTACACAAATTGTAAATGTGCCAGATTGTAGCAAAACTGCTAATTTACATCCATAGTCCCGAGATTATGTTTATTGCTGGTGTACAGAAATGTGGCTAGGATTTGGTGCTTAGACCCCGGCAGAGCACTACACGATGGCAGAAGGAGAAAGAAATTTTGAGATGAAATCCTCCAGGGGCAAGACCCTGGTGGTGGTAGCTGGGAGAAGGATAAAAGAGCAGGCCCAGTGGCTTCGATTGGGAGGAAGAGAGTTGCTGTTGCTTGGATGGAGCTTCCCCGCGATTTGAAGCTTGATGTGGGGCAGTGCCTGATGCTGCCAGGTGAGGGCAGTGTGGCGCTGCAGCTGAGTGTGATTGACAGATGCTGTTGCCGAAGCAGCAGTGGGAGGACTTTGAGCGCTGTGAGCTTAGTCGTTCCTGTCTTCCAGCCACAAGCCACAAAAAAAATAATGAGTTCAACTAGTTCATAGCTCTCAAAACTATCACTAGTTTTCAGTGTTGGTCTCAGTCACAGCCTTCAGCTCTGAGCACAAAGCATCAAATAATGGAGTTTTCTAATTTTGCTGATACAGAAAGATCTAAGGACAGATGATCCCGGACATTTATTAACATTTCTGGACAGTGGTCATCCCATTTCTTTCTAGGTCTCACTCTGATGTCTCTCTGGTCTCTCTCTCTGGTCTCTCTCTCTCTGGTCTCTCTCTCTCTGGTCTCTCTCTCTCTGGTCTCTCTCTCTCTGGTCTCTCTCTCTGGTGTCTCTCTCTCTGGTGTCTCTCTCTCTGGTCTCTCTCTCTCTGGTCTCTCTCTCTCTGGTCTCTCTCTCTCTGGTCTCTCTCTCTCTGGTCTCTCTCTCTGGTCTCTCTCCCTCTGGTGTCTCTCTCTCTGGTCTCTCTCTCTGGTCTCTCTCTCTGGTCTCTCTCTGATATCTCTCTGGTCTCTCTCTTTCTGGTTATGTATTAGCAAAGTCTGATACATAACCAGCTTAAATTAAAGTCAGTTAATTGATTAGTTCAACCACAGTAACGCAGTCACAGTAATAGTTGTATTGTTGAGCCATAAAACTAAAGTGAACCATCAGAGGGACTACTGTTACCAGAGTCTGGGTCTGAGCGCAGTGTGACAGATCCAGGGTGTGAAGAGGCAGCGTTCCGAGCCGACAGCCAGTCAAAATGTTCTATTTATAGTCAGTGGAGCAACAAAGAGTGTATCTATTATCTTAATCTTTAATTCAGACGCAGGCTGAAAGAGCATCCCTCACCTGAGCCGGCCCTGGCACCTCACCGCGGGGGACTGTCCTGAGTCAGACCGGATTCTTTTACCATATCCATGTCCAACTTTCATTGATACAGTCAGCCCACGCACACCTCAGCCGCAGACAGAACCAATCCCCGTGGGTGTTGGTTACAAGGGTCAGACGGAGCCAAACAACCCACAGTCCAACGCTTTTTATGGATCCCCGCAGACAGGCATCACATAAATGCGCCTCCACAGAATAGATTAGTGCGGTGAGCTCCGGAGACAACAGTGAGAGAGGAAGTGCTTGTTATAAAAGACAGAGCAGGAAAAGCTGGATGTAAAGATGTTTAAAGGAAATTGTATGTAATGATGATTTATGACACCAGAGATGCATTATTATCTGGAATTTATGGAATATCAATTGGATTTTGCTGGTTAAATAAAGG
Source organism: Knipowitschia caucasica (assembly GCA_964034765.1). NCBI lineage: Eukaryota > Metazoa > Chordata > Actinopteri > Gobiiformes > Gobiidae > Knipowitschia > Knipowitschia caucasica. The sequence goes on along the minus strand of OZ035824.1, from coordinate 40,727,990 downwards.
TTAAAAAAAAAATACATCTATACAGTACTAGAGCAGTGGTGGCAAACAAGAGGACCTTGACTACTGGATCTACAGCCTGAGTCCTGGATCTACAGCCTGAGTCCTGGATCTACAGCCTGAGTCCTGGGTCTACAGCCTCAGTACTGGGTCTACAGCCTCAGTCCTGGATTTACAGCCTGAGTCCTGGATCTATAGAGCCTCACTCTTGTGTCTAAAGCATCAATCCTGGATCTACAGCCTCAGTCCTGGTTATTATTATTATTTTGTGTTTATTTGATAGGGACAGAACAAGAAGCATTGTTACAGGAACCGATGCTGTGTTCATAGGCCGTATAGCTAACAGCTAGTTTGCAGACCTGGTTCTACAGCCTCAGTTCTGGATCTACAGCCTCAGTCCTGGATCTACAGCCTCAGTCCTACCTGTAGTTCTACAGCCTCAGTCAAGGATCTACAGTCTTATCTCAGGGCTCCTCTGTAGTTACGCAGTTGGTGGAAGAATACTCTAGCTCTAATTTTGACCGCTTGAATCCATCATTCAGAGCGTACAAAACAAATTCCACATTCTCTTCACACCATCATTCCATCCGGCCCTTGGCCCACCTCTCGATCTACTACCACTCAAGCAACTATTCATCACTCTCTTTGTCAGTCTCTGTTCATCCATTCTCTTTCTACAACTGGAATAATAATAATAAACAGATTAAATGGTTTACTACCGGAAAATACCGCATTCACTTCATGTTTTGCGACCTCTTCCAGCAGTGAAGCACAAAGGCCCAGGCTGAGATGGTAATTATATTTCAGCTGATGTTTTTTGCCACCAACACTGTTTAGTAATTAAACAGAGACAAAGACGATACGAAGGCTCTCATTATTCACCAGAGACACTTAAGACAGCAGCGGTCGGATCATGGCCAACAACACGCGTGTGCACATTCAGTATTTAGATAGTGTGCCCTTGGGAGAGGCTGATGTTTGGAGCACAGCAGAAACTAAAACAGGAAATTAACAACTTAATGATCAGGATTTTATGTTGACAACAAGAAAAAGAAGTGAGAGGTTTAAATCTTGCCAACCGCCAGGACGAGGACCTTGGAGAAAAGAGGTATAAAGTGCAAAAGAATGTTGTTTGCCCAGTGACCAAAAATGGCTCCTCTTTATTATTACATTGTAATGAATGGACAGCTCTGGGAGTTAAAGATAGAAATCCTAACATAATGTTATTTAATTTTAAAATAATTACAACGAAATGAGCTACTTATAGAAACAGAAAAACAGAAAAACATTTGTGAAGATCACAGATATATGAAGATTTGATCACTGAGTGTTGTTCCTGTGTGTATGTGTGTGTTACCTCCTTGGCTCCTTTCCTGCCTTTAACAGAACAGATGGAGAGGCAGAGGCGAGCGGCTCGGGGGACGTCCGGGATGTACATGTCGTAGGTCAGCCACTCATTCCACCTGCAGAGAGACACTCATCAACTCTGAGGAGCACAGGGTCTAGTCACATGCTGGGACTCTGAGGAGCACAGCAACTGGCCTCCTGCTGGCCCCAGAGTCAGGACTAAACATGAGGAGGCAGCGTTTTAGATTCATGCAGCTAAAATCTGGAACAGTCTCTCTGAAAATGTGAGACAGGCTTCTTCTCTGAAAATGTGAGACAGGCTTCTTATCTGACAATGTTCAAATCCAGGTTAAAAACAGTTCAACCTGGAGAGACTACAAGAGACGAGATGCGTTTAAGAGTTGTTTATTTTATGGATTGAGTTTGTTTATTGGTTTGGAGCTTAGGCCCCGGCTGTGGCTGTGGCTTTGCTCTTAAACGCTGGCTTGATTGACACGGCTGCAGGGAGTTGATTAAGACAGGCTGAGTAAGGCGTGGTCAAGCCTGGTGTGATAACGTAGGTAGTCTACCATCCTGAACCTCCGCTTCAGCTGCATTTGTTTCTGCAACAACGGAGTCTGAATCTTGTATCTTCACTCTTTTTAATGTTTTCTTGTGATTATTTATTATTTATTTTATTGTAATACCTCGTGTGATTGATTGAGATTGCCTTGTGTATGTGTAACTGTGCTATACAATTAAACTTGCCAACCAGTGTTTTAAATCCTCAAAATGGAGAAAAAAGACAACTGAACACTAAAGGCTTCTTAAGAGCTGCACCAGTGTCTTTAACAGCTTGGACAAAGGCCGTCAGTGACTGAGGTCGTCTCCTGTGACATGTACAAGCGGAAACACAATATGCACGGTTAATGTTTCCAGTCCGTGCTAAACTGTGAACTTAGCCTTCAGTCTGAAGTTTAGAGAGAATTAGCTCTGCCTCAGGACAGTCGCAGTTAAATAGAGTGAAAGTGGAATAATGAGGATAAACAAATGCTGCTAACAGATAGAAGTTAGGTAGCAGGCTACAAAAATCAATTTCCATTTTTAGTACCCCAATTCACCCTGAACTATTGTACATGTTTTTGGTTGTAGGGGAAACCGAAGCACCTGGAGGAAACCGGAGCACCTCCAGGAAACAGACACAGAAAGTCCCTGTCTGGAGGTGGAATTAAACCCAGGAAAAAGGGGGTACTCAAGCCCTGTCTATGTTGCAAATAGGAATACGGCCGGGTGAAACGGTTGGATAAACAGAGAAATACCTAGATTGGAAAAAAGAGAATGTACCTGGGGTTCGAACAGGGGACTCTCTGGGTGTTGACGTTGTCACACATCTGCTCTCCGCCGTGATAGATACCAGTTCTCACATAAATCTATGAACACAGATATAAACTGTAACATGTGACAACATCATGATAAAACCCAACTTAAAAAACATTAATAATACTACTACATCGTACTTATACAGTGCTGTACAAAAGGACACACATATATGTGTCTCTATAACAGTCACATGTAGAGGTGCAACGGTTCATCACTGATCCGTGATCCGTTCGGTTCAACGTCTTCGGTTCGGTACAGACGTGATCCGCGGTTTGATTTATGAAAAAAAAGTTGTGCGCACGTTGTTCAGTCCACACACAGCGTGGTCATTGCGAGCGGAGGAACGGAGATGCTTGAAAGCCACGCGTCATTTAAATCCCCAGTATGAGAGCATTTTGGCTTCACTGTAACTACACTGATAATTAATATTCGACAAAACTGTCACGATGTGTAAGCACTGTGGCACAAGAAAGACATGAGTGAAAAAAGCGTCTCAACGACCGCTTATTGTTGCGGCATTTAAGCAGCTCCTATACGCACAGTCAGACCGGGCTAAAGTCAACTCTCCCGCGCATCCTCAGCTGCGCTCACGACTGACGCTCGGACGTCCCGCGGAACCTATAATAGATCCATGAGCGGAACCGCTCACTTCATCACCGCAGACTGGGAGATGAAAAGTCTGGCGCTGCAGACACGCCCCCTCTACGACAGTCACACAGTCACCCAGCGCAGGTACTGACACAAGCAGCGGAGGAATGGAAGACAAAGGCCCAGTACTAATATCCCAGTCACAACTGATAATGCCAAAAATTAAATAAATGCAGTGAATAAGGCTGGGCCCAGAATGGAGCGCCTCCTCGGGAGAATCAGGAAGGTGGTGTAATATATGAGAGTAAATATCCTCATAAAGTGCCTTATGTTGCACTTTGTGTTGTTTTTCATTAATTATGTTAAATAGACATAATTGGATGGATGGAATATTCCATCCATCCATCCATCCATCCATTTCCTTCCCCTTAATTCATTTCTAGGTCAGGGGGGGCAGTCAGAGCAGGTGCCGAGTCCACATGAGCTGTGTTTATTAAAAAGACAACACTTTTTTTTTGAAAAATGAACCGAAAAATGAACCGAACCGTGGCCTCTGAACCGAGGTACGAACCGAACCGTGATTTTTTCAAACCGTTGCACCCCTAGTCACATGACACAAATATGTGTCTCTATAACAGTCACAAGACATATATGTGTCTCTATAACAGTCACATGACACATATATGTGTCTCTATAACAGTCACATGACACATATATGTGTCTCTATAACAGTCACATGACACATATATGTGTCTCTATAACAGTCACATGACATGTGTCTCTATAACAGGTCACACATCATACCTGATATTTTTGAGTGGAGGTATTCTTGATAAAAAATACAATGAACACAATGTCCATAATATCTATGTTTACAGATATCGAGCAGATTGGGTTTCCAGTATGTTAGGTGAAGTGTAGCTGGTTGTGGCTCTCTCTCTCTCTCTTTCTGAAATAATTATATTCACAAGCAAATACTGTATATAGCACATTTAAGACAATCCCTATGTTTCTGTTGATTTATGGCACAGGACCATGTGAGTTCCAACACAACAACAGGCTGCAGGCGACAGAAGACAGAAAACATGTTTGTCCTGAATCATTGGCAAAGGGACAATGAGGCGTTGTTTCCACAGGATGTGAGAGTGTGATGTGAGAGTGTGGGGACTCCAGGCACATGGAAACACAGTCATGACAACAAGAAATGTACAGTACAGATCAAAAGTTTAGACACACTTTCTCATTCAATGAGTTTCCTTTCTTGAACCCAACCTGAACCTGAACCCAATCCAGATGTTTTTGGGGTGAGCTGGACCACAGAGTGAAGGCGAAAGGGTGCTAAGCATTTCTGGGAACTCCTTCAAGACCCTTGGAAGACCATTTCAGGTCTCTACCTCTTGAAGCTCATCCAGAGAATGCCAAGAGTGTGCGAAGCAGTAATCAGAGCAAAAGGTGCTACTTCGAATTTTCAGTTGTTTCATACTATCTTTTTTAGAACGTATATAATTCCACATGAGTTATTTCATAGTTTTGATGCCTTCAGTGTGAAACTACAATTTTCATAGTCATGAAAGTGAAAAAAGTCTTTGAATGAGAAGATGCGTGTCCAAACTTTTGGTCTGTACTGTATATGTTTGTGTATGTGGGGCGGCTGCGGCTGTAAAATGCCAAACTGCCGTTGTGTCCTTAGGCAAGACACTTTACTCCCATTGCCTAGAATGAGTCTAGTGTGTGTGTGAATGGTTGGTGGTGGTCGGAGGGGCCGATGGCACATACTGGTTGCCTCGCTTCTGTCAGTGTGCCCCAGGGCAGCTGTGGCTACAGTAGTAGTTTATCACCACCGTGTATGGAGTGAATGAATAATGACGTGTAAAGCGTCTTTGAGTGTCCAAAAAAGCACTATATAAAACCAATGCATTATTCTGTAATGTGAGATGTCATTCATTATTTTCTTTTATTAAAAAATGCATTTTTTCAAAGTGTAAAATGTAAAAATTAGTAATTATGTGTGTATGTAAGTGTGTAGAGAGACCAGAGAGAGAGGCCAGAAAGAGACCAGAGAGACCAGGGAGAGAGAGATCAGTGAGAACAGCGAAAGACCAAAAAGGAGATCAGAGAGATACCAGAAAGAGAGACCAAAGCGCTGCCTGTCTGAGCTGCACAGTCTCACCTTGTCGATGTCGCGGATGTTGACGTTGACGTAGGTGGCACAGAGCACGCGGATGCGCAGGGTCCCATTGATGGTCCACAAGGACTTGGAGGTGGCCTCTCCGTTCATGTAGGACGTGGCGGTGGAGATGCGGCGCGAGTACGAGGGCATAACGAAGGTGTCGGTCGGCAGCTGTGTGTAGAGACTGTCCTTTGCCATCAACATTAAGTTTGGCATCCGCCCCAACATGATGCAGCTGCGGATGTACTGAGGAGGACAAGCCAGGTCAGATACAGGGACTGAGACTGTAGATCCAGGACTGAGGCTGTAGATCCAGGACTGAGGCTGTAGATCCAGGACTGAGGCTGTAGATCCAGGACTGAGGCTGTAGATCCAGGACTGAGGCTGTAGATCCAGGACTGAGGCTGTAGATCCAGGACTGAGGCTGTAGATCCAGGACTGAGGCTGTAGATCCAGGACTGAGGCTGTAGATCCAGGACAGCAGCTACAGATCCAGAACTGAGGCTGTAGATCCAGGACTGAGGCTGTAAGTTGTAGAATTAAGACAAAACCAAAACAACACGGTACGCTTCACAATAATATCTGCTTTTCTGCACTTTCTTAATAATTGAAGACTTGAATAATAATGCATGAGCAACACTATGACCAGTGTTTACTACTGACTTCTACAGAGTATAAAACATTCATGCTACCTTGTACTGGCTGATGGGGAACTTCTCCAGGAGGTATTCGTCGCAGCCGCAGACTTTGAGGATGTACTTGCCCTGATACTCCTGCACACACATCTTCAGCTGCTCCGGAGACAGCAACATGCTACGGGTTTTCTTACGGATGGCTTCGGCAATCACCTGGAGACAACGGTAGTCGTGAAACCTCAGTCACCAATCAAATTATACACCCTTGTTTATTCAAAGTTAGATTATTGCTGTACTATGGCTTGGACCTAAGCAGGGGCACGTAGGAAAGAGCACATTACCCCTATGCTGGCTTCACTTCACTGGCTCCTGTCACATTCAGGGTTGACTTTAAGATTCTGATGTTTGTTTTTAAATGTTTAAAAGGTTTATACCCTGTATGTCTGACAGAGCTGTTATCTCTGGCCCTGATTAGACGGAGACGCTGCGGAGTTGCTGCAAAGCAATTAGCAAAAACGACCAGGCTCCTGCAGAGCGTTTAGTTGACTACTGAAAACTATGTAGATCTAACGCCCGGCCATTGGTAGGCAGTGGAACTGTACATCACAACACGTGACTCCCAGCAGTGAACCACTTCCTAAATACGCATTTAACAGCAGCTGCTCTGGAGGCTGTTTCTCAACACTTGCGTTTTCACCTCCCTGAAACACCGTCTCGTCGAGTAAACAGGAAGCCAGACTGATACCCAACTCTAACGTTTTAAACAGGGCCTCTGTATGGCGGTCTCTCTCTGGTCTCTCGCTGGTCTCTTTAATCTCTCTCTGGTCTCTCTATGGTGTCTCTCTCTGGTCTCTCTCTGGTGTCTCTCTCTCTGGTCTCTCTATGGTCTCTCTCTGGTCTATCTCTCTGCAGTGCATAACTTTAAAACGCAAGCTCCTCATGTTTAGTTTTGACTATGGGCACCAGCAGTTGGTTCATATGGATCTAACATGTCATGGACGTACTTTGGTGCAAGGCTATCTATCTAAGAGATTATGAATTACTCTAAAAATAACTTTGCATGTGTAAATTACAAAGAAAACATGTACCTGGGACACAATGTTAGCTATTAAACCATATTCAGAATGTAATTACCCAATTCTATCATAGTATGAGAGTGTTTTGCTCACCTTGATCATGTATATCCATATGGTTTCCGCTACCATAAATGTGTTCATATTCTAACACAAGAAAGTAAATGGTCGAAGTATGCTGAAGGCCCACATTGAACAGACACTAAAACCACATATGTTTCACCTGCTCTGGGACACAGTCATGGTTGATCTTCAGCGTGTACTTCTGTTTGTCATTGTTTGGAGAAACAATCACCCAAATAACAACAATGATCTGACCTACAACACAGAAAGCAAAGAAATCAGCTTATATACAGTATATGAGATTTAAACAGTGTCAGTGTGTGTGGTGTGTGTGTGCGCGTGCGTGCGTGCGTGCGTGTGTGTGTGTGTATCTGTCTGTGTGCTTGTGTGTCTGTGTAGGTGTGTTTTTACAGTCAGTAACAAGTGAAAGAAGTGTTTAAGTGCTATCATTCTAAACTATGGCCAAAACAAACACATTTCTGGATGCGTGAGTGTAGCCATCGGAAAGTTCTTATCTTTATTGTCCACAAACAGGTTTCCACCGCAAGAGCTATAATCATAACATCATCCTTCAAACAATAAAATAATAATGGGTTTCATGTTTCATGTATCATTATTGTTCTTTCACTCCAAACATAGAGGTGATAATCGACTACCACAGCTGTCTAGGGGCACTCTAACAGAAGCAAGGCAACCAGTCTGTGCCATCGGCCCCTCTCACCACCACCAACCATTCACAGACACACCAGACAAATGTGGGGGAAGTGTCTTGCCTAAGGACACAACCACAGCACTAACCAGGCCCTGTCCAGCTCAGCTACAGAGGTCTCCCATCACAGGGCATCCCAGGGCCTGTCCTGCTTAGCAAAAGAAATCTGCTGGATCAGCCAAAACATAACAGTAAATTAGACAATATTTCTATCCCCGGGGCGACAGTAACTCAGTTGGTAGAGCATTGGCCTTTGAGACTGGAGGTCGTGGGTTCGAGCCCACCACGGGACCTACTCCAACTGCTCCCACAAATGTCTACTGTCGTTATGTCCTTGGGCAAGACAATTAACCCCCACGTTGCCTGAAGCCCCCGCTGAAAGACCAAGGCTGTTTCACCACTGATGTAGCAGCCATCTTCCTGTGGACTCACCACCTGCAGAGGATCAGCGAGGGACTGGTGCTATGAGCATTGGGTGGCAGCTCTCATTGTCACCCCCCGACCCAGAAATGGACTAATAAAGGGGTTGAAAATGAATGAAAGGATGAATGAATTTCTATCCCCTTTTCTATCCCGGTTTAGGAGCTAATGTCAGGTCTGTTTCCTTAAACCACACCAGTTCACAAACATTTAAATTCTCCCTCAAAGGAAGTGACATCATCAGACAGGAAGTCCATCCAATAGTCCATTAGTCCATTACAGTGTGTATGTAGAGATGCAGTGTATATCTGAGTCCTGTGTTTATTATTAAGCATCTGGATCAATATTAGAGTTTTCAATGAACAACGTGTAAAACCGTGACCTGTCAGTGTAGTTCAGGGTTAATGCTCGTCTCTGTTTGTTTCAGGACCAAAGCGTCACACACTTGAACAACACTCATCAATAAATGGATTCTCCGATGCATTATCCTTCACAGAGCTCGCCCCTGTGCCATCAACGCTAGGCTAATGCTTGCGTGTTCATCTTTCAGCGTGGATAAGCTGTTGTTGTTACTGCTGAGATTGTACAATAGAAGGCATTAAGAAATCCTCTTGCTGCAGACGCTGAGGGCAGTGAAGCGAGAAAACACACACTGGTCATTACTGCAGAGTTCTACTTCACTTCTCTGGGTTTGTAAAATATTCATTCATGAGAAATGATTAAATGTGCGAGTTGGAACACGGAGAAGGAAAGAAACAGCAAAACACTGGATTTATAGCTATATAAAGGGCTGCGTAAACAAAGAAATTATTACTTTGAAGATGTATGTAAATACGTTTATTCACACAGTATGAAAGATTAATATGCAAAAACAAATAAGTGCTATTAGAAAAACATTAAAGGCTTATTTTTTTCATAAAAGCCAGATCTATGTTTGTGCCACACCAATGAAGTTTCACCTCTGTTGGTAGAACATTATCTCTCTGGTCTCTCTGTTCTCTCTCTATGTTCTCTCTCGAGTTTCTCTCTGGTCTCTTTCTAGTCTCTCTTTCAGGTCTCCCTCTGGTCCCCCCTCCCAGGTCTCTCTCTGAAATGTTGATTTTGTTCATGCTTTACTTAAAGAACATATTTATTTTGGTGATTGTTTCTGTGAAGTATAGTATATACAACTATTATTATTATTATATACATACAAAACCATTCATAGACAAATCCATATCTGGAGTATATAATATTTGAAACCTAATACAACAATTTTTAGGTCTAGAATGAGTTATTCCTGGTCTCCCTGCCGGCCCTGGTTCCTGACACCACGGTATTTACAGCGGTACATTAGCACATAAGTGATTTTCTGATTGTGTGTAAGAATCTATCGCCCACTGCTCATATTCCGGGAAGGGAACTGGCCTTAGAAACAGGTTGGATTGACAGTTGGAGAGTTGCTAAGTGTTGCGAGTGGATGAAGGGGCTCTGATTGTCGCTGTGAGGATCAGAAATACCCTGATTTGGAACTTGGCTTCACATTAGCAGCTGTAGCACCTAGCATCGAGTGGCTTCATGCAGCTGAAATGAAACACAGAGGGCGACTTCACACTGACAGAGCCCACTTCTGTACCAATGGTGAAAAATATCCACAGAAACACATTTGAGTTGACTCCATTGATTCACATGTGTATTACGAACCCTTTGAGTCACTATTTGACACTTTGGGCTGATTGGCTGAGTGAGGGTGGTCCTCTCTTTTTAATTTTTCTATCTGAACAAGCTGATCTGAAGATGTGGCAGAGGTCAGACATACTTGAAGAAACTGTTTTTTGGTCTCTCTCTCTCTGGTCTCTCTCTGGTCTCTCTCTCTCTGGTCTCTCTCTCTCTGGTCTCTCTCTGGTTTCTCTTAACTTTTAATATTTACCTTCTCAGCCTTAAACATAGAGACATAATGAACTATTTTGGTCTTGGTCCAGTGAAAGTGAACCCAGACCAGTCTCACCTTTGTCTAGTTTGCTGTGGATGTGTTTGGGCAGCTCCTGCGATGACTCTACGTTGGGGGGGTAGACGTAGAGCGCTCGGCTGTGAGGGCCGCTGGCGTCTCTCAGCTCCACCGAGTCTTTACACACGTTCAAGATGTTCCTCCTGAAATCTTGCACCTCCGGGTCCTTCACCAGCTCAAACTCTATCACAGGCATCCCGATGGCGAACCCTGAGGAAGCAGCAGAGACTGGATACAGATGGACCATGCTAACATGCTAGCTCAATGAAGTGCTGCATGCTGAAGATGAAGTCTATGGCTGTAGATCCGGCACTGAGGCTGTAGATCCAGGACTGAGGCTGTAAATCTCACATCCAGAGGTTTCTCACTTTTTCCCACTGGATTTTCAGAGTTGTTCCTCTCTAATGCAGGAGGGTCTAAGGATAGTAGTGGTGATTTAGGACATTTGACATTCAACAACATTTGTGGATTTTATCAACATATAATGGCTCTCCGAGCTTTTTATCATTGCATTTCTTGTGTTTGAACTGTTTGATTCTCTGATCTGTATTGGCGAATCGACAGCTTTGTTAAGTCCTCCGATAACTACTGTTGTGATTAGGGCTATACAAAAATAAATGGAATTGAATATAGTTGACCAGATCATGTGTTGCGGCAACTTTCAATACTAAGTCAATGGTGAGGCGCGTTTGTAAGTACTTTTGCCACTTCCGCCGGGCGCCACCGCAGCCCAGGACTTCTGGTCTGAACACCCCTAGCGTCTGAAATTTAGAGACTGCGCGTGGAAACTGCGTGGGAAACGCCCCATAGGACTATGTTAAACATGGTATAAGATGTTCCACGACCAAAGCTCTAAAACCACCCAGCTCTTACCGATTTCCCTGTTGAGGATCTTCTCTTCCCTGTTGCCCACAGGTTCAATGACTTTGAGAAAAGGCTGGAAAAGCCGCAAATCACACAGCCTCCGAGTTTCATCGTAGAACTCCTCACGCTCTGCCTCCTGCAGCAGACACATGTCCCTCACAGACCAGTGTTCTGGGTTCTGAACCGGTGATGACTGGGGTAGCAAAATTCCGGGACATTTTCAAAGATGGAAACTTTATATGGGAATTTATGGGAATTAGGTTTCAAATGAGGCCGTACATCCCAGTAGCCTGAATTAGCGTGCTAGATTAAAAAAAGGTGCACGATATGTAAAGTAAAGAAAATCGGCACATCCATGTACAGTAGCTCCCAAGTGTCTTTTATCTACAGACCACAATAGTGACGTTCGGGCTAAGGCCTTTCATCACACAATTTATGGGAATTAACCAGAATTAATAGGAATACATGGGAATAAACTAGACATTTTCAAATTTGAATGTTGGCACTTCATAGGAAACTTAAAGTAGCAATATGTAAGATTTTCCTGTCAAGTCATCATTAAAATGCCCTAATCTGTCGAAAGGCATTAACGAAACATGTTCTTTTCAAATACTTTTTGAACTGATATTAGGAATTCAAAATTAGTTTTACAGCCCTAAATCTTGTTATTGTTTTAATTTCGATGTCCCGCCCTCCACCGTTTTACCAATCAGAAAGTCCATTTACTCACCACGTTGAGCTAATCTCACTGGTAAAATAACATGTGGCCGCAGAACTAAAAAGGTCTCGTTATGATTCTCAAATCATTAACAACAAAACAAGGAATGAAACCAGGATTTCTATCTTTGTGAAAAAGGTGTTGGTTATACATTTGTTCAGATATTATGGTCCCAGCTGGATTCATCTGCATATCTAGCAACCTGAGTCAGAGACAGTGCAGTACCAATTTTGGCCATATTTTTACATACTGCTTCATTAAATATAGTTGAGGAAAGTATAAATAGTAAAACTATAGCATAATCTTGAGTAAAACAAATAAGTCATTCAAATACACTTGCACATAGCAGACTGCTACTGAGACCCCGCACCGCCTCCCTACTCCATGAACTTGTTCAATAAAATGATTAAAACTTTAAAACTATGTAAAAATGAATTTGGTGAAAACCATTTGTATGGATGTTTTCTTATGACTGTTATATGTAACTTGATGCCCAGTTAGTTTCCAAAATTGAATACTCCCAAATTTCCTCAGCTTAACTTTCCCATCTGCCCCTTTGCATCTCGTGGTGCCCTGCTGTGGTACCTGAGTGACGCTCACAAAGATGTAGCCGGTCTCCTCCTGCAGCAGTTGGTGCAGCGGGTATTTGCGAGCCTCTTTGAAGAGCTCATGCTTGATGGTGATGAGTGTGGCTTCACGGAGACACTCCAGCGTCAGGATCATCCCGTTGGGGAGAAGACAGTCCACCAGGATCCTAAAAACACAGAGGGAGAAGACAGTCCACCATGTGGCACGGTGGCTGAGTGGACAGCACTCTTGCTTCTCAGCAAGAAGGTCCTGGGTTCGAATCCCGGTCGGAACAGGGTATTTCTGAGTGGAGTTTGCATGTTCTCCCCATGCCTGCGTAGGTTTCCTCCGGGTGCTCCGGTTTCCCCTACCACTAAAAACATGCACACTAGGTAAATCCTCCAGCTCTGGTAGTCCTGACCAAGCAGACCATCAAGATCTGGATCTGCATCCGGATGGGTCAAATGCAGAGGATGAATTGCCCTACGGGGATTGATAAAGTGCACATTTAGGATCCTAACAACACAGAGGGAGAAGACAGTCCACCAGGATCCTTCATGTTTCTCCATGGCCTCACAACAAAGTACATCTGAGACATGTTAGTGCCATATGAAGAAACTGGGACTCTGAGCAGCACAGGGACTGGCCTCCTTCAGGGACTCTGAGGTGCACAGGGACTGGGCTCCTGCTGGGACTCTGAGGAGATGTGATTTTCTGGATTGTTGTTTCTCATTTTGTCTCATAGTTGAGGTTTAACTGTGACTAATATTACAGACACCTCTCATCTTTTGAACAGTGAGGACTTGCACTGTTGGAGGTGACGAAATACTTTTTTGTCCACTGTATCATGCATTTCACAGACCAAGAACACAACACTTTTTAGCAGGGATTTGGTGTTTTGGCAATTTCCATTCTCTCCACACAGTGATGAAAGAGTCCTCCTGGACCATCACAATCACTCTCTCATCACATTCAGACCTAGTGAACATGTTTTTAGTGGCAGCGGCAGGAAACTTTGCACAAAAAGTTCTGGAGGTGGAATCAAACCCAAGACCTTCTTGCTGTGAGGCAAAAACGCTAATCCTTGCACTGTGTACTGTCTTTGCTTTCCCTCCTGGATTTGCAACTGCAAATTAAACTTATGGTGATATTTACACTACTAGTGTTATATGCGCGTATGACGGACGTATTGACGCGAGGCTGCGCCTAAATTAGAATGGGTTTCTAATTTTACTTGCGCAGTGACACGTCTCCAGTCAAAACACAGGGAAACATGATTTTGCTTTTGGTCCGTGGCTCTAAATCACCTCCACACACACACAGCATTTGTATCTAAACATAAGGAGGAAGTCTGGTAGGTTTGACAGTGATTCTGGACATTTTTTTTTTCTTTCATATTGTCTCGCATCTGGCCAAACCAGCGCACAGAGACCATGAGGACAAACACATGTGATTTTTTTGCTCTACATCAGTTCTGTGGCTGCCCCAGTGTTCCATGACACAGGGGCAGCCACAGCAGACTCGTACCTGCGCGCTCTGCCGGTGTTTACACAGTAACGTAATGTTACGCATGTATGTGCGTAGTCAACGCTTACATGCTGTGAATGCCTACTGCGTAACCTCCCCGTAAGAAGAGTGGTACCTCGGGGGCATGAGGTGGATCCCCCATAGCTCTCCTGAGGACGGTCGCGGTGGCATCGCTCCCTCTGTGTCTTGCCGCCGCAGACGGACTGGCCCCGGAACTCAACCTGCAGCAGAAGCACATTTTAGATTAGATTCATCCATCCATCCATCTTCATCCCCTTAGTCCATTTCTGGATCAGGGGGTGGCAGTCAGAGCTGCACCAAATTCACAAAGCACCAGCCCCTCACTGATCCTCCTGTGGGTGGTTTAGATTAGATTAAATTATACCATAATAGGGTAGATCCAGGACTGAGGCTGTAGATCCAGGAGTGACGCTGTAGATCCAGGATTGAGGCTGGTCCGAGTCCACTCTCAACTCATCAAACTAGTAACTAAAGTCAGGAAAATTATTTTCTCTGAGCCACAAGAAGCAAGTGTAGACACCTGAGACCAGGACTAATGTGAGAGGACTTCAGGACAGACACCTGAGACTAGGATTAATGTGAAAGTACTTCCTGGTCCTCGTCAGGACTGGCGCTGCAGCGTTTTGAAAATACTGCAGCTGCATATTCTCCAGTACTCTAATTGATCAAAACAGGTAGAATTGTTAATTTTAAAACAGCCAAACGCCTTATGGACAGTGAACTCATGTTGTTTTCTTCTCACATTTTAGAACCTCCGTCTCCCCAAAGGAAGAACTGAGGCGCTCTTTCTCATCTGTACAAAAGTAACGACTCCAGCTGAGACTGAAAGTGGGTCACGAGCACAGGGAGAGGAGTTCAAGGAGACAACTTGGACTCATCAACTTTTATCGTAAACAAACATCTGATTAAAAAGCAAGCCTCAAATCAAGCTCAATGTAAAGTGACAAATGCACCAGCTTTTGAAATAATCCATAGCGTTGTGTATTTAGAGTTTTATTTGCTTCTGGACCAAACATATAGAGTAGGGGAGGGCATTGGGATATTGATATGTTGTGGAGGACTTTTTTTCATCACAAAAATAATAACAGCAGAGAATGAGAGGGAAACCTGTATCACACACTGTTACAAGAAGTAATTTTATACTTACTTCTTGCTAGTTATTGTTCACTTAATTTGTGCTGTGTGCTCTTCATTCCCACTGTTCTGTAAATGGTGATGCTACACTGAAGTTTCCCACTGTGGGACGAATAAACCCTTCATTTTAATCTTAAAATCTTTTTGTGTTTGTGTAATCTGTGCTAGCTCAGAATTTATTTGTTTATCTATTAGAATCCCCATTATCTTTCACAAGTGATCACTAGTCTTCAATGGAGAACATTATAAAAGATTATCTGATTATGCATAACATCATTTTGATTGTTGAAGTTTAAGTGTTGTACTATATTGTTGTTAGAGTAAATATGAGTCAGATTAACTGCCTTTTTGGTGTCTATGTTGGACCCTGAGTCTGTAATAAAGGCTTGATTTATTAATTTATTCTCTACTCTACTTTATTATAGTATATATGAATCTGTAGATTATATATAGTCAAAAAAATCAAATATAGTCATAATTATGTTATATATAATATCTTGCACAAAAGAGACTTGATGTTTGCACAGCACACCTTGAGTGAATCTATTTATGCCAAATGTACATTTCTCCATTGTGAGATCAATCAAGTGTATCTTATCTTATCATGTTTGGACTTAGTGTCACAGATGTAAAAGAGGATAGGAAAAATATATGTTGACTTCAGTCTAAACCCTCTAAAATTCTTAATATGCATATTTGTTTTTGTATCTTATTGTAAAATGTATAAGATCTTTGAAAAACACGTGACCTAAAATCTAAATATTCATGAGGACCAAAGAAATAACTACTACTACAGCTACTATTATCCACTACTTCAACAGGGCAGTGCTTCCTGTCTCAACTTCTAATATTGAGCTCAGCGTGTTCAGCAGAAGCATTGATTTTATCGAACTGAAAAAAATACTACTTTACTTTACTCATAAAGAAGCAGCACGTTTACGGGCGACACCGTGGGCTCTCGCTTGGTCAATGCTTAAGTTGAAACAATCCACCCATTGACAAGAGCGCGGGCCTGATCAGGATGCAGATACAGCCTTCGGGACAAAAGAGGGCCCTTCCTCCAAACACAGGAAGTGGGGAGGGAGAAACCCGGCTCCGGACACAAATGCACTCTAAAAACAAATATACCACAAAGACAAAGCGGAAAGTAAGAGAACAAAACACAAAACATGGACCTCACTAACAGAGGACATCGTAAGAACGATTGCATCTGAATGATAGATTATAGAGACACAGACAAGAGATATTCTTGTCCTCAGAGACACAGAACTCCCGCTTTCACAAAGTAGGTTTCTGTGAGGATTTCATTGTCCTTGTCATCATGCACTTTATTTCTTTTGAAATCCATCGGGTTTCTATAAATGCACACCTCAGAACAGGGGTGTTCAATGTGTCGATTGCGATCTACGGGTCGGTCGCAAAGGTGGGGGGGTAGCTCGCATAACGTATCTGAGTTCATACGTGTCATGATGGGGCATCCTCGAAACAAAGAAAAGAAAGTGCTCATGAGCGTGTTTACGGTCAAAGTAAACTAGGTTCTGACAAATAATATGAGCACTAAGTGACATTTACTAAGTAACATTACACAATACTGTACATTTTGTGGCAGGTGAATGTATACTTTGTACCATCTACAATACTGATAACTAATCACTTTTAAGCATTTATTTCTTTACTTCCAACAAACTTTGCAAAAAGACAACATCAGTGGATCATGAATCACAAATACATCAAGAATCAGACCAAATGTGAGATTCTGATATCGTAACACCCACATAAATCTGAGGTAGAACAAGGTTCAATGGGTGGTGAAAAAGTAGATCTTGGTTTGATAAAGTGTGGGCACCCCTTTAGAGCGACAAACTTGGCTTGCGCTTGTCCCACTCTGGTCTCTCTCTGATCTCTCTTTCTGGCTCTCTCTCTAGTCTTTCTCTCTCTGATCTCTCTCTGGTCTCTCTCTCTGTGGTCTCTCTTTCTGTGGTCTCTCTCTTTGGTCTCTTTCTCTAGTAAGTAGTAGTAAGTAGTAGTAATCTTTATTTATATATACCGCCTTTTCACTGCACATCGGAGTCTCAAAGCGGTTTACAATTGTTATTTTTGGGAGCGGGGTCGCCAGTACAGGAGGCACATGCCAGACCTATTGTACATATTTTTAGTGGTAGGGGAAACCGGAGCACCCGGAGGAAACCTACGCAGACACGGGGAGAACATGCAAACTCCACTCAGAAAGGCCCTGGTCCAACCGGGATTCGAACCCAGGACCTTCTTGTTGAGAGGCGAGAGTGCTATCCACTCAGCCACCGTGCCGCCCAGTCTAGTCTAGTCTCTCTCTCTAGTCTCTCTCTGTGGTCTCTCTCTCTGTGGTCTCTCTCTTTGGTCTCTCTCTCTAGACTCTCTCTGTGGTCTCTCTCTCTGTGGTCTCTCTCTTTGGTCTCTCTATCTAGTCTCTCTCTGTGGTCTCTCTCTCTGTGGTCTCTCTCTCTCTAGTCGCTCTCTCTGGTCTCTCACTGTGGTCTCTCTTTCTGTGGTCTCTCTCTTTGGTCTCTCTCTTTGGTCTCTCTCTTTGGTCTCTCTGGTCTCTCTCTCTGGTCTCTGAGAGATTCTCAGAGAGTCTCTGTTACATCACATATAGTTAATAAAGTGGAAGCCATTATTTTGTAAATGCATTTATTTTGTTAAATCAATATGCTTCAGGGCCATCATTTTTTAATGTTATCATGCCACCATTAATATTTTAATGACATGTGAAGCGTCTTTCCGTGTCCTGAAAAGAGCTATTTAAAACCGATGCATCATCATAATGGCAGACCTCAAGTTCTATCTCACTTAAAAGTGACAGAACTAGGAATGCACCGATACAATACTGGTATTTGAGAGATTGTTGGACCTGTGAGTGCCATATGAACCAACTCTGACTCTGAAGAGCACAGGGAGTCAGGACTAAACATGTAGAGGCAGCGTTTCTGATTTATGCTGATAAAATCTGGAACAGTCTTCCTGAAAATGTGAGACAGGCTTCTTCTCTGACAATGTTCAAAGCCTTGTGTGATTGCTTCTATCTTGTTTCGTTCATCACTTTGAGTTGTTTATTAGCTATACAAAATAAACTTCCCTTGCCTTTACCTTAGAAACAGTCTGGAAACCTAACAACAACCAAACAGCTAACAAAAGGGAAGCACTACTGAGTCAAAGCTGTAAACATGAGATTAGTAACCAATAAAAACAGATATATTCAACCTTATTACAGACTCAAGGTACATTTTAAAACTAAAACAAACATTAACAAACAGTTATGACTTTAAAAGACACACCACTGAAACCGAGTGGCACTGAACGCTAATATTATTTCATTAACACATTTCGACAGATTAAATTGTACATTAGGGTCATATACTTTATTCAAATATAGAAATAGAGTTGTTTCTTTATGACTGTGGCCACTGTAATTTGTTATAATTACATGTTTGTATCAACCAAGGCCTGGGACGGTTTGTACTACAATATCATGTAACAATCCTATTATTTAATCTAGCTTTTGTGCGTTTCAGTTTCTCTGAGTAACAAAGAAAACAGAAACACAAACAGGAACACACGCCTCATACCTGAAAGAGCCTCCTCTTCACATCATGGGACCATTCTTCCTGCTTTCAATCCATCTTCAGCTTCCTGCCTGGACATAAACAACACGATAAGAAAATTTTTGCAAGATTTGTCTACTATAGTAAACAGTATGAGTGTATACATGTAAACCCCCTAACCCTAACCCATGAATCATATTTATGAACAGGCAGATCTCTTTCCTTCAATGGATATGTGATGTTTTAAGGGGTGTCTGATAGATTCCAACTTTATTTTAATAGAAACTAGATACTCGATAGAAATGTTGACTCATTTGGATTAACTTTAAATGCTCTATTAGGACAATTAACATTTTTAACTCAAAATAATATCAATCACAACAATTGAGATTAACAGGAAGTCACACAAAAAAATTGCTTTGGCTCAAGATGCAAACAAGTTTTAAAAGTAAAAAATAGGTATAAGACATGCATAAAAATCTTTATACAAGTCCAAGTACACACAATTTAAGTTCTAATGATAAAGTTTAAAATCAAAATCTGTTCAAGAAATGTCCATTTTTGTCCTGTTGTTTAAGTAATGTTATTACCAATGATACTTGTTCTAATTAGTAGTTTTGATACGGGTTTTAAAATCAATGTCTTGAGTTTCATACTTTTGACAACCCTGATGCATAGACTGTACATAAATAATACCATTACAATATAATTACAATGTATTCAGATGAGGACAATACAACAAACATGTATAGTAATTACACACAGAAAAATCTGAAAAAATAAATAAATAATAACTTAATTGGAATCATACTACATACGTTTTTTTTCCCAAATAATGTATTATTACTATAAACAATACACTTGATATTCCATATTTTGGAATATAATATAATATTCTATTCATTAATATTTGTCTATATGCATGTTTACATAAAATAAGTCCCTATAGCTAAGTGCATATGAATAGCCATACCCTTCCTTTAAACACATGATGCTATAAATGCTAACTCCTGCTAGCCTGCTATATGTCATCTTCATTTATCGTAAAATAATAAAACATATATGGCCAAAACATCTAATACGAGCTTGTAATTTCAGCTTCCACATGTCAGACTGACCTTTATCGCGTCACATGGATGCAGGTAATCCCTTCCAGGCGTTGGTGTGGAGCTGTTTTCCCCGTCCTCCTCAGCCTCTCTCCCGGGTGGAGGCTGCTAGCTGTTCCCGCTAGCTGTCATGCACAGACCGGGTGGAAGTGGAGCGTCTGCAGGCTGTGTTCGCCTCTCGCTGCCCGGCGTGGAGCAGGCTTAGATGGGCAGGGTCAGTGTGGTTCTCCCCGTGGAGGAAATAGCAGCATGTTGGAGCCGGGGAGGAGGAGGATGTCTGGGGGGTGATGATGCGCCTCCCTCCTCCTGCACTGCACTGTGTGAGCATGGACAGAAACATCACTTTTATTTGAATAATAATGTAGGATTTGTACGTGTTTCAACCGTGTTTTATAGTTAATAAACGCAAAGCAACGGAGAGGTGGCTAATAACTAAGTATAATAATTAAAGCTGGGGTACCTGATTTTCAACCCACCAATAATGGATCTAATAGCCCGATATTAGTATAGTATTTACTGTACAATATTTACATTCCTTAGTTTACATGATTCTTTGTACATGTTGCCTGCTGTACTAACAGTATATACTATGAAAATATATAAACATAACTATACAATCAAGCAAAAATTGCTCTAGTTTCACCATGTGATGTATATCTACAATATGAATATCAATATGTATTTACAAATGAACCTCTATTTACAATTTGTCAGCTCGAAATGGAGTGGGAAGGAAGTAAAAACTTGTCGACTCCCACCCCATAAACATAATTCAAATACATGCAAGAATGTTGTTGTTTATTATTGAATAAATAATACCTTAATAATAATTTGTTGTGTTCAGTGCAATTTAATACTTTAATAAAACTAAATCTGAAACATTGATCACTGTGCCCCAGCAAGGCCCAGCGTAGAGTAGAGCCCTACTTGGCTCTACTCTACTCTGCTCTGCTCTACTCTACTCTACTCTACTCTACTCTCCCCTGAGTGGAAGCATTTCCACTGGTCCTGTTTAACCAGGTCCTTCTTTAGTCCCTCTTGGCCCTGGTTCTATTCAGGCCGAGCTAGTTGTCTGTAATTGGTCAGAGTGCTGCTGGAAGCCATGTAGAGTAGAATAGAGTCTAGTTGAATAGAGTCGAGCCGAGTGGATCAGAGTAGAGTGGAAATGCACCATGATGCATGTATGACAAAGGTGTAACTACTCAAAGAAAACCAAATCAAATAAATGTAAAAATACAGTCACTTTTTTCCACATTCATATATTTTGTCTGTCACATCTGTAAGTTATGGAAAAGAGAGGACCACCCTCCCTCAGCAAATCTGCTCTCTGCCCAAAACATCAAAAAATGAATTATTATAGTCAATTTTTTTTATAAATAATAATAGAGAACCGTTATTGCTAATATAGTTTATATACTGGTGTTGAGTACCCGTTATTATGTTGAGTACTCAGTGAGTGTTTCTTATTGTTGTCTTATGTTTGTGAGTGCTTCCTGTTTGGGCCTCATCAGGTTTTCACTCTCAGCTCATTCACTAAACTGTAAATGTGTTCTATCATTCCAGCCACAGAGCTCCTGTTGCCCTCTAGGGTGTAAGGACAGTGGTGATGATCCCGGACATTCGACATCCAACAACATTTATGGACTTTATCAACATTTATGGACATTGGTCATCCGCCCCTTAGATCCGCCCCAACTGTTTGATTCTCTGATCTGTTGTTGGCAAATAGACAGATTTGTAAAGCCCTCAGAGATACTCTTGTGATTTAGGGCTATACAAAAATAAATAGAAATGTATTGAATCCCTGAGCTGCTCTATCTTCTTCACTGGTGTGTGTTATCTGTGTGTGTGGCTTTGTGTGTTATCTATGTGTGTGTGTGTGTGGGTGTGTGTGTGGCTTTGTGTGTGGCTTTGTGTGGGTGCGTGTGTGTGTGAGTGTAAAGCGTCCATGTTTTGTTTTGTGATATACAATCCAACACTAAATATTTCATTGCTTCATATTCAGTGATCTCGGTCCAACACGTCTGAATAAACACAGAGTCCACTGGGAGTCATGACATCAATAAACTTTATGGAACACTGCAGGTTTCACATTTACAAAGATTCACTTCAATATCTGGTGAAAGCCAGATATTGCTGGACCTCTTAAAATAAGCAGGACAGGGCCAGGCTAGAGCTGTGATGGGAGATCTCTGGGAACACCAGGTGCCACAGTGGGGCGGTAAAGTGTCAAACTGTTGCTGTGTCCTTAGGCAAGACACTTCTCCCACATTAAAATGAGTTTTGGTGTGTGTGTGAGTGGTTGGAGGTGGTGGGAGAGGCTAATGACATGGACTGCCTCACTTCTGTTAGTGTTCTGCCCAGGGCAACTGTGACAACTGTAACAGTTTATCACTGCTGTGTTTGGAGTGAAAGAATAATGACATGTGATTCTCCTTTGAGTCTCCAGACAGGACATAAGAGTGTGTCTCTAAGTTGGCCTAAGTTGGCCTGGGAACGTCTCAGGGTTCCCCCAGATGAGCTGAAGGAAGTGTGTGTGGAGAGGGAAGTCTGGGAGCGTCTCTGCTTAGACTACTGCCTCTGTAACCCAGCAACAGATAAAGCAGAAGAACATGGATAACATGCTATTTATTTTTTGTATAGTTTTAGAACCACGTATAACTAATACAATTTAACATTTTTATTTCAGCGTAGTAGTAGTAAGTAAGTAATCTTTATTTATATACCACCTTTTCACTGCACATCGGAGTCTCAAAGCGGTTTACAATTATGATTTTTGGGAGTGGGGGTGCCAGTACAGGAGGCACAGACTTATTGTACATATTTTTAGTGGTAGGGGAAACCGGAGCACCCGGAGGAAACCTACGCAGACACGGGGAGAACATGCCAACTCCACTCAGAAAGGCCCTGGTCCAACCGGGATTCGCACCCAGGACCTTCTTGTTGAGAGGCGAGAGTGCTATCCACTCAGCCACCGTGCCGCCCGTGCCGTACATCTGAGTTTATCCAGATATTTAGCAGTGCGTGTTAAAGGGGCATTTATAATTGATCTTCAACAATGTGTGACATAATCTAAACTGCGCGGATCTGTGTAAAAGTAATGGCTCCACCCTTCGTCAATTATCCAAACAGAACGAACACATCTAACCCTGGCTCAGTATTCACCCGTGCGTCCGGGGCTCTCCACCGGTTCATTACGGCTCATACACGGTCCCCGAAGCGTAAATGAGATCGAGGTGCAACATATTCTTTCCATGTGTCACAACTGCCACCGCTGCGCTGCTGCTGGAGGCGGACTGTACCACTGTGTGAGACCCAGGGGCCGTGCGTAAAAGTGGCACCGTTACGCACGCCGTTGCAAACTCAACCTTACACTGAAAAGCTTTTCGTTTGTGATAACCACGCAGGGGAACTTACTGTGTCGCAGGTTATGCGCGGATATAGGTCAATATTGATGCGTGGCAGGGTTTGGGCATGCGCATTGGTGCAGTTCTAGCCCAGTCTTCGCTCGGTCCTCTCTCGCTTCGCTCGCCCAGATTCTTTTTTTTTTTTTTTTTTTTGGAGCTCAGCGCAGAAGTTGGCAGACGCACGGGGATGCTAGAGCATGATGGCCCTCCACCATCACCACCACCACCACCATCACCTCAGCGCCGCGGCGGACTACTGCAGGCACTTCTCCGCCCCACCTGCCATCGGCTACGGGGACAGCGGCCATTACCTCCCGCGGCTGACAGGTAAGTAAGGCCGGCTTGGGGTGAGGATGACACCGGGGTGAGATGCGATGCTGCTGCAGTAGTGGTGTAATGTGCATCTGGACTTGGGAGGTTGTTCCCACTCATTAGAATCAATACATTTTTGGCCATAACTGACATTTCATTGGACGTGAGACCTGTGCAACATGATTTCACGTTATAGATAAAGATGAAGAGATCCTTTATTCATCCCACAGTGGGGAAATTTCAGTGTTGCATCACCAGTTACAGTACAGTAAGAATGAGGAGCACACAGCACAAAAGATAAATTAATGATCACTCTATTCTACCCTTAAGTGAATTAAAGAAGCAAGTATTAAATCTCTTTAGCGTGATAAGGAAGCAAGTATAACATCTACATTAGAGATATAAGCTCAAATGCATATTCTTTTTACATGCGTTAGCTCCATCTTCATAGATTTACTTTAACATATTTATAGCATTGTTTTTCACTTACAGTCGCAGTCACTATGTTATTTTGGACCCTTCATTCATATAAAAGCCCACACAAACTGCAGTCATAGGATGGAAGGGATTTTTTTGGAAGACTTTTGTTTCTCTAATCTGAATGTGTGTTGATGATATAATATGTTTTTATAGCTCATATTGTTATAGAGAATGTGAATTTGAACATGTTCCACACAAATAGAAAACGACTGACACAATGGCATTACATTTCAGACACTTTCATAAAGCAAGTTGGCATATGATAAAAGACTTTTGGTCGCCTCTCCGTCCGTGGGAGTGGATCATTCTCACAATATGGTCCTTCCCTGAGGTTTCTCACTCTTCCCTCTGGGTTTCTGAGTGGTTCCCCTCTGATGCAGGAGGGTCTAAGCACAGTGACGATCCAGGATGTTTCTGCACATTTATTAACATTTCTGGACAGTGGTCATCCAGCTCCCTATGAACCAATGGGTTGTTTTATCATTGTGTTTGAACTGTGTGATTATCTGATGTATATTCTCTGATGTAAATTCTCTGTAAAGACCTCCTATGACTGCTGTTGTCATTTAGAGCGATTCACAAATACATTGAATTGAATTGAAATAGGTTATTTTGTTTGTGATGAAACTCGGAGTAGTTCAAAAGTCAAATTTTTTCTGTGATTCAACTTACAATGTGAAACTAATGTAAGACTAATACAGACTCGTGACAGCAGAGGGAGATTTATTTAGCCTCTCCATTATGATGTTGGCTCATAGTTGTAAATTAAAAAAAAAATTTTTTACTGTGCCACAACCATCATCATTATTACAAAGAAAGCCTTTTGTCACTTTGTAATGAATCTGTATCATGTAAAATAAATGTCCCCACTGTGTGACGAATGAAGGATCTCTCTTGTCTCTTGAATTACATAAATAAATGCTGTAGTCACTTAAACTGGATCAAGAGTAAAGAAACAGTCGAGAAGTAACAAAGACAACATTTTTACCTCTGTTGCTCCTTCTCCATGTGTCTGTTTTGCACAGACTGCATCTGAGAAGTGGACTGACCGCGTGTAACTTAGTGTTAGCTTTAGTGCGGAAGAAACCGATTAGAGTTAACTCGAACCCTCTCCTTTGGCAGGAATGTGGAGAAACTTCATGCATATTTTGTCGATAGCAACTGCAGAGTTACCAAGAGCCAATCAGGAGCAGCGCTGGTCTGTCCACTCGTGTGCTGCGTGCTGCTTTATAGATCCATGGTGCTGCTAAAGCTGGAGTGTCCAAACTTTTTAGTAAGAGGGCCACTTTTGGTCATCAGACTTGTCCAGGGGCCAATGACACACATCGTCTGTTCTGAGATTTATAATGAGGAATGATATTTCCATAAATTTGCTTTTACATGTAAGTCAATGGGAGCCGGAGAGCACTTCCCTATTAGGCTCCCTTCATTGATCTAGTGCATTGATCTCATTTTGGTCAGGGGCCGAATAAGAGAAATAGGAATTAATTGGGGGCTGAAAGAATAGAAGAGGTTTCCTTTTCTTATAATAGATTTTTACATTGTATTTCCCGGTTGATATTTCTGAAAACAAAATGTGTTTATTGGTTAGATATAACCAAAACTGGACCAAATACAAAGTTAAACATCCATCCATCCATCCATTTTCTTCCGATTCATTCGTGGCTGGGTCATTTCCTGAAGTGGGCCAATAAAAATTGTCTTGTGGGCCCGGATTTGTCCCACGAGTCTGAGTTTGACATGTCTAAGCTAGCAGGTTAGCATTGTCCATCAGTGTACAGTCTGTGGTGCGCCTCTTTTGCAGGATGTTTAGTGGTGTGAAGTGGAAGCATTTCAGAGACGAGAAAATGTAGGCTAATGGTTTGATCTTTTTGTTTGAACTGTAGGAGGGGAATGTCTCTGTATCCAAGTCGAAGCTGCGTCACGATTTAAAGAGGCCTGATGTGCACCTCTGTTCTGGATCTATGGGTCTGGAGCAATGGAGTTTAGAACGAATGGTCACCTCTTTGATTAGTGCAGTGTCGACTCAGCGCTTTCTGCTTTGGAGAATCTGCTGAAAGCACTGAACCTTTGCTGCCGCCATGAGTTTGTGGGTTTTAGATTCAATGACAAACTTTCTGGTAATCAGGAATGAAATGGACATGGGAAAGGAAAGGCAAGTAGCACAGGTTATACACAGACAAGGCAACTCAAAGTGCTGAACAAAACAAGATTGAAAAACAAACACACAAGACAATAACCACAGCGTATACAAAAAGAGAAGATACTGTGCAATACTTTCCTATAACCTGAACGTTTTTGAACTTTGTCAGAGAAAAAGTCTGTCTCACATTTTCAGGAAGACTGTTTAGTCCAGCAGGAGGCCAGTCCCTGTGCTCCTCAGAGTCCGAGTTGGTCTCAGAGTCCGAGTTGGTTCATATGGCACTAATATGTCACTGATGTACATTGAGAGACTTACACACTTGGAAGAAGGAAGAATCATCACTTTTTTAGATTGTAATTTTTGTGTTTTTTCAGCCCTAATTCCCCTCCTTTTATTTCTGCCGCTGCTGAATCTAACGCTTGTGGCTTTGAACCGAGTGGTTTAAAGTTGAGTTCAATGGACTGCTGACAAACAGGCTCTAAATATAGACCATTCACCTGCAGTTATTTTTCAGACACTGTGTTGAGACAGACAGTCCTCCAGAGAGTGTGCGGCCAAAGAATACTGTAAAAGTGATCAAATATGAGTTCATAAATGCTTGAATTAAGTGTTTTTTATTTTAATCTGAGTACATTCTGACAGTCAGAAAACAAGATTTGTAAATGGGACAAAGCTATTTAGTCTTATTTCTCATTTCACTTCATTTCACTTCTTGTATCATTTTAAAACAAGATAATTTTGTTATGTCCCATCGGCTAATCTTGATTTACGGGAGTCAGAATGTGCTCAAATTGTTTTTTTCAATGTGACAGTTCCCATGTTTTTCAATGGAGGCACTCACTGATCAGACACATTATAGTTTTACAATAACTGTGATTCTGCCCTCAGAGCTCTCGTTCCAGCTCTGAGGGCAGAATCACAGTTATTATTAGTTATTGTAAAACTCTACCGCACCTCCTTTGCGAGATGCAGTGAGGGCCTTAAGACGCCGCTTGCGACTTTAATTGTTTTTGTGACTCCACTCATGTTGAGACCGTCTCTGCTCTTCCCTCAGTCGGGTTGGTTCTGTGGTGTGAGTGTGATGGGGCCTGTCTCCCGTGGGCCAAAGAGCAGATGGGACTCAAGCACTGGGCATGTGCTTCTCATTTCTTCATAATTGATGCGACACGACTCAGTTCAGCTAAAGACGCAGCAGAAAAACAAGTGCTGATCTATTTAGGACGACAGTGAGGGGACTGGGCAGAGGCTGTGGCACCGGCTGAGGCTGAGGCACCGGCTGAGGCTGAGGCACCGGCTGAAGCACCGGCTGAAGCACCGGCTGAAGCACCGGCTGAAGCACCGGCTGAGGCACCGGCTGAAGCACCGGCTGAGGCACCGGCTGAGGCACCGGCTGAGGCACCGGCTGAAGCACCGGCTGAAGCACCGGCTGAAGCACCGGCTGAAGCACCGGCTGAAGCACCGGCTGTGAATACTAAGCTGTGAATACTAAAGAAAAATAATAATATTGATAATGAATGGATTTATTCAGCAATTTTTGGACACTTAAGACTCTTCACAGCATTATTCCTTCACTCCAAATACAGTGGTGATAAACTACTAGTGTAGCCATAGCTGCCCTGGGGCACACTGACAGAAGTGAGGAGAACTTTGAGCATGTATAAAACTGATGATGGATGCAGTGGATGAGAGAAACAAAATACCATCATATTTTTTTATGTCTGTTTGTTTGTTTGTTTGTGGTGTCAAAAAGTTGCTGCTGGTTCAGTTTTGTGTTTGTTCTGTGCCTCTCAGAGTGGGACGAGACAGGGGCTTGGGGACGTCGGCCTGGGACGCTGCTGCTGCCCTTGTCACTTTTATGTTCACTACAGCAGATTCTGGATTAAAACAATGTGACACTTTTGTCCTGTTCCAATCTGACGGAGAGCGAAGTGTTATGACCGTTCATAACTGCTGCTGGTAGTGAATAATGTTTGGAATCTATATTTCTATGGATCCACAGACAGAACTGTTGTAGTATTCCTCTACCCTACTCTACTGGTCCTGTGTAACTAGTACCAGGTCAGTTATAACTGACTTTGCTGTTGGAAGTCATGGTTATCAAGGAATTTCCACGGATACTGGTATGTTGTGGGCATGTCGTAAGGATATGGTACCAGATTCTGAACCATAATGTAAACATAACCAGGTAGAGTAGACCAGAGCTCTTACCTATGGTCATGATTTTTGGGTAATGACTTATGAAACAACAGATTGAAACGTTCCACATGGGTTTCCTCCAGAGTAGAGCTTCCTTAGAGATAGAGTGAGGAGCCCAGTCACACGAGAGCAGCTCAGAGTAGAGCCGCTGCTCCTCCATGTCGAGAGGAGCGAGTTGAGGTGTCTCATCTGTTTGGGATGCCGGCCTGGACGCCTCCTTGGGGAGATTTTCTGAGAGGGGAAGACCCAGGACACAGAGGGACTGTGTCTCTCAGCTGGGAACACCTCAGGATTCCCCACGTGTGTGGAGAGGGAAGTTTGAGCGTCTCTGCTCAGACTGCTGCCACCTGGACAGAGCATCAAACATGAAGAAAGTCCCCACCGCCTCGCATGAAAACGGTGAAGAATTTCAAACTTTTTCTCGAAAACTGTATCTCCAATCCCTCCAGATGGGAAAATGACATGGTAGAAGTCTCTGCGATGAAAAACCTGGGCCAGATCAAATTCAAAAACACAACACCTTGAGCCTGTAGGTGGCGCTGTTTCACTCACAGTTTGTGTTGCATATTTTACTTTTGAATGCGCTGAAAACAGGAGCAAGCCCTAAGTAGCTCTGAAACAGTTGTTGTTTTGTGTTTTACAATTATTATTTTTCTTGCTTTTTTCTACCAGTGATGTTGCTCCAGTCTGTGTTCATGGTTTAACACTGGTCCAGACTGGAGCGGAGAGGATACATGGTCCAAAACAAGCAGAAAATCCACTAGAGGGGGGCTAACCTTCTAAAAAGGCTAATGAAGGATGTGTTTTTGCTGCTACTGGAACCCTGAATTTCTCGTGTACGGGGATCAATAAAGTATCTATCTATCTATCGATTGTTGTGTTCAGGCTCATACGCTGTATTTGTGAATTAATTTCTTGCTTCATCGGACAAACATTGTGCTCTAAAAGTTCATTCAAAGAATGCAGGGCACCCCAAGTGGTCAGGGTTGGGACTTATAACTTTTGCGTAATTTCTTGTTTTGCTCGTCTTGGTTCAGAGATTACAGAGAGTCAGTGATTTTCGGTCCGATCCGAGCACTAGTGCCCTATTACTTTGCAACAGGTGGCGCTAAAGAGCTCATAATGGGCAAATTACTTTAATTCCATCACGTTCAGGCCATAACTTAATATCACTGATGTGAGTCTCAGCTCTGTAGGTCTGAGCCTGTGGCCCTCAGGGCTCAGCAAAAACACCCAAAATGAAGGCCGTGTTCGCCATGGCGAGGGACAAAAAACGGTGAAGAATTTCTAACTTTTTCGAAGGGATTAACCTAACTTCATCCATCCAGATTGGGAAATGACATGGTAGAAGTCTGTATGGCCATGGACTTGTTCAAATCCATAAATTAGTTGTCCAATTTGCGGCAAAGAAGCTTTCAGACCATCATGGCCGACTTCCTGTTGGTTTGATCAGTCTTTCGAATTTCTTTTCTTTTTACTCAGAGGCTCAGAATATGTGAAATTTCCAGGGGGAATTATAGAGGCCTTTATACTGTGTCGAACAATCCCAAAAAAATATTTTTTCTAATAAATAATTACCGTGGATAAAACTATATAATTGTTTTTGTCTGAATCTCTTTTAAAGACTGAGTTCTGTGTCTGAAATGCATTTCTGAGTGTTCGTGATGATGGAGGTGATTAGGGCCATTTCTGCAGAAGTTATTTGATCATAATTATGGTTCAGAATAAAACAGGAGGCGACGATGAGACCAGAGCATTAGCATTTACCTCCAGGAGGAATATGGAACATTTAGACACAAACTGATGCGTCACTGAGCCGATATTAAGTTTATGAGATTTTAGTTTCACTAGATGCAATAAAAACACATGGATGGATAGATGTGAATTATTAATATACACCCAAATTGTTGTTGTTGTTGGTCGTTGTCTGTCCTCTTCTGGTTTACTCCTGGTTTATGTGTTTTTTGGAGCTTGCGACAACATTATCCCTTCAGCTCTCACAGACCTGGAGTGGTTTTAAGCTCCATCCTCGCTATTATTTGGCGCAAACATGTAGCTCGGCCCCCTTTTGTTTAAAAGCTTCTGTTGCAGTCCTGTTACAGTGTGATGTCATGAACACTCTGTACAACTGTGAGAGACCAGAGAGACAGACCAGAGATAGGCTAGGGAGAGACCAGAGAGAGACCAGCAAGAGACAAGTGGGAGAGAGATAGAGACCAGTGTGAGAGAGATCAGAGAGAGAGACCAGAGATAGACTAGAGAGAGAGAGAGACCAGAGATAGAGACCATGGAGAGACCAGAGAGAGATACCAGAAAGAGAGACCAGTGAGAGAGATCAGCATACATGTACAGCTCTTCACATGTTATAGTTGTGTTCCTTTGTCTTTTACACAATTCATGTTTGAATAATTTATATTCCGCTAGAACACTAATTTAACTGTGATTTCTAATGAACTATAGACTGTAATAACAAGACACAGTTTCAATAGAATGCTTTTATACTTTTGTCACCATGTACTGTAATGAGCTGCTAATGAGCCGGAGTTGGACTGACTGAGTGTGACATCACTGTAGCATCAACATCTCGATGATCTGAATCCCTCTGACTCGTATTAGCCGCTTGTTGCTGTCGGCAGAACGCTGATGGAGCAGACCTCTCCACCTCAGGCTGAGAGTGTGGGGGGAGCGGAGGGGGTTGTGGTGGGGGAGGAGGGGGTGAGGAGGGGGGAGGGAAGGGGCGGGGGTCATCTGTAGCGGAGCCTGAAGCTGATCTCACACTGATCACAGCTCATACACAGGGTTAAGTGGAAAACTATACTCTTCTGAAGACCTGAAGACTTACGCTTTGCTCTTTACCAAGTTGTTTTGTGAAAAGCCGGATCGATTTTAGTGCCACACAAATAAAATTTCACCTCCTCTTGACCTAATCCTTTCAAATGTACTATACAAATGTGAAAGCTGTTGTATGTGGAGGAGTGAGGACTTAAGCACAAAGCCAGTAGTGGGAGGGAGGTGTGTGGTCAGAGAGTGTTTGGACCTGTGCCTTGTCGTGGGTAGTGCTTGTGTCAAGTGTTTGTTGTGTTGCATGTGTGTGATTGTGTGGGTTGTGTTGAACGAGTGCTTCGTTCAGCCTCTTTTTCAAACGGTTTATTTTGTGTCTTATTTTTATTTTGTATTGTTTATATTGTTTTCTTTTGTATAATGTTTGAAATCTATTCTATATCAAAACAAGTAGAATTCTGTAACTAGATTAATTTTACATTTTTTTTGGTGAATCTACAACTTGGGGAAACATTTCTCACAGCCTTAAAGTATCATCATTAGATAGACTTAATATGTCAAAAGGCATTATTAAACCATGCTCTTTTCGAATAATTCTTTAACTGAAAAAAAGGTTTTTCAACCCGTAAATCTTTGATATCCCGCCCTCCACCGTTTTATAATTTAGAGCAGTGTTTCTCAAACTGGGGTACGCGTACCCCTAGTGGTACGCGGGCGCCCTCTAGGGGTACGCCAAAGAATCAGTAAAAAAAAAAAAAGTTTTAATTTTACCAGGAAAGTCCCATTGAGATGAACTCATTGACAGCCATGGATGTCATTTGAGGACAACATTGTTTTTCAATCTTTTCCTGTCAGTCTGTGTCCCCTGTATCATACAGTCTGGGGTTTGGCTGTAGACAGTATTTTATTAAGCCAGCAGGTGGCAGCAGAACTCCCTGGTTTGGTCAAAGATCACTCTGAGCACTCTGAGCAGGAGAGACAGAGGTGAAGCAGACATGGAGTAATATAGTCAGAGTCAGGCTACATTTGGAGGCCGTTTGAGCAGTAAATGTGTCTCCAGAGCTGACAGAGACCATGTGGAGGGTCAGAGCAGCAGACCATGTGGAGGGTCAGGACAGCAGACCAGCGGTGCACCCCAAAAAAGCCACAGAAAAGTGGACTATTGCTAAAACTATCACTGGGTCCGCACCAGGAGCCAGCGGAAAAGTCCAGTTATGGTCACAGCGCTCGCTGGACTAAACAGACGCTCTGTAGATGTAACCACACAAACACACGCAAACGCGTGCATAAACGCACATACATGCGCGCCCAAACACACAAAGACACATAGCAGTATTCTATTGCACTTATACTATAAGTATAAGTATTCACTTTGATTTATTGTCATGTATAGTGTTTATCATTGTAATTCTTTGATTTACTCTTATTAACATAAATATAGCGCCACCTAATGGATGAATACTGGCCATTCTTTCTGCCATAGTTTGTCATGGGCTCTACTTTCAATATGTACATTTTGACATTTTTTGGATGAGTACATTTTGAAACATTCGAGCAACACTTTGTGGATGTGAGTGTGCCATAAAACTCATTATTTTACATTAAAAACACTTTCTCATAACTTTTCTAACATGTATGATCCTGGACATGTTTGAGGAGATGCTAAAGTTAAACTAAATAGTTTTACAATCACTTTTCTGCAGTTTGTCTGTTTTCACAAAAACCACATTTTCTCTTTCTTTCAGACTCTGGTTTCTTATTTTTCATAGCACACAATATTCTGTGAGTCTTAAAAATCAGTGAAGTCATCAAAAATGGCTGGCAGTCAATGAGAACCTCTTTTTCGTGTACAAAAATTACATAAAATTACAGATTATAAAGCGGTCACATACAGATTATACAACAGTAACACACAATTTCATAAAATTACTGATTATAAAAAGAGGTGCATTTCACTGAAGATGTCTCAATCTGGATCTAAAAACATTCAAGGAAATAAGATCAGATCCTTTCTAGTCTTTTTGCTTTGCTCTGAGGCTTTGCAGTTCGTAATGAATGAAACATTTTAATTGAATCATTATTTAAGTACAATTTTTTTTTCTTGCTATATTTAAGCCCAGTCTTACTGTTGAAACTGTGTAAAATATTACATTAAATATACTTCTTTAGGAATGAAACCTCTGTCTTGTTTTTGATGAATACTTCGGCTTACTTCGCTACTGTGTGCAGGTGTTGGTCATTTGTGGTGGTACTTGGAGAGGCAAATTTTTTCTGAGGGGGTACTTGGTGTGAAAAGTTTGAGAACCACTGATTTAGAGGGCCCGTGGACTCATTGCGCTGAGATAATCTCACTGGTAAAGTAACATATCAGCACTAAAAAAGGTCTTGTTATGATTCACAAATGAGTCATGACAAATAAGGAATAAAACAAGGATTTCTATCAGGCTTTGTGACGAAGGTGTTGGTTATAGATTTGTTGTTGACAAAACTCTTGTTCATTCAGATTGTCTATTCAGATTTCTGAATATCTGGCAAACTGAGTCAGGGCGAGTGTGAGAGGTTGCAGTACCACTTTTGGCCACATTTTTACATACTGCTCTTTGAAATATTTTGATGAGCCTCATGAGTTCATAGATTCTCATGTAAACCTGAAAGCTGAGGTCTCGTGCAGCACCCACCTGTCGGATAGTACACCTTTAATATGGTTATAAGAGTCTGCCCGATGGGACTTTCCCTCTTGGGCCTAATACAACTAATTCTAATTCCGCTGTGATTCTCCGCTGGGTTCTCGTTTGTAGTCTAAGCCTGTGCTGTGATCCAGGCTGGGTCTGGGTTATGGGCTCGGGTCCCTGTCTCCAGGACTAAAGCCGGTGGCAGTGACAGAAGCATGTGTCAGACAGCTGGGTCCCCAAACACCACTTGCAGCTTTCATGTGGAATCCTGGAGCTCTCGTCCACAAAACCCAAAATAACAGAGCGCCGGGATGTTTGTTGTTCCAGAGTCTGTCACCTGGAGGCTGCTCACTGTCAGAGAGACCCCCCCCCCCAAACGCTCAAAGGAGAAAGGAGCAATGGCCTCAAGGCAATTTAATCTACTGTAGAATACTTATATATACAACCATAGAGCGACCAGAGAGAGACACCGAAAGAAACCAGAGAGATCAGACAGAGCAGAGAAAGACTAGTGAGAGAGAACTGGGAGAAAGACCAGAGAGAGAGATGACCTCCCCGAGGTTTCTCACCTTTTCCCACTGGGTTTTGGAGTTTTTCCTTGCCGATGCAGGAGGCTCTGTTGGACTGTTAAAGGTCCAACAAGAAGGATTGTGGTGATGATCCAGGACAATCTAACATTCTATGACACTCTATTCTATTCAACATTTAACATAATTTATGGACATTGGTCATCTGCCCCTTATGGACCAATGGCTCAATGTGTTTTTATCATTGCATTTCTTGTGTTTGAACTGTTTGATTCTCTGATCTGTGTTGGCAAATCAAACTGTTGTGATTTAGGGCTTTACAAGAATGAATTGAATTTATGTATTTATTTGTTCCTTCCGAGCTTATATATAGTACACATTTGTACACACAACAAGCATCCAGCAGAGAATGTACTTCCTGCGGCAGCTCAGGAAAGCCAAGCTGCCTGCACAGACGTTGGTGCAGTTCTACACGGCCATCATCGAGTCCATCCTCACCTCCTCCATCACCGTCACCACTGACCTCTGACCTTATGACCGTCACTTTATGCTACTGTCACTTTACTGCTCTCTACTTCATCCTAAGGGGTATATTGTGTGCACCTAGTGCACTTTGTATATAGTAAACCGAAGACATTTATGTAGATTTTTATTTATGCATGCCTTTGATTTTATTCTATTTTAACTTGTTTGCACCAAGAGCGAAAGCAACTTCCTAGTTTGTGACTTCCTGTTACTCACAGAGTAACAAAGTGTTCTGATTCTGATCCAAATCCACAATGGTGCACCAAACCACACCAACAAATATATACAACCCACATCACTAATGCACCCGAGCACAGAAAAAAAAAAAAAAAGAATAAAACAAGCTTTAAATTTTTACATAGCCATTATTGTTATTATACACAAATTGCTCCATGAGCTCAAAATGGAGTGGGAAGAAGAAACACCTGTTAACTCCCACCCCACATGTTATGATAAATCATAACAGTTTCTTAAAAATAGTAATATCTCATCCAATCGCGTCACATAGAATTTAATTGAGACCAGAGGGAGTTGGATTTCCTCAACTAACAGGAAGTCATAAACCTGCAATTTTCTTTAGTACAGTATATGGTATTACCATAAAAACCAGTAGTGGCAGCACTGATTCCCTGTGACTGGTTGGTCCTCCAAAGCTTCTATTCTTAATGCTGGTCTTATTGCATGTTTGTGGAAGACGCTGGTTAAAAGTTGATGCTGGGGATCGTCCCTCTGGGCCTGTGGGTCTTTAACCAGGGATTGAGGACCATGGAAAGCACGCACCATCGGCACCAGCTGCAGCTTTTCGTCCAGCCTAAAGCCAAATCATAGTTCACCACAGTCACACACACACTGCCCAGGGTTTTGGGGCTCGAGCTGTGACTCAGTAAAAGTAGGATCAGAACTACAGACAAACACTTACTCCTCCTGTGGAAATAAGTTTGAATACAGCTGGTATCACAATGGGCAGATATTGTCTCAGTATGCATGAGATTATGTGACCATATGAACTAGCGGCACAGTTTGAGTCACACTGGTCCCTGGTTTATCATTGCGGGGGTGATGTGTTCTAAAAATAAGCCACAATTATGAGCTAAATCCTCTCAGTAAGCTGTATGTTCTGTAAAACCATCACACACTCTTACACTTCTCTAACCACCTGAACTCACGACTACTGAAGTGAGAGAGACTCCAGAGAGACCAGAGACAGACCAGAGAGACTAAAGAGAGAACAGAAAGAGAACAGAAAGAGAACAGAAAGAGAACAGAAAGAGACCAGAGAGACCAGAGAGAGATTTAAGAGAAACCAGAGAGAGACCAAAGAGAGACCAGAGAGAGACCAGAAAGAGACCAAAGAGAGAGACTAAAGAAGGACCAGAAAGACTAGAGAGTGGGGCCAGACATAGACCAGAGAGAGAGAAAGTCCTCTGAATTAATCATCTCAGTGCACACAAGCCACAAATGTTTTCTTCTGACTTTATAGAAAGGTAACTGTTATTTTTTACATGCGTTTGTATGGTGTTGTTGCAGTATACATGTAGCGCATTAGAAACACGTCTGCATGTGTGTGTGTGTGTGTGTGTGTGCTGGTGTGAG
Organism: Knipowitschia caucasica; assembly: GCA_964034765.1. Classification (NCBI taxonomy): domain Eukaryota; kingdom Metazoa; phylum Chordata; class Actinopteri; order Gobiiformes; family Gobiidae; genus Knipowitschia; species Knipowitschia caucasica. The sequence goes on along the minus strand of OZ035824.1, from coordinate 40,691,491 downwards.
TATGTAGAGCTGACCACAGGGCCCATTTAAACGGTTATATCCACATTAAAAGTACAATGATGAGGCAGAGAAGCCAGAGAATCGACCTGCTCCCCGCTTTTAAAACACCCACTCACCCATCATCTGCTTCCTCTACTGCTGCTGTTACTGTTGCTACTACTGCTGCTGTTACTGCTGCTGCTCCTACTACTGCTGCTGCTGCTGTTATACTACTGCTGCTGCTGTTACTGCTACTCCTGCTGCTGCTGCTGTTACTGCTGCTGCTCCTACTACTGCTGCTGCTGCTGTTATACTACTGCTGCTGCTGTTACTGCTACTCCTGCTGCTGCTGCTGTTACTGCTGCTGCTGCTGTTATACTACTGCTGCTGCTGTTACTGCTACTCCTGCTGCTGCTGCTGTTACTGCTGCTGCTCTGTTCTTCACAGACCTCTCCTTATAACCTCAGTTCTCTGTTAATGAGGCTCTAACAGCAGCAGCTGCAGACGAAAGGATCACGATCGGCCACAGAGAGCAGACAGTTCCAGGTCACAGACTCTGAAAGAGAGACGTGCGATTGGTCGGAATTACAAGAGAGATCATTGCTTAACACTGGAACTCCCAGAGCAGTCAATTTGACGGCTTTTAGTTCATGAAGTGTAAAGTCTCAGGATCTACAGCCTCAGTCCTGGATCTATAGCAATAACACAACAACTCTGTGCTATAATAATTTACTATCTCTAACTCTAGCATAATTAAGAAGCAAGAATTCAGTATAAAATCTAATGATGCACATTTGTGACTTTTTCTGTTTCATTATGAAGTTTATTTCTATGGTATTATTTTAATTGAAATAATCTTTTTTTATTGTGAGGAGTTCTACCTACACCTGGACCAGAGAGAGACCAGAGAAATACCAGAGAGTGACCAGGGAAAGACCAGAGAGAGTCCAGGGAAAAAACCAGAGAGAGAACAGAGAGACAGACCAGAGAGAGTCCAGGGAAAGACCAGAGAGAGACCAGAGAGACAGAGAGAGACCAGAGAGAGAGACCAATGAGACTATAAGACCAGAGAGAGAGAGACCAGAGAGACCCACAGAGACACACATACAGTATTCTGATGTGCTGTAAATCTGTCAGCTGCTGCTCTCCCCTGGGCATTCTGCTCTGAACCAGAATGCAGAGACTGATCCCTCTTTAGACCCGCAGAGACCCTGGCTGAAGCAGAGACCCAATCCCCTTTAGGCCACAGAGACCCGGGCTGGCTGCCTCTGGCTCTGCCCTGTGTTTTACAGCAGTTGGAGATGATTGGATTAACCTCCTGTGATGTAACTCTGACAAAGGCACGCGGCAACAAAGCAGGAGCTCCATGGGAAAAGGCACTGGCATGTTCCAAGTGCCAAGAAATGTTTTTCATCAGAGGAAGAGGTTAATCTCCCGGGATTAGCTCCAACTATTCTCTTTTATGCTATTAGCACCTGGAATAAACAGTCTTCCTATATAGAAAATAGGTTTTACAGTATATTGCTTAATTTAAAGGAGAAGTATTATGAATTTACATTTTAGATCCGTCCATGCCAGTAACATGAACTTATGGCACAAACGTGTAGCTCCGCCCCTTCAGTCTAAAATCTATTTTGACTGATAGTTTGAGAGATTATTAATTTGCTATTATTGTCTTGTGTGTGTGTGTGTGTGTGTGTGTGTGTGTTTCAAAGTGGACTTAGTCTGTAATAAAGTTGAATTGATTTGCATTTTCACATTGACTTGGATCCCGTGTTTTTTCTATATTTTTAATTCAGATTTGATATAAAATAGTCTCAGCTCACTGATTTATATGTAAATGTTAACAAGTTAAATGTTAACTTGATTTATTTTTACCTGAAGGGTCTTTGAAGTGTGCAGTTAAGAGCTCTGATTGGGTACTTTTGTTAAAGGGCATAATTTAAGAGCAGCAGAAGTAGATAGAGATGTTTCAAAGTCACTGAAAAGTCATTATTCACAGCTTTTGTCCTCTCTTTGTTGCTATTTCTGCTGTTGTATCTTCTTCTCTCAGAAGATGGGGTTTCCCGCACAAACCAGTATAGTGTTGGAGAAGGAATGCACTCTGAGTTATGTATTAAAGAAAGAGTTTAATGGCATAATCAGAATACATCAAGTCCAATTCAGGCTTAGCACTGTCAGCCTGGGTCAGCTCTGAGAATGAGGATGGTATGAATGACAAAGAACACATCAAGCACAGAGCTCTTATAGATGCGCAAGGGCAGGATGTCATAAATACTTGTCATTCAATAATCTTATAGACTAGTCCTGGTTAACTCCTTTACTGCAAATGGTAAATAAATTGAATCTATAGACTATTATTGTCCCTCCAGATGTCCTAAGACACAATTATACCAAACATAAGGCCAACGTCACATTGGCCTTATGATTTAGATAAGTGACTTCCTGCCATTGCGTGCTCACATTATCCCAAACACAATTTTACACATATGAAGATACATACATACTTTATGTAGAATTAAAGAATATTAATTATAGCAGACACAACACTGCTCTCTCTCTCTTTGCCCCTCTGCTCTCTCTCTGTTCTCTCTCTGCTCTCTCTCTGCTCTCTCTCTCTCCAGGTGCCGAGCCCATGCTGAAGCCTCCTCTCAGCCTCTTCTCGCACTCTCAGCAGCCGTTCCCGCACCTCGACCCTCTTCCTCCTCTGGGACCTCCACCCATGGGCCCCACACCCGGCCTCTGCCCTGGGCCCCCTCCTAACCTGGGCCCCCCGCTGGGCCCAGCCCCTGCCATGGGCTCTCCGCTGACCTCAGCTCCTGCCCTGGGCCCCCCCGTCAGTCTGTGTCCTCCGCCTGGCCACGCCCTGGTGCCTCCCCCTCTGGCCCCCAACTCACAGATGCCACCGCCACTGCACTTACCGCCACACTTCCCTCCCACCCCCTGCCGGGAGCCCACCCCAAGCTTGCCCAGTAAGTGTCAGGACTGCAGAGGTGAAGGGATTTTATTTATCTATTACTTACACAAATATACTAAAAAGACATATGAAAAATACAACATTAAAGCTAAGTCCTGAATCTACAGCCTCAAACTTGGTTCTACAGCCTCAGTCCTGGATCTACAGCAATAACACAATAACTCTATACTAAAATAATTTACAATCTCTAACTGTAGCATAATAAAGAAGCAAGTATAAAATCTAACTTTAGCATAATACCATGGTTTATCACACCACTGCTCTGCATCCTGTATGTCCTCTTACGTTCTTCTCGTGACAGACGTGCCCCCCGGTCTGGCGCCCACTCCGGTCTCCGCACAGGCCGCGCCGGAGGCAGAGCAGCCCCACGGCGAGAGCTCGTCCATGGGGAGCGAGGAGCAGGACGACACCCTGGGGCTGGATGAACTCTGCAAACCACTTTACTGCAAACTCTGCAACGTGACCCTCAACTCCACACAACAGGCCCAGGCCCACTACCAGGTGAGAGGGGAGATCACCTCCCTTTGTTCTATCTCGTGTCTATCTCGTGTCTATCTCGGGTCTATCTCTGGTCTCTCTCTGGTCTCTCTCTGGCCCCTCTCTCTGGTCTCTCTTTCTGGTCTCACTCACTGCAGGTCTGTCTCTCTCTCTCTCTCTGGTCTTTCTCTGGTCTCTCTGGTTTCTCTCTGATTTCTCTTTGATCTCTCTCTGGTCTCTTTCTTGTCTCTCTCTGGTCTTTCACTCACTGGAGTCTCTGGTCTCTCTCTGGTTTCTTTCTAGCCTCTCTCTGGTCTCTCTCTCTGGTCTCTCTCTGGTTTCTCCCTGCCTCTCTCTGGTCTCTCTCTCATCAGCGTAACAATGAAACTGAATACCAAAGTCATGGAAAATATTGCTCAAAGGGAGACTGTAGATCAGGTGTCTCCAACCTTTTACACCCAGAGAGCTACTTTCCCGGGACGATAAAGGCAGAGACCCACTCTGTTACGTGACCCTGTGAAAAGTTTTGTGACATATTGGTGTCTCTGGTCTCTCTCTGGTCTCTCTCTGGTCTTTCTCTAGTATCACTCACTCTCCATCCCTCTCTGTCCCTCTCTCTCTCTGGTCTTTGTCTGGTCTCTCTCTCCTCTCTCTCTCTCTCTCTCTCTCTCTTTCGCTCTCTCTCTGGGCTCTCTACGATCTATCTTTCTGGTTCTGGTTTAATGGAAGGTGCATTATACATCTTAATGGGGGTCTTCTGTTGTCTCCTGTTGTCCTGCTTTAGTTATGTTTTCCCAGTCCCAGTCTCACAGAGAGGAGCCACTTGTACAAATGTCTCTCTCAGAAACACATGGTTACCATGTGTGCGGGCGAGAAGTAACGATGAGATCCACGCTGAGCTGAGACCGGACTGTGAGCGCTGCCTGCTGTTCTCTGCTCACTGATTTGGACAAACATGCATCTATGAAGAACTGATCTGAATTTAATAAAAGATAATAATGATATACATGGTTTTATACAGCTGTTTTCTGGACTATCAAAGTCTCTTCACATTATTATTTATTTACTTCAAACACAGGGATGATTAAGTAGTTTTGGCCTCTGTCACATCTTAAGATCAGCTTTTTCTGGTTTCTCTCACTGGTCTTTCTCTGGTCTGTCTCTGGTCCCGCTCTTTGGTCTCTCTCTATCTCTGGTCTGTCTCTGGTCTGTCTCTGGTCTCTCTTTATTGTCTCTTTACGGTCGCTATCTGGTCTCTAACTTGCATGTATTTTTCTGTGTGTGTGTGTGTGTTTTCAGGGTAAAAACCACAGTAAGAAGTTAAGGAACTTCTACGCTGGCAGAGAGCAGCCTCCTGCCATCAGGATCACAGACTCCGACACCAGCGCTCAAAGCAACACTGGCGAAGGAGACACAACACGACAGGTAAAAGTAGTCATATCTGTCTGGTCTCTCTCTGGTCTCTCTCTGGTCTCTCTCTGGTCATATCTTTACATCTTTACAGACAAAATCAAAAAGACAGTCAATTAGTGACTCACAGGGCTCTCTCTCACAAGTGAAGCTAAATGTGTAGTGAAGGAGACACAGGTGGAGAGAGTGACATTAGCAGATTCATGTTCATCTGCGAGACCACGTTCACCAGACCCTGCCCCATGTCCTCACTGTCACACTGTCACACTGTCAAACAAGACAGAATTGTGATTGCCGAACTTCATGAAGATATTATTCAAACAGACACTGGAGCATGAGAGTCTGTATGTCTGTCTGTCTCAGTGTTGTGTTGTGTCTCAGCCCACGTCTCTGTGTGAGCTCCGAGCAGTGAGTAGGAGGAGACTGGAGTGGACCGAGCTCTTAGTCACCCGTCTGTGTGTGTGTTTGTATGTGTATATGTTGTGTCTTTTCATTTTTGTATTTTTTCATTCAAATACAATAAATAGCCATTCATAATTTGTCGGCTAAGGAACCCTCATCTGATGAAACAGCTAAATATGACCACCCTAATACTGTATATAGTTTTATGTGTAATGAAACTAGATATTAGGGTTATCGCTCTCTCTCCTCAGGCTGTGTCTGTGTAGGTGTTTGTGTTGTGTGTCTGTGTCCATCCTCCCAGGTCTCTCTCTCTCTCTCTCTCGCCTCTGTCCCGTCTCTAACGCTCCCCTACTCTCTCCTCAGTTGGTCTTCAAAGGTGCGGCCCGTGTGATCCTGGCCACAGAGAACGATTACTGTAAACTGTGCGACGCCTCGTTCAGCTCAGTGGCCGTGGCTCAGGCACATTACCAGGGGAAGAACCACGCCAAAAGACTGAGGCTGCAGGAGGCACACAACAACAGGTACCAGGACCAGGTTACTCCTTTGAGAGTTAATGTGATAGAGGCAATTAATGAAAATACTGATAATTATACATATACAATATTTATTTATACACGGTACCTTTATTGGCATGGTCGCCTTAACGTGCAAAGTTAAAAGAAAAACAACAGTTAAAAGCATAGAGTTAAAAATGGATGGACTGAGATCAGAGAGAGAGACCAGAGAGACACCAGAGATATACCAGAGAGAGAAACCACCAAGAGACCAGAGAGAGAGACCAGAGAGAAACTAGAGGGAGACACCAGAGAGGGAACAGAGAGAGACCAGAAAGAGAAAGCAAAGACTGACCAAAGAGAGATCAGAGACAGACCAGAAAGGGAGACCAGAGAGAAAGACCAGAGAGAGACCAAAGAGAGAACCAAGAGACATCAAAGAGAGATCAGAGACAGACCAGACAGGGAGACCAGAGACAGACCAGAGAGAGGCCGAGAGACTAGAGAGAGACCAGAGAGACTAGAGAGAGACCAGAGAGCATTGTTTATCACCATATATTTTCTACGTAAGATTCTATTTCATGTCCTAAAACATGAAACGACAAAGTAAATAGTCTCATAATCATCTTTAATGGGTAAAAATTATGCATAATATTTCTCAGATGTCAGTGTCTACTCCCAGATAAACCAGCACTCACATGTTTCTGTGCTGTTCGTCCGTCTGTTCCACACAGCAGGATTCCTCCGGCTGCATTCAAACTGGAATCATGAATATTTGTATAACCGTGTGTGTGTGTTTCTGTGTGTGTGTGTGTTGTCCTAGTGAAAGCAGCAGTGAGGTGATGCCAAAGAGGAGCCGGAAGGAGGACTACCGCCTGCTGAAACACCGCCCCCAGCTCCCCTCACCCCTGACAGGTACCACCGCCCCCAGCTCCCCTCACCCCTGACAGGTACCACCGCCCCCAGCTCCCCTCACCCCTGACAGGTACCACCGCCCCCAGCTCCCCTCACCCCTGACAGGTACCACCGCCCCCAGCTCCCCTCGGCCATGACAGCTAAAGTATTGATTTATTAAGGCTGGTAAATCCATGGTACACTTCTCATCATTAAGCACAGAAGACAAGAGCCTGTATTAAACAATATTAATAATAAGTGGTAGCAGTATTACGTTGTTTTAACAGTTGGAAGCAATAGACTTGGTACTGAGAACATTGACTTTCTAGTGTTAAGAGTATGACCAGTGGCGGAGCCAGACTTTTAAACAGAGGGTGGCCAGGGGGTGGCAAGGTTTTTTTTTAAGGGGTCCACATTTATACTATTCCAAAATTTTATTTCACACAAAAACTGGCTAAACGATACATTTTAGTCTTAACCTTGTCATTATTTTTAATATAAAGTGAACTGAGAGCACACTTGGAAACTACAAAGCAAAAAAGTGTATTTAAATAGTAGTCTGAACAAAAAAGTGCAAAATAACATCATTCAAACATTGCATTACATTTTTCTTTTAACAAATTTAGCAAATTCCTGCGGTTCTGGTGTAAAGCAGACAAAGATGTTGACAAACTCATCCATATTCAGCCCTGAGCCTCCTTTACCCTACACTGAGGATACCAAGATGACTCAATCATCTGCCATGGTAGTTCTGAGATGGTTTTTAATAAGTTTTAGGGCAGAGAAACTTATTTCACAAGACGCAGTATACTGACAGGTATTAAAAAGATCTTTGCAAGCCTCAAAAGCTCATGAAACACTTTCCAAACGTTCCAAAAGGACAAGGAAGCCCAATAGGGACTCTCTAATCAATTTTTTCCTCCCAAGAAGCCCTTAACCATCTTCCTTCGACCCACCTTAAACCTAACTTCACCATCTAACTCAGACACGCCTTAAACCTAACCTTAACCATCGTAATCAGACCACCTTAATCCTAACTTAACCATCTAACTCAGACCACCTTAACCCTACCTTAACATCGTACTGAAGTAATAATTCCCTTAGACTGACGTATCCAAAGTCGATGCAAGAGCGAGACAGAGATCTTCACGTTAAACATCTGCATTTAAATATCTTTAAATCAGATACAGATATTCACAAAAAAGAAAGCTCTAAACTATATGTCCCTCTCCTGGCCCTCCGGCTGACTGACTGCCAATTCCTCCCCAGCAGTTTCTATCAAAAGGGTCCGATGACGGTCCACAGATCTGGATGCGTCTGGGCCCCTGGTCCTGATTCTGGACCGGTCTTCCATCTCCACCTGAGCAAACAATGCCCCCCACCACTGGGCGCCTGATTGTGGTTGGACTTTTGCCCTCGTCGAGAGTGGAGAGAGCATTAGTTTATTCTTGGAGTCAATAATTGTCTGGTTTTGTAAGCTGGTCATCTCTATGATTCCTGAGTGCATATTCCTTTGTCTGATGTGCAGCATTTTATGGAAAATTCGGGTCAGTCCTCTTTTGACCTATAATAACAATAGGTCACAATCTTTCAATATTCTCTGGGTGAGGGACTGGGGAGATTCTTCATCCTAGTTTGGCTCGTATCCGTGAAGAGTTAATCAGGAAGAGAACAACACAACAACCACATTGAAACATTCCTTCACTAAACTCCTTTGATGACCACTGCTGTCATTCTGATCCTTCTTCAACCCCGTCTGAAATTAAGCACTAAAAATATTCACTTATAGTTTAAAAAATATTCTAATCTATTTACCAATTATGTTTGCATCCTTTGCTTTTATGGAGCCATTATTCTTAAAACCATATGTTTTTATCTAATAAATCTATCTATCTGTGGTTTGCTGTCATTATCAGTGGCTCTGTGCCATTTTGTGGGGCTTTGCTCATTTTTCCAAACATATTTTGTGGAACCCGGATGTGCTGTCACTTCCTTCTCTCAGGGACCGTTTGGGATAAATGTACATCGTTAATTCAAATTGGATTATCCGTACAGGAGCTAATCTATTTAAGCAGGTTCTTGGGGTTAGTCCCTATACAACGGTATTTTGATTCATCGAAATCTGTTGCTGACTCTTAAAATTCTCAACTACCTAAAGATCTACTTTTGGTGCTATACCCAAATTCATTAACAATGCTGTACAAATGTTTTTGAATCTGTGTTGGTTCTAATCGATCTCATTAATCTATCTCATTGGCTTTTTGCATTGTCAAACATTCACCTATGTTTGAAACAAGTGAATTTGACAGTATCTATAAAACTGTGCAATAAACTGTAATGAACTTTATCTACCTTTGAAGTAAATACTTTTGACATAATATGAAGGAAATTGGTCCTTCTTACGATTGATATAAGCACTGTCCTAAAAACTAAACTCTATTTTTGAAGCACTCATCTATTTTACACTCTATTGTGACTCCAAATCATGGTTGTAGTTTGAGCCAAGCATATTCCCCCTTCCCGTTCACCACCCCCCCCCACAACTTTTGAGTTCTGTTTGTAACAAATAGCATTGGCAATAGACGATATTTTATTGGCCGGTTCTTGTTCTGCAAATCACTCTTCTATGTATTGTATTTCAGACAATTCCAAAAAACACAACTGTCGTTCTCCAATATTAAAGACATACATCTAAATCAAGTTGCCCTGAAAGGGATGTTAATATTTTAAAACGTTCTTACGATTATAAGGCTATGAATTAATTATTTAATAAACAAAATCAACTTCATGGCTATCTGTCCACTGTCTTATAACTGTTTAAAGAGTTGTCCCAAACTTAATATGTGTAAATACATCAGCTGTTTGTTAATAACAATAACATTTGACCTGTTCTCCAATGGAGCAGCTCAGAGGCTGCGTCAAATGCAACTGTTACTATTTGAGTATTTATAGATTTAAAAATTGTGTTAAAGCCTGTCGGTTCTCTGTCTGCCTTTAATACTAGTCTTTAAAACCATCTGCACTAGTTCCTACAGATGTGGGAAAACAGAAGCATCTAAGAATCTGGACTCTATTTGATTCCTTTTTACTTCTAGTTAATAGAATAATTTGACATTATTGAAACTTATTTTCCACAATAGAACTATTTTGATTTTCACTAGTCTAACTATTATTACTATTGTTTATTCTGACACTTCAACCTTATAGCTCCTCGAATCCAATGACATGTATAGCTCCAGACTATTCATTCTATTCATTATTATCTTATTATTATATGATCTATTTATCTTAAAGACGTAGATCTGTTGATGTTAAAGCGTATTATTTTCCTTTTGAATTTGCACAACACCCTTTGAATTTTGCACATAACACTAATTTAGAAGGACCCCTATGGGACAAATATAGAATTTTATTCATTTTGGCAAACTCCGAAAATTACTTAATAATTTTCCCATTTTGCTTTTTTAGGCTGCCCTTTACGTACGTTTAGAAGCTAGGTTTAGGACCCCGCTTAGCAGTTCGTTCAGTTGATTGCAAATGCAGTTTTAGATTCCAATTATTGAGATTTCACACAGAAGGACAAGTGCTTTTAGACTATTATTCGATGCCGAACTAAGGATTATATAGAGTACACGAGCTCATGAATCTGTGTGTCAAAAAAGGCACGGGTACCTCGGAGTTTTCCCTCTAGACGTTTACCAAGTGTCCATAAAACGATATCCAGCTGTGTGCCATCAAATCCACACAACCGCCCCCCTTCCTGGGAGAACATGGGTAGCGGCCCCCTATTTTTAGAAAGGTGCGCGATCTTTCCATATGGACAGCATCGGAACGGACGGCTTAACCAGTTTATCCAAATAGTATTACTAGCTATATGCGGAGAAAAGTGAGGTTTTTACCCATTCCATTAAACAGGTACAGAGTCATCATTCTGTAAACATGTGGACGAAACATTGTGTAATATTTTATCTATGCACATGTTAAAAAGGTTCACGATCATAAAGGCGTTTAATGAGTGTCTGATTCCACTAGGTTGTACCGAATCCTTGGTCTGTCTTTTTGATACTGCCTACAACCCTGAGGCCCTCAGTAGTGACACTGCTATTCGGATAGTGTTACATGGTGTAGTAGCATAATAAAACCTCATTGAGAATTAACGTAATAAGATTTAATATTTTCCATGTCAGAAATAGAGTTATACATTTTTGTCACACGAAGAATAACACATGTGTCATAACCATAATAATAAGCTGGCACATTATTATCATACCCAGAATGATAAACACACTGAAAAACAAAACAATTACACTCCTCCACGAATTAAACCTAACTTAACCCCTACTTGCTCCACTTTGGTGACTCAAAGGAGATGATGAATTTACGTGCCTTTTTACGTGTAGCAACACTACAGGGCGTCACAGTAAGACTCAGAAGGAGGAGATATTTTTAAACTCATTAATCGTTTCGACGAACCATAGTGTTAGGAATGGCAGATTGGGGATATTCATTTCGGCTAGTGTTTTTTAACACAAAGACCATCCAAATAGGTCTTGAAATTCTAGTATATTAGACTAGTTGTGACATTCTTAATTGAGGTCATAAACATGAGAGCCTTTACAACAGTGGGCTACGCGTTAATCGCAACTTCACCATCCTGCCATTCCAAGAAGTAACACCCGGGGTACTTTGGACAACATCTCCCAATATTAACTTGGCGTTTTTATGACTATTTCGGGGAATATGTTCTCAAACCTTGCTGCTTTCACGATGTGTTAACCTTGGTTTAGTTCTTCAGTTGAGATGGGCATGTTTAAATGGTTAAAACGATTTTCACTCTCCTCTTTTCTCACCAGCGTACGAAAACGTTGTAGAATGTGAGATGTGTGCTTTTTCATTGGGGGGGTCATGGCCAAGCTACATTAATTCAAAATACGAGCATTTCATAGGTCCAACTTGGTCTGTACCCTGGGTGCGATGGATTTTTCATGACTGGGTTCAGTTTATCCAGCTGTTGTTGCGGCACACAATCACTTTTTCCTATATTCCATGGTTACCGACTGGTGATGAGGCTCGTTATTAACGAACGGTATAGCTGCTCCAAAAGCGGGAGTGGTCGTAATTCCACCTTGTTGATTCAAGGGTTTTTCTCGTACTTTAACAAGTTTAACTTTTGTTACTGATAACTCTAATAACTTTTTCTGTTTCTCAAGTTGCTTCATATGTTTACGTAGTCAGAGGTAAGGTACCACTGAGCCGTTAAGGCTAGCTCTGACAGGGTGTTAATAAGGTCCGGACTCGCTTTTTAGTCAGAATAACCTTCCTCATTTTGGGCGAAGCTTTATATAACAACTGTAGCAAAGATTAAATTTCGTACCACGCGAGTCGACATAATTACTTTTGAGCCCTTTTTTGGTATATACACAACTACTTTGTCGGAAAGCGACTCGTTCTGGAGTCTAAAAGTGTCAGGGCGTTTTAGTTTTATAATCGATTAAAAGATACCCGTAGGGTCTGTTTTGTAGCGTCGTTAAAAGCCTCTAGAAAAAATTTGGATTTGTTAGGAAACAGTTATGTTACCTAGTAGAGATATTTGGAAGCTGTCCCGGGGGTTTATTAAAAGTATTAGATAGTTGTGTTTAAACGAATTGTGCGACTGCTTTTACCCCCTGCACAAACAAATTTTTGGACCATATAAATACAACTAAGATTTCTATGATGGGACATATGTTGGTGAATACATTTTGCACTTCCAAATTGTTTGAAGCATCTTCATCAAAGTCGTCGACGTTTATAAGTAATTGTTTTTGGCTCGCGGTCAAAATGTGTCATCTGCTAAGCATGCTGGGAGGTACTTGGGGATGAAGTTGACAGTACTAGTTTTGAAGTATCTGTCAGTAGAGCGGTTGCCAGCATGAATATATGGTAGACAATGGTTTCATTTTGTGGGATATTAAAGCGTCGCATTATTCAATAATGTCTTTAACAAAATATGTCTTGTGCCACAATTTGAAGGCCATCTATAACCCGAACTAAAAGGATGCTGGAGCCTCGTGTCAAAAAGCTCTGATTTAAAATCCATAGGGTGTTTGTAAGTAGTCCATCGAGCAAGCGACGTTTGTCGTATGTCACACGCAGTTTTTTAACAAGTGACCTGTGTTTGAGGTGAAACGCGTGTCTCGCTTGGTAATCGTGGCAGATACTGTTATCAGATGTTCATCCGTTCTCGATTAGCCCTGAATTTATCTAACTAGCTTTTCGAGAGTCGTGTGTCACGGGGCCTCACATTTGCCCCCCTCAAGTCACACCTTTGCATATGACTTGTTTGTCCCCTAGGTCCCGTCTTGTACGCATACGATTTAGGCCCTGTTGAGACAATTGCTGTAATGGCTGGCTCCATTGCCGAGCTCATCGGTCAAATCACCTAGGAACCCCCCGTGGGTGGGAGCCACTCACCACGTTTAGCTGTGAATATGACAGAGTCGTATCACAATATAGCACTCTGTCTTGAAGCTTGGCCAGAAGTTCATATAACATGAGCCTCCGTAGGATGTTGTCATGGCCCGATGAAAAGTTACAATCGTTTGCATGCGACTGAACCCCATTAGGCATAGCGCCACTGTCCCTATAGCCATTAGCATTGGAAATGAAGTGGATGGGGGGTGACTTTCAAAATGATCAGAAAACATGAGTTGCCTACAACGCGCAGATCTGTCACCATCTCTGGTATGCCCAAGCTTTGGAACGTTGACAGAATTTAACCCTCACAATCTGAGGACAGTAACCATGTGCTACAGCTCCGGCGCGTCTTATTAGGGGTTAAGCTGATGGTACGAGCCAGTCAAATGACCTACACGTTCGGGATAATCAGCCAATGTATTCCTCCGCATTCTCGGGTGATATCCCATGGATCAGCGCTAGCCACGGGCTTCGGTGTGCTTGTCAAAAACCGTGTTGACATACGCCTTTAAACCGTTGAGCTGATTTTTACAGCAAAAAGCCACTCTACTGAATTTTCTGTTACAATGTCACCGTTTGCCACAGGCTGTTAGCACTTCGGAAAGAGGCCATGATCCCAGTGGAATTCTCGGGTCTGTTGCTTAAGTGTGATCACACTCGGACCCTAGAATCCTATACTGTCGCGCCCTGTTATTAAAGAATTGAAAAAACAGCTAGACATGCTTTTATGGGGTAAAAAGGATGTAACCGTCCTCTAGGCGGCACTTCCTAACGAATTTCCAAATCCGAATATAAGTTTAGTGTTTCAAAATCACAATGATGATTTGTTGGGGTGACCGATGGGAATTCTTCGAGGCACGCTTTGTACAGAGGGATATAACCTTGTTGTAATCATTCGTCGAGTATATTAAACCGTTCGCACTTGAATATAACTTTTATGGCATTTGTCGACCTCCAATTAGGCATCGAGAATTAAACGCTTCTGGACTTTTGTAATCTGTTGAGAAATACTTTACACAGAGCATCTGTTTTAGTTAACTTGTTCCATTCGGCATTCCCACATGGACTACCACATTGGATAGATCTTTCAGGTTTTATTAAATTGTCAATGGTTTTTGCAATGTAGATGAACACTAAACAGACCTTTTTAGATAGGTGATTCTGCCCTCCCCCGCGGGTAACACTTGTCCTGTGCCGTGAAAAGAAGCACCCAAAGAACTCGTAACATGTTGTTTGTAGAGGGGTTATAGCCGTCTACGTGATAGCGGCCAATTTGCTTTTCCCCCCTGTACAGCGTGCTGAATTGTTAACCCTGTGGTTTTACAGAGGGAACGGTGCCATTTGATTGCCATTCCATGATCGTCAGAGAAACACTTGTTGGCCCCGTTATAACAGCCGTCATATGTTAGAGCTTATTGTGTTTTCTATCCAGGAATACCGTTTTGTAAACACCCATACAATAACTTGGGAGAGTTACCAAACGTGTACGGATCCACCTCTGTTCCAGAGAGTAAATCATTTCACTGATAGAGCAGACAGCCACGTCTGAGAACAGCTACGTCATTGAGACAATAGCGTTGCATTTCAAATTGTAGATTGAATTCTGTATGTTTCCCACTGTCATACCACTTCGTTGAATTTAGCTTTCTGCGCTTGATCCATTTTGTCAACGCCGTAAAAGGCTGGTTCAGGGTAGGGGCCCTATATAACACTCATTTTCTTTGGTGTTTACATAAATGAGGGAAATGACACCTTTTCTAGGTCATCCAAACCCTAATGGCTTCAGGTATACGTGCTAAACGCATAGGCAGACAAACTGATCGAGTCCAGCCATCTTTGTCTAAGTCGCTTGTCATACATGCAGAGCACACGTGTGCCTCTCACCGTGAGACGTACGGGGTTAGCCCTGTCTCCGCGAACTCTTCTAGGATATAAATAGTTGTCGAAAGCCGCTGCCATTGTGTGCTATGAATGTGTAATCACGAAACTTTGGTGTTCTAAAATATTTCAACATTCGTTTAAACACAACCATCGTGTGAAAAGTTATATTTATCACCATCCTGGTCAAGCGTACAGACTAAGACGGGGACATGCTTGTTACCATCGTACCTTGTCTCAAAATCATAAAAAATGTTAGTTGGGATGTCTCAATGATTTAAAGTGTTTGATGTAACAATCAATCAATCAATCAAAGTTTATTTGTAGAGCGCCTTTCATACACATGGCAACACAAAGCGCTTCACAGTCCACATCACAAATCATCACATAAAACAAACACCAGAATCACAATTAAAACATTAAAATCACACAAAAGATTAAAACACAATTAAAACATTAAAATCACACAAAAGAATAAAACCATTAAAACTTTCAAAATTACACAAGAAATTTAAAAAATAAATAAATGACAGCAGTGCATTAAAAATGGAGATAAAATCCTTCAGTTGTATGCACAGGCAAACAGAACAGTCTTTAACTGGATTTGAACATTGACAGAGTAGACGCCTCCCTCACATTTTCAGGGAGATTGTTCCAGATCTTAGCTGCATGGATCTGAAACGCAGCCTCCCCATGTTTGGTTCTCACTCTGGGCACCAGCAGGAGGCCAGTCCCTGTGCTCCTCAGAGTCCGGGCTGGTTCATATGACACCAACATGTCACTAATGTATTCTGGTGCAAGGCCATGGAGAGACTTGTACACAAGCAGAGCCGTTTTAAAATCTATTCTTTGAGCCACAGGAAGCCAGTGCAGAGACCTGAGGACGGGACTAATATGGTCATACTTCCTGGTTCCTGTCAGGACTCTAGCTGCTGCATTTTGGATGTACTGCAGCTGCTTACAGGTCTGTTTGGACAGACCTGTAAGCAGGCCATTGCGTAGTCTAGCCTGCTGGAGACAAATGCATGGACAAGAATCTCCAAGTCTGCCCTGGACACTATATTTCTAACTTTGGCAATGTTCTTCAGATGGTAAAAAGCTGTTGATGTTATTGATTTTATGTGGCTATTGAAATTTAGGTCTGAGTCCAGTATTACCCCCAAATTTCTGACCTTGTCTGAAGGAAGTAGGGAGAGAGACTGAAGTTGACAAATGACGCCTCTCTTTGTTTCTGGGGACCAAAGACAATGATTTCGGTTTTGTCTGTATTTAGCTGGAGGAAATTATTTTGCATCCAGTCACTGATCTGTTGGATACAGTGAAGGAGCAAATCCAGTGGTCCATGTTCTCCTGCAGTCAGTGAGACATAGATCTGAGTGTCGTCAGCGTAATTGTGGTAGGACACTTTGTTTACTTTGTATTAACTGACACGGCAGCATGTAGAGATTAAATAGGAGAGGTCCCAGGATCGACCCCTGTGGTACACCAGGTCAGGGCCAATCATCTGAGACGCAGTCTCCAATCTCCACAGGAGTACTTCTATCCTCCAGGTAAGACCTAAACCAGTCTAGGGCTGTGCCAGTGACACCAGCCCAGTCCTCCAGTCTCTGCATGAGGATCTCATGGTCGACAGTGTCGAACGCGGCACTAAGATCTAACATGACCAAAACTGTGACTTTACTTTACCTGCATCACTAGTGTGAAGTCGAATGTTCTCAAAAGTTTGTGCATTATTCATCCTGTGTTTTCAAATGATTGAAGACGTTACTAGAGCGGTCCTCAGTGCTGTGGTGGGGTTAAACCCCACGTTTGAGCGCCGACCACCACCACTTTGTGATGTGCTTATACTCACTATTCCTAGTCATTTCCTCTTCTATAATGGGACTAGTCGTTACTTTGTAACACTTTTATCCCACCATCCTCTACCACAATGGTCCAACATCTAGTAGATAATGACAGCGATCAAACATACCTTGAATATCGTCACAAGCCGGAGGGGCCCTCGTCAGGCCACATTCATCACACATTCCTTGTTCTCGCAATGTTTACAGCCTGGTGTATAACCCTGTTACTTTTTCTTTATCTACCCAGGCTTTACGGAATCAGTAGGTCTATACCTCGAAAATCAATGTGCTCAGACTTCCGTGTATTAACTCTGTATACGTTAACAGGACCTCCCCCCTGCTTGTACGTTAGCGGGGACACACTTTGTTCAGTAATCTGTACAACCACCACCCACTTGTATGGTTCTCGTTACCTCTCAAGGGGTTGACTCTGTGTGCACTCTACCTTTCTGAAACCATTGTATGTGTGACGAAAAAACAGAGCTGCGTGTAGGTGGTACGTCATTTCGGTATCCATTTCTATAGTATTGCCTAATAAACCTAACAGTTGTTTGTAGGTTGATGTATTGTGGGTTGTATAGTATCTTTACTTAATGATGGGTTAACATTATCAGCATTTGAGGTAATGTCTGTTAGCGACAAAGCCCCTTTCAGCTATGGTCGGTGATATTAACCGTACTAGCAGCATGGGATGCACTTTGATGATTTGTACGAATTAGTCGATCAATACACGGATACGTGTTACGCGTTGTTGATATTTGTACGAATATTTAAATTAGTCGGAATTAAACGTCCACTGATGCATAAGTGTATAGAGCGCTGGCCATTAATTCATTCTTATTTTTTTAGGAAGTTGAGAGGGTGCCAGTAGCGTTAGGTTGTTTAGTGTGCTTCACATCGTAAGCATTTTCGAGGCTTTTCAAATGAGAAGGTGTTTTCATTGATTTGCTCTATTAACAGCCGCTATAGACGTGCTTCGCTTGGTTATCCACTAGTGCAATTCTATCAGCTATTACGTTTCCGTGTTTTTAAGGTGGTTGCTTTCAGTAGTCACAATTTTTGAATTTGTATTTCCCCGCGTAATAGGTTTTTGTTTCTAATTCCCTGTTGTGTATAGCGGCTTTCGTGTATTGAGTTTGCAATTGTAGGGACTTCGTTGAAGGCGCGTGTTGTAGTTGGGCTGTTGGCTCTAGCGGTAGTTAAGTCAGTGTTTATGGTAGCGTTTGTACGCTGATTTTGCAACTACAACACATGTGTTAGTAACTTTTACGTGCTCAGTTTGAAGATGGTGAACTTGTCTCTTTAACTGCTGTATTTCGTTACGTATACGGGCCTCTGTGTATTTTCATTGTTGGTTCACAGTGTAGACACTGTCTGTATGTAGCTCTGCCTAATACAACGTGCCTTGGTTGACTTCAATTCTCACGTATGTTGGAGAGCTCTGTTTTCACAACGTTTTTTCATAGTGTTGTTTAACAGATGTGTGTTTTATTGTCGAGTATTACCTTTTAGGTGTTAAAGCTTCGATACAGGCTTTTGCTGCATCAGGTAGCTGCTGCGTGGTTCAGACATTGGTTCCACCGTCTTTCTCACGGTCGGGGAAATGGTGTACTGAGTGTTAATTACATCATGGATGTAGTTTGGTATACATCATAGCGTATCATGGCCTCAATGTCGAGGTGTCGCCTATTAAAATCGATTATGTTGAAAATCTGGTTATCTGAGGGCTGATTCTTCTGTGTCTTCGTCATCTTGATGAGCTCTAATAGTGAGAGGAATTGATAACTCTTATCTATATCAACATTATAATCTGTATCTCACTTTTATCATCATCCCCCGTGCATAGTTATTTTTGTGTCGATGCGGCGTGGATAGAATTGCTATAAGACACAAAAACTATTACCTCTATACAAATTGATTCTATACTTAGTTAGTTATACTGTAACCGACTTACCGGAGCTTAATGATGATGTAATAGTTTATTATGCATCAGGTGGCCTTGACTGTGGTGATTTAAATTACCAGTGCAGTATAAAATGAAATAAAAGTTATTACAACATCGTGATTAAGAATTAAGGAAACTGAGAATCATACCCTATTTCATCGTTGGCTGTATACCTCTCGTAAACTTTTGAGTAGGGATAAATCTTCCACGGAGTTATAATGTTTCCTAACCTACCTTTCTAGTGCAGTACCACCTTTTCACCACTTGCTCAATACACCCGTCTATACTAATTATTGAAAAAAAAAAAACAAGTGCAGTATCACATATTTCACCACTAGGCTCAATAATCTACTCACGCATGACCCCCTGCAGTGTAATCACTTCCGCAACGCAAACCGTGTTCGACCATCACTCTGCATTTAACAACAGCAGCAACAACAATGGAGAATGTAGCTAGAGCCTCTCGTGGTTTCGTCTGGACGGACGAGGAGGTGGAATTGCTCCTCCGTGTAACGCTGGAGTACAAGACGACTAAGTGCCAGGAGAACGTTGACTGGGAGTCTTGCCAGTCTAAATACAGAGACATATACGAGGACTTTGTAAGACAATATCCCCAAGGCAGACAAGACGAGTTCCCCCACAGCGACGGGGAGATCACGTCCAAGGCACAAATCACGTCCAAATTGAAGGCTGTTCGGACGAAGTACAGAAAAGCGGTGGACACGGGAAAGCGAAGTGGCCAAGGACGTGTTGTGTTCATATTCTTCGAGCTGTGCCAACAAGTTTGGGGAGGATCACCGGCCACTGAGACCATCGCAGGCGGGCTGGAGACGGCGGATTGCGAAGATGATGATCCCGCCATTACCCGTAGCTCAACCCCTCTCTCCGAAAGCCAAGAAAATGTGGAGAATGAAAATAGCGGCTCGTCTTCTGGGGTGGTCAACTCAAGACGAAATGTGCTCCAAGTAAGTACTTGCAGTTCATTGGGTTGGACTAGTGTGTAATAAAGTGCTTTTTAATTTGTTATGTAATATTATATAATATACACACTAATATGTATGTAATGTGTTATTTAGTGTGTGTGTGTGTGTACATATATGTGTATATGTATATGTGTGTGTGTATGTATATATATATATATATATATATATATATATATATATATATA
Source organism: Knipowitschia caucasica (assembly GCA_964034765.1). Taxonomy (NCBI): domain Eukaryota; kingdom Metazoa; phylum Chordata; class Actinopteri; order Gobiiformes; family Gobiidae; genus Knipowitschia; species Knipowitschia caucasica. The sequence continues at coordinate 40,671,567 of OZ035824.1, read as the reverse complement.
TATATATATATATATATATATGTGTATATATATATATATATATATATATATATATGTGTATATATATATACACATGTGTATATATATATACATGTGTATACATATATACATGTGTATACATATATACATGTATATACATATATACATGTATATATACATATATATGTATATGTATATATATATATATATGTATGTATATGTGTGTGTGTGTGGCAGCCATTTTGTCGACCCTCATGCATGCGGAATGTTATGTATGTATGCTGATGTTCATATTTGTTTTGTCCCATTAACAGGCGAAGCTGGATGGTCACAGGAGAGAGAAGTTGAAGAGAAAACTGCACTCTGATTCGTTTGTGGAAGAGGACCTCCGTATCAAACGGAGAATGTTGGAGTTGGCCGAGGAGGCAGAGATGAACAGTAAACTGCAAATGGCTGAGCTAACAAGCGAGATGAGGAAGTTACATGGCTCCATTTCTGAAGGGTTGTCGATATTGAGACAGTTAACCCCACAGTCGCAGTTCAACTCGCCATATCCTCATGGACAACTTGCCTATGCAGATGTGCACAGACTGCCCAGTGGGTTCTGTTGTCAAAACTGATTTGACCGACGTGTTCAGAATTTGGTACAGAAATAAGGCCAAGATTCAAGAGTTCCAATAGTACATTTATTTCTCTTTACAATTAAATGTTGATACAGAACTCCAGGAGCTACTCTCTCTATCCCTGTGCTCTAACTTCCCCCCATGTGTCCTCCCAACGGTTTTATCAGAATCTCCGATGACGTCACATGGTCTGACGCTGGTCCCAGTCTGGTTTAGTCCAGTTTTGTGTCTCAGGCCGCTAGACACGCTGTTCCTGAAAATGATACTTTTATCACAGAAGCCTTGTCCTTGGTGCTTGTCTGAATTCCATTACATCCAGGCTTTAATATTGCACAAAGACATGTTTGCAAACACCTACTGGAAATCATTAGTATACAACATTATAATTCTACAACACTCCCTCTCTTTGACCTATCATTAATAGGTCACATCCACGTTCTCATCCATCCGTGACATCATGAGTGACAGCATCCATGCTTCTTTAGTTCAGGCAGGATTCCTGTGAAGACGTTAATTCAGAGAAAACACAACTAACAACCACATTTGAAACATTCCTTTACAAATCACATTACTGATTCTTCATCAACCTCGTCTGTAATGTATGCACTAAAACTATTCACTATTAGTTTAAAACTATTCTAATCTATTTACAAATATGTTTGCATATTTTCTTTTACTGAGCCATATTCTTAAACATATGTTTTTATCTAATAAATCCCTCTATACTGTGGTTTGCTTTCATTATCAGATTTTGCTCCATGTTTATTCCACATTCTCTAATCTGTGCTGACAAATCGACAGCTTTTAAAATTCTCAAAAATATCTAAATATCTACTTTTGTGCTATACCCAAATACATCAAAATGCTTTTAAATGTTTTTGAATCTCTGTTGGTTCTAATTGTAGCAATAGCATCGGCAATAGATGATTTTTCATTGGCTGGTTCTTGTTCTGCAAATTCAGACAATTCCAAAAGCAACACAGTAGTTTTCAAATATAAAAGACATTAATCTAAATCAAGTTGCCTGAAAGGGAGCGGGAAGAAGAGAACTAATTAAAAAACGTTATCTACGATTATATGGCTATTAAATTAATTATTTAATAAACAAAAGCACATTCATGGCTTCTGTCCGCTGCTTATAACTGTTTAAAGTGTTGTCCAAAACTTAATGTGTAAATACATCAGCTGTTTGTAATAAACAATAACATTTAACCTGTTCTCCAATGGAGCAGCTCAGAGGCTGCGTCACGAGCAATGTTATATTTGAGCTATTTTTAGATTTAAAAATTGTTAAAGCCTGTTGTTCTATGTCTGCATTTTAATACTACTCTCTATAAACACATCTGCACTAGATCCTACAGATGTGGAAAACAGAAGCATCTAAAATCTGACTCCATTTGATTCCTTTTTACTTTAGTTATTAGAACAATTTGACATTATTGATACTTATTTTCACAATAGAACTATTTTGATTATTCACTAGTTTAACTATTATTACTATTGTTTATTCTGACACCTCTTCTTAGCGACACTTTAACCTATAGCTCCTTGAATCCAATGACATTATAGCTCCAGACTATTTCATTCTATTCTATTATTATCTTATTATTATATGATCTATTATCTTAAAGAGTAGATCTGTTTGATGTGTGCATTATAAGCGCTATTATTTCTCCTTTTGAATTTGCACAACACTAAATTTAGAATGACCCCCTATGGGACAAATACGTTTTACACTTCTTTCTGTTAGAAGGTTAAGGACCATGACCACCTATGACAATAACATTACAATAATCCCTCTCTTGGTCGTGAGCCAAGTGTAAATGTATTCGTCTGTGTGTGTGTGTGTGTAGATTACTGTTCCAATTATCTCCAGCTGGCCGTTCCCAGGTCGTCCTCAGTCCATGTTGTGGTTTATACCAAAAGAGGGGCTCGCCCCATTTCCTCTTATGATCCATACTACTGTGTTATCACAGCAGCAGGTGAAGTTTGTAGTTTATCTTTAATCTGAAAAGAAACATTAGAACACAAAAATGCCCACTTCCCTGGCATGGTGCAGCCTGTCAATCATTCCAATTGGGCAAAACATAACTGCATTGACAGACGGTCGTGTGACATCAGGGCAGAGGCTGTAGCCAAATACAGACTTAACAAAATGTATGTTTCTAATTTTATACTCCACTTAATGTGAGTTACAAACCAAAGTTGTCCTCCGACCAATCGACAGCTCACTGCGGCTGGACTGTGTCACTGTCAGGACGAGCAGCAGAGAGAGGGACTCCCAGTACCTTCAGCACAGTACTCCCAGTGCAGTACTTATCAACACAGTACTCCCAGTACAGTACTTATCAACACAGTACTCCCGGTACAGTACTTATCAGCACAGTACTTTCAGCAGAGTACTCTCGTTTTTGCACCTGTTCAATAAAGTTTGTTATCTTTAAATTTCCAGTGCTTAGACTGTTTGCTGTTGACAAAAATAATTATTCAATGATCACATTAAAACATTAAAGAAAAACATTTGTTATTCCATTCCTCCATCACTTGTTCAGCACTCCTCACTCACTGACCACTCACGGACCACACACTGACCACACACTGACCACTCACTCCTCACTCACTGACCACTCACTGACCACTCACTGACCACACACTGACCCCACACTGACCACACCATGTTAGTTCTTTGTCCAGAGTTTTGTTAAGGTCAGTCAGCGAAGTGTATTTGACATGACACACAAACATGTAACACACACATAAACAACACAACACAGAAGGCCTATAATTTGACTTTTTCCATGTCCAATTACAATTGTCTCATGAGTTATTTTATTGTTGCAACTTTCAGAGCCTGCAGAACATGCAGAGCTTTAAGAGGTTTTTCCTACAAGGATCCATTTCAAACTTTAGTGTTTACCACGTGGTCTGTACTCGGGCTTCTCACAGACTGTGTCCCCTATATTTTTAATGAGCTCTCGTTGTTACTTAAAAAAAAAAAAAACTTGTGCACGTGCAATAAATGTTTTTCCCTTTTTTTTTGTAAAGCCAGTTCGGATTTATTAAAAAATGTAAATTAGTTTCAAACTTTAATACTTCACCTTTGTTTCACGTTCATGTGGAGAAAAGACTTATTGCACGTGTACTAACGTACTTGCACCAATCATGTCTGAGACAAACTGCCAACAGTTGTATCAAAGACATAATTGTCCTAATTGTTTATAATTTATCTATTTGGAAGAGAAACATGTCATAAAAGATTTCATAAAATGTTTCTACATCCGTGTTCTCAACCAGTGAGCCTTGGTGCGTTAGTGTGTCATAAAAAATGATCCAATATCACCTCTAACCATGATTTAGAAATACTCTATATTACTTTTCAAACTTTTTTGATTGTTTATACAAACCACTTTGTACTAAATGCAGCGTCCATTAAAGGCTGCAGCTCTTTTTTCCTAGCACCAGTTTCAACTGTGCGTGTGATTGTTTTAAATGAGAAAGGAGCCACGGCTCAAAGGTTGAGGAACACTGCTCTAAATGTCTGTAGTAACAAAATCATGCAGTTTAAACCAATAATTCTAAACTTCTTTTGTCTCATTCTAAAGTAAGAGTCTAATGACTTTAACTATTGCCTTGTAATCATTCATGCAGTTAAATGTAGCGTTATGAACGTATGACCTAAATGTGTAAATATGACCTAAATGTCCTATATGTCTCTGTGCGTTGTTCTTCAGTTTCAACTTGTTTACAGGTTTGGTCATTATATCAGCAACCATGTTATCAGTAGAACAATACATCAAAGTCAACCTTCCCTCATTCACAGTAGACCTGATGAAGTGATACTTTATATCAACATGTTTGCACTTACGTCTATTTACTGGATTTTTGGCAAGAGCGATTGTACCCTGATTGTCCTCATGTACTACAGTTTGTGTGTACTTGTAGTTATCTATACCACTCAGTAACTGCTCTAGGTATAGGCACTCCTGTATGGTTGAAGCCAGTGCCATGTATTCTGCCTCGCATGTGGATAGTGCAACAGTAGGTTGCTTTCTAGTCTTCCAAGAGACTAGGGCACTGTTTTGACTGAGGCTCACACAGTATCCTGTGGTACTGCGTCTGTCACTGGTATCAGCTGCCCAGTCTGCATCACTGTATGCCTGTATACCTAGATTCTCACTGTTGTTTCTCTTAAAACTTAACCCTTTCTCTACAGTGCCTTTAAGATATCTTAGTACATGCTTCACAGTGACCCACTGCTCCTCTGTAGGCTCAGCAAAGTACTGTGATAACCTGCTCACTACGAAACTTAAATCAGGTCTGGTGCAAGTAGTCAGGTATATAAGACTTCCAACAGCCTCCCTGTACATCCTGACGTCATCCATCTTTACTGCATCCTCAGTATATTCCAGCTTTTGCTCACAGGGTGTTTCTCTTGTCCTACAGTCTTGCATATTAAAACGCTCTAGTATTTTGTTAGTGTACCACTCCTGTGACATCATTACACACCCATCTGACTGACTAAAATCAATTCCCAGAAAATGTTTTAGTTTGCCTAAATCTTTCATTTTAAACTTTTCTGCAAGCACTTCTTTCACCTTTTCCAGTCTCTCTGTACTGTTTGCAGCAATGATCAAGTCATCAACCCATATGATCATGATAACTTTCCCTTCTTTTGTCTCTTTGGCATAGACACAGTGGTCAGCTGGGTTTTGAGTGAATCCATCCTCAATAAGGCAATTGTGTAAAATCCTATTCCAATTTTGCCCAGATTGTTTGAGGCCATAAAGTGATTTTTCAAGTTTATAGACAATACCCTCTTTCTCCTGATAGCCCTCTGGTGGATTGATGTAGATCTCATAGTCCATGGGAGCGTGCAAGTACGCTGTTTTCACGTCCATTTGGTGTAGGAGTAAATTCTCCTGTGCAGCTTTCTGTAACACCACCCTTACACTCGTCAGGTCTGCCGTGGGTGAAAACGTTTCCCCATAGTCAATTCCCATTCTCTGGCTGTAACCCTTGGCCACAAACCGTGCTTTATATTTGTCTTTTCCCTCTACATCAGTCTTGATAGAGTAAACCCATCTGCCCCCCACTGTTTTCTTGCCTATTGGCAGCGTTGTCGGGGTAAAGGTCTTGTTCTCGTTTAAGGATTGGATTTCTTCATCTATGGCTTTTACCCATTCTTTTGAGTTATCAGAGTCCATTGCTTCTCCAAATGTCTGTGGAATTCCACACACAGCTCTGCAGCAGTAGTCCACTGTGATATGAATCCCATCGCTATCACCATCGTCGGTTATGAAGTCGCCTAAGTAGCCTGGTGTCCTTCTTTCTCTATTTGGATACCTCCTACTCTCAGGCTCACCACTTTGTTCTGTATGATTAGAGTCACCACTGTCACCTTGTGTACTTCTCCATACATTTGGGTCTGGGTCTGTACTCCTATTGACCCCCTGTGTGGTCTCACTAGTCCTGGGCATCACACTGTCATGGCCATCACTTGGATCTGGCTCATGTGTTTGTGTCTGTTTTTCCACAGCTGCCCTGCCAACAAACTTCACTAGCCTGTGTTTCTGGACTTTATTTGTATCTGGATGATACACCAGATACGCTGGGCTGTTTTTGTCATGACCTACAAAATGCCCTTGGTTACACCTGGAATCCAGTTTTCCCTTGTCCTGTCTGTATGTGTAGCATACAGATCCAAACTTTTGCATTTTGGATATATTTGGTTTCTTTTCTGTCAGCAGCTCATAAGGAGTCTGCCCTGTACGCCTGTTAAAACATCTGTTGCGTACCATTGCTGCCGTTTGTACAGCATAGTTCCATAGCTGCTTTGGTAGTGCACTTTCAACTAGCATGCACCTACCCATCTCAAAAAGAGTACGCCAGCCCCTCTCTGCTGTCCCGTTCTGGTGTGGGGAATACGGAGCTGACGTTTCATGTCAGATTTTGTTTTCCCTTAATAGTATCTGGAAATCACCGGACATAAACTCAGTTCCATTGTCGGATCTCATACATCTTACTCTCCCGTAAGGGGACACATCCGCTAGGAACTTTTCCGTTGCTCTTACAGTGTCGCTTTTACTCTTGAGAAAATATACGAACACTGCGCCTGAATAGTCATCAGTAAATGACTGCGCATATTTGTAACCATCTATCGACTCTGTAGCTACAGGACCTGCAAGATCTGTGTGTACCATATATAAAGGAGCCTTTGCTTTGGTATCAGGGTCCCTATTTCTGGTTTGGGTGAACTTTCCCTGAATACACACTTCACACTCTTGTTCGGGTCTGACCATTTTGCCCTTAATTTGCATACCCTCAACAACATTCTGCAACTTAATAACATCGTCGTAGTTACAGTGGCCTAGTATCTCCTGCCATGTCTGTATGTCGTGACATGTGTTACATTTATCATTAGACTCAGTTTCAGTATGCAAATAATACAGTCTACTATAAACATGAATGTTGAACCTGGTACCGTCTCTGGTTATCAGGGAGTCTTCATCTTCTTTAAAAACAACCGTAGCCCCATTTGTAGTGGCCGCTTTCACTGAGAAGATGCTCTGGGGGTACGATGGTACGAATAAAGCGTCTCTCAGCATCGCCCTGCGTCGCTGTCCTCTGTCGTCGATGAGAGAAACCTCGGCATTTCCCCTCCGCTGAGCGACCCCGCTGCACCGGGTGCCGTCTGCCAGCTCAACACTGTGCAATTCTGGCTTGAACTTGCTGTCAAAATGTTTGAACATAGTTATGTTATTTATGACGTGAGAGGTAGCCCCCGTGTCCACCATCAGACCTCTCTCCTGTATGCTGCATGCTGGCTGAAGTTGGTAACGGGTCTCTCCGTCTCTTACCTTGAACACGTAGTTCTCATCGTCTTTATCAGAGACTTTACTCACGCCATCTTGTTTTTCCTTACTGTCTTTATTCTTTCGTCTGCACGTGGCGTTTTTGTGTGAGTCACTTTTGCAAAAACTACACCATGTCTTCTGTCTACATGCTTTTGCTCTGTGGCCTTTGATTCCACATTTAAAACACACCACATCAGTGTCTTCTTTGTTCCAGCCATGTGCGTTGGTTTTAACAGGCCGCCATGTTGTTTTCCCTTGAGTTTTCATCACACTGTCGCTGGATTCAGCCGCTCTTATTTTCTCTGTCTCTTCAAAACTGCGTAATTTAGTCTTGAATTCCGCAAACGTGGTGGTATCATCTGTATGTGCCACATGTATTGTGAATGGCTTATAACTTTCAGGCAGTCCTTTTAAAACCATAGCCACTAGCAAGCCGTCTCCCAACGTCTCACCTGCGTTGCGCAGTGCTGTAATGGCGGTCTCTGCTCTTATTATGTAATCCATTACACTTTCGTCGTTTGCCTTCTGAAGTGATGTCAACGTGGTGTAGAGGTTGATAATACGGGGCTTTCCCTTCCCCGCATAATACTCTCAATATTTTCAGAGCTCCTCTTCCATTGTTGGGCGCGTCCCTCATTACTAAGGAAAGGCTTTTATCATCTAGCAGTAAAAATCAACTCTGCATATGCGTCAGCATTTTTCTTCGGGTCGGCTGCTATCTCGGCCTCTGAAGCTGGTTCTCTCAGCACTGTGTCCTTTAGCCCGGATAAATGAAAATGTCCCAACATTTTAGTCTCCCAAAGTTCATACTTAGTCTCATCTCCGTCGAACGTCAGTGGAGGCAACCTTCTTCGTTGTTCCGCCATGTTAGCCCGTTCTGTTTCTTCGATAGCAGTCCGTTAGCACGCGGTCCGTTGCGACTTTCTAAACTGTGACAAACTTATCTTCCGAACGACTCCTGGGCCCATAACCTGTTGAGTTATGCCTCAATGTTGCAGCTAACGTTGCATTCGGATGAATAGAGGGAACAATGGAGATGAGCCATCTTTAGCCTTATGGCATATTTATTCCTTCACTGCAGACACATCAGTCTCACGGTCATACAGCTACTAACACTAAGTTGAACTCAGGCAAGATCACTAGAACAAGACGTTATGCGTCAACCTGCATCACAGCGCCCTCGTGTGACATAATAAGCATACATAACACATAACAGTATGACATAACATTCACATATACAACTGAGGACATAATGAACATATCTTAACACTAATGCATCACTAGGTACAGCCGGATCTTTTTCGTAATACCTCTGTAACTATTGAAACATTACATCACCATACAAGAGAACTTCCATAACTGATCTGTAAGTAAGTAAGTAAGTAAGTAAGTAAGCTTTATTTATATACCGCCTTTCACAGACCAGAGTCACAAAGCGGTTTACAATTGTTATTTTTTGGGCACTTGTCCTCTCACTCCACACAGAGATGGGAGCGGGGTCGCCGAACAGGAGGCGCATGCCAGACCTATTGTACATATTTTTAGTGGTAGGGGAAACCGGAGTACCCGGAGGAAACCTACGCAGAAACAGGGAGAACATGCAAACTCCACTCAGAAAGGCCCTGGTCCAGCCGGGATTCGAACCCAGGACCTTCTTGCTGAGAGGCGAGAGTGCTATCCTCTCAGCCACCGTGTCGCCCACCGTGCTGGTCATTTCTCCACATGGAAACTCGTATCTACAGCCAAGTGGCTCGCTTTTTCCTCATTAATCAGATCATTATTATTCAATAGTCAGAATCCAACAGTTTTAAATACTTGGCTTTTTTTGTTTAAATTAAATGTACCCTTTTTCCTGCCCCCCGGGGGATATGGAAGGTTTTATTCCCTGTAACTTCTGACCCTAGCTGTCCCTATTTTCACTAAACACTTGTGCCTCTCTGCACTTTAAAACAGTGTGCCTCTTTTGCACTTCTTTTTTTTAGAGGGTACCCCAAAATTCCCTCAAGGTAAAACGTCAAATAAACCTGACTATTGTTTTATCGCGTCCGATAAAACGCCCGTCACGGCGGGTCTGTCCACACCTGCAGTCATGTTGGGCCGAGATCTCTCTGTCTTCTATTTAAAACAATGTGCAGATTTTAGAAATGGTATCTGCTTACCTGTGTTTTGCAGAGTAGAGAGCCCCCAGACCCAACAGACCCAGTCTATCTATCTGAGCTCATCTTGCGTCTTCTTTCTGTATCAAATCACGTCGAGGGTCACCATCTGTTGTCTGTTGTATAATTAAAATGTTGTATACTAATGATTTTGAAAATAGGCCCTCTGAAGAATGTGCACGGGGAAAAGCCCCAAGGACAAGGATTGCAAACAGGAATAAAGAGGGTCAAATGGAGAAACTACAATCAGTCATAGAGATACCAACTTTCAAAACGGGACAAATTATTAACTCCAGAAATAAACATTCTTGTCTCTCTGTCGAGACCAAAGTCCAAAACACCTTCTGGCTAATCTCTCTTGAGGCAGACTGGGAGATTCACCAACGGCATTCTGACATTCTGACGCCTCCCAGTGGACACGGGACGCCAGCACACCCGAAATGAACATTCGGGAGACGCCCACAAGTGACGTCATCAGACGTCTTGATAAAACTGTTGGTTTGAGTTCTGGGGGGAGGTTAGCGCAGGGTAAGAAGAGAGGGACAGCATAGCATAGTTTAGGAGCTCTCTTTTGTTTGAATGTTCTGTATCTGATTGTAAAGATAATTAAATGCAGATGTTGAACTTGGAGAATCTTTAGTCTGATTTCTGTACCAAATTGTGGACACGTTAGCCAAAGGGAATTATTTGGCTTCATTTGGTGACCCGAGACGTGATTTGATACAGAAAGAAGACGCAAGATGAGCTCAGATATAGACTGGGTCCGTCGGCCGGGAGAATTCTCTCTTCTCCCTTCTCTTCGAAAGAGGTAAGCGGATCGTTACTTTTGAAAATCTGCACATTGTTTTAAATGGAAGAGAGAGAGAGAATTCGGCTCGGCGGACTGCAGCGTGGCCAGACGACCGCCGTGACGGGCGTTCTATCGGACGCGATAGAACAATAGTCAGGTTTTTCGACGTTTTTGAACCTTGAGGGAAGCATTGGTCCCCTCAAAAAAAGAATATACAGGAAAGCCACAGGGTTTAGAGTGCAAAAGAGGCACACCGTTTAGAGTGCAGAAGAGGCACACCGTTTTAAAGTGCAAAAGAGGTACAAGTGTTTAGATAAATAGGATTAGAAAATAGGGACAGTTAGGGTCAGAAGTGATAGGATAATAAAACCTTCTATATCCCCCGGGGGCGGGAAAAAAAAGGGTACAATTAATTTAAACAGGAAAAAAGCCAAGTATTTAAAATGTGGATTCTGATAATAATGATCTGATTAATGAGAAAAAAAGAGAGCCTCTTGGCTGTAGTATACGAGTTTCATGTGAAGAAATGATCAGTAATGGAAGTTTTTCTCTTATTCTGATGTAATGTTTAATAGTTACAGAGAATCAAAAAAAAAAAAGAGATTCTGCTGGGACTATTAGTCATGTAAGCAAATAGTAATGTTTTCCATTACTGACGTATTTAAGGATAAAATGTAAAGTGTCGTTTGACGTGAGAAAAACTTTTACCACTGATTTAAAACCTTGTCACGAGAAAAACGAGGAAAGTATTTCAGACTCCATGCTTCCTTTGTTCGGGAGGCCCCTCCCCTCCCTCGTTCTGTCCTCTCTCTCTCTCCCCTTCCCCTCTCTCTCTCTCTCTCTCTCTCTCTCTCTCTCTCGCTCTCTCTGTCTCTCTCTCTCTCGTGAAGAAAGAATTTTTTTGTAGAAAATTACATTTATACACACGATAATGTTACTGACATGGAGTCATAGGATCACAGAACTTTGAGTTAGATTATAAAGAGGCATTATTTTATTTTTTATTTTTTATCTCCAAGGCGTCTAGACAAGTTTTTTTCCCTACATTTTGGTGATATAAAAGTTAGAATGATCTTAGAGAGCATTATACTTTTGGAAAAATAGGGCTTAGGATAGCAGTTGAATGCAGATTTGGTTTTCAGAATTTAATGTTTAAAATGTTAATATTAATTATTTCATAGGTTTATTTTGAATTGTAATTAATCATTGGTTTCGTATGGTAATTAACACACTTGTTTGTGCTTCTTGTTTGTCTGTTTTTTCCGAGAAAACTTCTGTCTGTTTCATTTGGCCAAAAATCGTCTCTGCCACAAACCACAATCGGGCGCCATCAGCACGGACCATCAGCGTCTCCCCCAGACCCACAGGGGGCACCAAAGACAGCAGCATCGGCTGCAGCAGCTCAGTGTTGCCAACTTAGCGACTTTGTCGCTAGATTTAGCGACTTTTCAGACCCCTATAGCGACTTTTTTTCAAAAAAGCGACTAGCGACAAATCTAGCGACTTTTTCTGGTGTTATTGGCGACTTATCTGGTGTTTTGGCGACTTATCTGGTGTTTTGGAGACTCGTGAAGCACGTATTGTTCTGCAGTCTCACAGTAGCCTTGCGCAGCAGTCCCAGCTACAGTCTATGGGCGGAGCAGAGAGAGAGAGAGGAGACTCAAAAGCACAGGGAGTTTTCAGGCTGCTGCAGACTGAACTTCAGCTCCACCACCACCACACATCCAAAGCTCCCCGGCCACTCCTACCACCGCCACCCCCCACTACCCCCCACTCCATCCGCGGCAGCTCTGTCCGTGACTCAGTTTTCTCTCAGTAGTGGGTCACATTAAATCATTTGTTATGCCAAACTATGAAAAAAAAAAAAACAACTTACAAAAATAAACCTAAGTAACTCTGCCAGAGTGTGTCTTTTGGGTCACTTTGCCGGTCCCAAGCCCGGATAAAGGAGGAGGGTTGGTTGTAGAGCTAGAAATTTCACCCTACATAACAATCTTTTGATTACATTTGCTGTTATAACATTTAACAATACAGGACAAAACTGATGTGTGTAATGTGGATCTAGACAAAGCATTAAAATCATTAAATGTTGTTAATGTTGAAATTATTTTTGTACATTTGTAGTTCTAAACATATTTAGGGTGTTTTTACTCACTTTTGTCTCTCCCACGACCTTATTCCTCTCTCCTACAGCGTCCGTTACAGTTATTTGCAAATGGCAAATTATGCAAATTAGGCGATGACGTCATTTAGCGACTTCTAGCGACTTTTGGGACAGCCAATAGCTACTTTCCTTACTGAGGAGTTGGCAACACTGCAGCAGCTAAGAGGAACTCTCGAAGAAGACCTCTCCGGCCTCCATTTCATGGAGAAAAACCAGACTTTTGCACAAACCGAGTGGAGTTATGTGCACGGAGAAGAACGTTGTGTAAACCTAACAAGAAGAAGAAGGACACACACTGGTGTGCGTCAAAAAAATGAGACAAAGAAAGACATGAGAAAAGTTGTCGAAAGGAGAAGAAAGTGATTGAAAGAAGAAGAAAGAAAGTGATTATTGAAAGAAGAAGAAAGAAAGTGATTGTTTAAAGAAGAAGAAAAAAGACATTGGACACTTTGAGACAAAAGACATTGAAAGACGGCATGAGTAAAAGAAAGACATTAACGGACATTTGAGACGTGGCTGGCCTAAATGAGACACACAGAAGGTAAATATACAGACAGGCAACAAACGCACAGAGACATGTGGAATTTAAGTAATATTTACACATTTAGGTCATTCGTTCATAACACTACATTTAGCTGCATGAAAGAATACAGGACAATCGTTAAAATTAATTAGACTCTTGCTTTAGCATGAGACACAACCCACTAAGCAAGCCGACGTTGAATCAACGTAATTTGAACGTCGTTGTCCGACGTAGAATATAGGTCACTGGTGGGTGCAGAATGAAAGTTTTCTTGACGTCGTTTCCCGACGTCACCTCAACCTCCAAATGTTACGTTGATGGCACGTCAATTCAAGGTTTGAATGTGGTACGGAGCCGGTCGGGTCTGACGTCCTATCAACGTCTCATATGACCAAAATATTGACGTTTATATGACGTTCGTTTTCAGTCGTTCCCACTAAGCAAGCAGATGTCAAAACTATGTCATTTCAACGTCATCTGGACGTTCATTCAAGGTTGCAATGTGGTACAGAACCGGTCGGGTCCGACGTCCTCTCGACGTCTTATATGACCAAAATATTGACGTTTATATGACGTCCATTTACAGTCCTATTGACCTACTTAAGCTCTGCAGAATCACTCACTGGTCGAGACATACTTTTTGCAATAGGCAAGGCAAGTTTATTTGTATAGCACAGTCAAAACAAAAGGAAACTCAAAGCACTGAACAAAAGATAGAAACAATCAAACAAGGCATTACAATTATAAATATTGACAGTTAATTCAAAAGATACAAATAAAATCTCATAAAATCTCTCAGTTGAAGCAGAAACAGAAGTGTTTTAAACCTGGATTTTAACATTGTCAAAGAAGAAGCCTGTCTCACATTTCCAGGAAGACCGTTCCAGATTTTAGCCTTGTGAATCTGAAATGCAGCTTTATCATGTTTAGTTCTGACTCTGGCCAATAAACGATAAACACAGCATTCAAAAATCATTAGAACAACTGTAGTAGAAGGATATCAGTCATTATTGCAAATGGAGCTGCATTAAAAATCATGTTTCTCTACATCAAAGTACAAGTTAAACCACACAGGGCACAGTGTTATGAACACTACTGTACTGAACAGTTCATGCCAAAGTAAAAAAACATGATTGTAGCGCCTATGTTTGGATCAGTATTAAAACAGGCACAAGCTACACTCTAGGTTCCCCAGATGTAAAAACACAATCTGAAAGGCAGAAGAATGCATTTATTGAATGTTGATGTTCCAACATGTGTCCTCTCTTGGTCTTCAGTCTCTCATCACAAGGTCCAAGCACAGCACCTGAAAATGTGGAACATGTTTAGTTTCAACATAATGTGGCAAAGTGATATAACAACACATAACTTTCTATTAATGCCTCAAACCACTCGATCCATCACCATGTGATACAAACCTTGGCACTGCACTAGCTCGAGACACTGGAAGACACTCCGTCTGAGAAACTTGGGATAAGGCTTTGGTCATTGGAGTAATTCCATGTAAAAAACAATTGCAAATGTGCATTTGTTTTGCACATGGACAAATGAGCCCTGAAAGCTACTTACCCTGTATTACTCTACACATGTTGCATTTCCGAGGGGGCATTTTCCCCTTGTTGCTCTTTTCCCTCATCTTGAGTGAGTTGCTGAACAATCTGAGAAAAAGATAGATGTTTTCAAAGAGAATACACCAAATAATGGTTTATTCTCAAAACAACATATTAATACAGAATAACAATCAATGTGTGAGAGTGTGATTCTTACCTTTGAACACCTTCAACACAGTCTGACACCTGTAAGACTCAAACACACATGACACATTAGGAATACACATAGAACATTAGTTTTTGCAACAATCATGAAATTATACTCTATGGATTTCACAATAATTGACTGCATTAGCAAAGGTAAATGTATTTTAATTAACATATGGCTGGTTTTAAAGTTTATAAGAAAAAGTAAGAAATTGAATAGAATTGCAAGCGCTAGTTAGCTTGCTACCAGCAGATGAATGGATATTTAATATTTGCAGCTAACAATAACAAAAATAACAACTGTAGTGGCTCATTTAAACAGCCACAGTGAGAAGAAGTGAAAGTCTCTGACATTGAAGACCTGGGAAGACATTAAATCAATTTATTAAACAAAGCAATACATGAACATTAAACTCTCTTTCTGCAGCAGGTAACATCTGTGTGCTCCTATGGTCCCACATGGTCCCACATGGTCCCACACCTGAACTCAACTCCAACTGATGACATCACAGGTGTCTAAATGATGGGAGTGTCCCAAATATTAAAGCTGATCTCCCTGTTTTTAAACTTAGTTTACTAAGTACTGTTGTCTTTTTGCAGTTTATAAACCATTGTGAAATATACAGTAACTTTACATTTTAGAATTGAATTATTATTTTAAAACTCAAGAATCTTAACCTTTTTTAACACATAGTTTGTTGGACAGTCTAACCTAAGAATTCTAATGTGTTAAAAATAGTTTGAAATATGAAAAACAATATCATATTTTAAACTTTAAACTTAAAAACTAAAAAAAGGTGTCTCCCTTTCAGCTGAGCAGTGCCAGCCGTTATTATTATAGATTCATGCACTGGCAATTCAAAATACAGATAATATACAAAATATACTTAACAAAATCCACGTATACGTGAGAAAACAACTTACTTTCTGTCTCCAACTCTTTTCAATGTGGAAATGATACATCTATATCTAAAAACTGTGCAGACTGTGTACTTACTAGAGAGGGTGATTCCAAGTAAATAAAGCAGGGCAGCGACAGAGGTACAGATTCAACGTCATATATCAACGTCTGGGAAGGCATTGCTTTACGTCCAGATGCACACCTTACGTCGTTTAGACGTGGAAAACAGGTCCTCGACCGAGCGACTCACGTGTCAGGCTGTAAAGCCTAAGTTATACTCGCGCGGCGCATAAGTGTGCGTCGGTTGTTTAGGGTATTATTTTTTCACAGTAGTCAGAGAAAATGCCTTGCCGTGGTGTAGCGGTTGCGTAATGAGACTTCAGTCGCAACGACGCGGGTTCAAATCCCCGTCGGAAAACTTTTGACTTTTCACTTTTTAGCGAACAATTTTTCTGTTTGGTTAAAAACGAATAAACACTCAACATAAGATTATGTAGTGGCTAATAATAAAACTTGTGAACCCATGCATTTGCATAAAATCTCAAGTGCTCACCCCTTATTTGCAAACTTGAGATTGTTAGCACAACAAATGCATACATTCACAAGTTTTATTATTAGCCACTACGTAATCCTATGTTGAGTGTTTATTAGTCTTTAACCAAACAGAAAAAAATCAAAACGAATATGTAAAGATAATAATACACACACGGCAGGGCGGCACGGTGGCTGAGTGGATAGCACTCTCGCCTCTCAGCAAGAAGGTCCTGGGTTCAAATCCCGGTCAGACCAGGGCCTTTCTGAGTGGAGTTTGCATGTTCTCCCCGTGTCTGCGTAGGTTTCCTCCGGGTACTCCGGTTTCCCCTACCACTAAAAATATGTTCAATAGTTCTAGCATGTGCCTCCTGTACTGGCCCCTCCCATCTCTGTGTGGAGTGAGAGACAAGTGCCCAAAATTAACAATTGTAAACCGCTTTGAGACTCAGATCTGCAGTGAAAAGGCGGTATATAAATAAAAACTTACTTACTTACTTACTTACGTGGACTCGAACCCACATAACCAAGACTGCACACGTTTGCTTAACCACTACACTACCGTCAGGTACACTTATGTTGCTTCACAGCCTATATATTGTATTGCTAGATCAAGACGTACTGCGTCGGTCGGCCGATGACCTGTTTTCGACGTCTAAGGGAGGTCGGGATTGAACGTCATATCCACGTATATGGGAGGTCATTGTTTTACGTCCAGATGCGCACCTTGCACAGACGTCGTTTGGACGTAAATAAAAGGTCACGACCGACCGACGCGATATTGACGTGATCTGGAGGTTGAGTGGACGTCGGATGTTTAGTGGGAAGGAGATTAGAACAGCAGTATATTTAAAGTAGAGGAGCTCTATTATTGAAACTAGTATTATTATTTAAAGTTATAGACGCGGAGAAGTTTAGAATTATTGATTTTGACTGCATGATCTTGGTAATACGGATATTTAAAAGCAGTGTTTTCAACCTCTGAACCGTGGCTCGTTTCTCATTTAAAAACAGTCACATGCACAGTTGAAACTGGTGCTAGAAAGAGAACTGCAGCTTTTAATGGACGCTGCATTTAGTACAAAATGGTTTGTTCAGACAATTAAAGTTTGAAAAATGATTTAAAGCATTTCTGAATTTTGGCTAAAGGTGATATTGGATCATTTCTGATAACACATAGACGCACCCCGGTTCATTGGTTGAAAACAAGGATGTAGGGACATTTTTTGAAATCTTTTATGACATGTTTCTCTTCCAAATAGCTAAATTAGAAACAATTAGGACAATTATGTCTTTGATACAACTGTTGGCCGTTCATCTGAGACATGATTGGTGCAAGTACACACACATAAAACAATGGTCTTTTCTCCACATGAACGTGAAACAAAGGTGAAGTATTAAAGTTTGAAACTAATTTACATTTTTAAGGAATCCGAACTGGCTTTAAAAAAAAAAAGGGAAAAACATTTATTGCACGTGCATGAGTTTTTTTTTAAGTAACAAGAGCTCATTAAAAATATAGGGGACACAGTCTGTGACAAGCCCGAGTAAAGACCACGTGGTTTAAACACTAAAGTTTGAAATGGATCCTTGTAGGAAAAATCTATTAAAGCTCTGCATGTTCTGCAGGCTCTGAAAGTTGCAACAATAGAAATAGCTCATGAGACAATTGTAATTGGACATGGAAAAATATAACAAAGTTAAAATTACAGGCCTTCTGTGTTATTGTCTATATGTTTGTGTGTGTTATATGTTTGTGTATGTTATATGTTTGTGTATGTTATATGTTTGTGCGTCATGTCAAGTACACTACGTTGACCTTAACAAACTGGACCAATACTAACGTCGGCCTGTGTGAGTGGGATGTGAGTGTGATGTGAAATGAGGAGTGGACGAGGAGTGCTGAACGGAGAATGGAATAACAAAAGTTTTCTGTAATGTTTTAATGTGATCATGGAATAATTATTTTTTGTCAACAGCATACGGTGTAAGTACTAGAGATTCAAAGATAACAAGCTTTATTGAACAGGTGTAAAAGTGAGAGTACTCTGGGATGAGTACTCTGAGAAAAGTACTCTGAGAAAGTACTCTGAGATGAAATACCTTGCTGAAGGTACTGGGAGCCCCTCCCTCTGCTGTTTGTCCGGACAGTGATTCGGTCCAACCGCAGTGAGCTGTCGTTGGTTGAAGGACAACTTTGGTTTGTAAACTCACATTTAGGGGAGTATAAAATTAGAAACATACATATTGTTAAGTCTGTATTTGGCTACAGCCTCTGCCCTGATGTCACACGACCGTCTGTCAATGTAGTTATGTTTTGCCCAATTGGATTGATTGACAGGCTGCACAATGCGAAGAGAGGGAAGTGGGCATTTCTTGTGTTCTAATGTTTGTTTTTCAGATGAAAGATAAACTGCACCTGCTTCAGGGATGACAGTAGTATGGATCATAAGGAAATGAGCCTCTACTTTGGCACCAAAGCCCACAATATGAATTGAGGACGATCCGGGAGGAACAACTGGAGAATGATGGGAACAGTAATCTACACACACATACAGATGCATGTTTTATACTTTGGACCACGACCAACAGAGGGGAGTATATAATGTTATTGTCATAGGTGGTCATGGTCCTTAACCTTCTAAATCATTAGAAAGAAGTGTAAAACATATATTTACAAGAACAAATAAATAATAGAAAGGGCAGCCTAAAAAAGCAAAATGGGAAAATTATTAAATAATTTTCGGAGTTGCCAAAATGAAATAAAATTCTATATTTGTCCCATAGGGGGTCATTCTAAATTTAGTGTTGTGCAAATTCAAAAGGAGAAATAATAGCGCTTATAACATCAAACAGATCTACTCTTTAAGATAATAGATCATACAATAATAGAATAGAATGAAATAGTCTGGAGCTATAATGTCATTGGATTCGAGGAGCTATAGGTTGAAAGGTCGCTAGGAAGAGGTGTCAGAATAAACAATAGTAATAATAGTTAGACTAGTGAATAATCAAAATAGTTCTATTGTGGAAATAAGTATCAATAAGGTCAAATTGTTCTAATAACTAAAGTAAAAAGGAATCAAATGGAGTCAGATTTTAGATGTTTCTGTTTTCCACATCTGTAGGAACTAGTGCAGATGTGTTTATAGAGAGTAGTATTAAAATGCAGACATAGAACGACAGGCTTTAACACAATTTTAAATCTAAAAATAGCTCAAATATAACATTGCTCTTGACGCAGCCTCTGAGCTGCTCCATTGGAGAACAGGTTAAATGTTATTGTTTATTACAAACAGCTGATGTATTTACACATATTAAGTTTGGGACAACTCTTTAAACAGTTATAAGCAGCGGACAGAAGCCATGAATGTGCTTTTGTTTATTAAATAATTAAATGCATAGCCTTATAATCGTAGAGAACGTTTTAAAATAGTTAAAATCCCTTTCAGGCAACTTGATTTAGATGTATGTCTTTAATATTGGAGAACGACTGTGTTGTTTTTGGAATTGTCTGAAATACAATACATAGAATAGTGATTTGCAGAACAAGAACCAGCCAATGAAAAATCGTCTATTGCCAATGCAATTGTTACAATCAGAACTCAAAAATTGGGAATATGCTTTGGCTCAAACTACAACCAAGATTTGGAGTCACAATAGAGTGTAAAATAGATAGATGCTTTCAAAAATAGAGATTATTTTTAGACAGGGCTAATATCAAACGGTAAAAAGACCATTTCCTTCATATTATGTCCAAAAGTAGTTACTTCAAAAGTAGATAAAGTTCATGAGTGTAGCCTAGATTAATGTAGCTTAGATTAATGAGATAGATTAGAACCAACAGAGATTCAAAAACATTTAAAAGCATTTTGGTGAATTTGGGTATAGCACAAAAGTAGATGTTTAGATATTTTTGAGAATTTTAAGAGCTGTCGATTTGTCAGCAACAGATTAGAGAATCAAAATACCGTTGTATAGGGACTGACCCCAGAGAAACCTGCTAAAATAGATTAGCTCCTGTAACGATAATACCAATTTGATTAATGAAGAAGAATCAGAATGACAGCAGTGGTCATCAAAGAGTTTAGTGAAGGAATGTTTCGAATGTGGTTGTGTGTTGTTTGTCTTCCTGTATTAACTCTTCACAGATATCAAGCCTGAACTAAGCACAAGTATGGATGATAAACGACGATGTGGATTGTGACCTAATTTTTAATCAGGTCAAAAGAGGGAAACTGTTGTATAATTAAAATGTTGTATACTAATGATTTTGAAAATAGGCCCTCTGAAGAATGTGCACGGGGAAAAGCCCCAAGGACAAGGATTGCAAACAGGAATAAAGAGGGTCAAATGGAGAAACTACAATCAGTCATAGAGATACCAACTTTCAAAACGGGACAAATTATTAACTCCAGAAATAAACATTCTTGTCTCTCTGGCGAGACCAAAAGTCCAAAACACCATCTGGCTAATCTCTCTCGAGGCAGACTGGGAGATTCTCCAACGGCATTCTGACGCCTCCCAGTGGACACGGGACGCCAGCACACCCGAAATGAACATTCGGGAGACGCCCACAAGTGACGTCATCAGACGTCTTGATAAAACTGTTGGTTTGAGTTCTGGGGGGAGGTTAACGCAGGGTAAGAAGAGAGGGACAGCATAGCATAGTTTAGGAGCTCTCTTTTGTTTGAATGTTCTGTATCTGATTGTAAAGATAATTAAATGCAGATGTTGAACTTGGAGAATCTTTAGTCTGATTTCTGTACCAAATTGTGGACACGTAAGCCAAAGGGAATTATTTGGCTTCATGTCAAAAATGATTTGACCGACGTGTTCAGAATTTGGTACAGAAATAAGGCCAAGATTCAAGAGTTCCAATAGTACATTTATTTCTCTTTACAATTAAATGTTGATACAGAACTCCAGGAGCTACTCCCTAAATCTCTATCCCTGTGCTCTAACTTCCCCCCATGTGTCCTCCCAACGGTTTTATCAGAATCTCCGATGACGTCACATGGTCTGACGCTGGTCCCAGTCTGGTTTAGTCCAGTTTTGTGTCTCAGGCCGCTAGAGACACGCTGTTCCTGAAAATGATACTTTTATCACAGAAGCCTTGTCCTTGGTGCTTGTCTGAATTCCATTACATCCAGGCTTTAATATTGCACAAAGACATGTTTGCAAACACCTACTGGAAATCATTAGTATACAACATTATAATTCTACAACAGTTCAGTCCTCATGGCTTCTCCACACCTGGCCCTATGCACCATCCCTCTGCAGTTTCCACCCCTAGACTCTCACCTTCCTTCCACAATCCACAACAGGGACAAGGACCGTCGTATCGGCGCATGCTGATGCGCGAGGACACAATTGAGGAGCAGGACTTCACTTATTAGGATTTCTCCTTTCTGTGTCTCGCCTGAAAGTGCTTATCATGCACCCTACACTTTATGTAGCAGTTATTGCACTTTAATTCTTGCACAAGTTTGAATAAATACTACCTCTGCCTTTAAATTGTGTGTTGTGTGTGTGTGTGTGTGTGTGTGTGTGTGTGTGTGTGTGTGTGTGTAAAAAATAAAAGATTTCAGAAAAGCATAATTTCACATGTTTTTATTCAAATGTTTGCTATTCACAGGCACAATACAAAAAACAAATGTTTTCAAATGTAATTAAAAGCACAGGGCAAGGGCTTTCTGCTTTATGGATCAAGATATTTTGAAACAACCCTTCTGACTCTCTTTCCACCACTTTCATTACAATCAGTTATGTAGTTGTTTGCATGCTCTGGTGGCTGACATTGTTGGTCAGCCTGTACAGTCTCCAACACGAGGCCCTCGGACACAGGTTCTTTTCTAGATTCACACTAATTGTGCAACACAAAACATGCATAAATCACATGGGGCAAATCGAGCAGGTTGATGTCCATAGGTCGCCTCAGACACGCAAATCTCGCCTTCATTCTTCCGAACGAGCATTCTATGACCATTCAAGCACGACAGAGTTAATCCAAAGTATTGTTCTTGTACAGTGGAACCGCCATTTGTATACTCCTTCATCAGGTACGGAAGGAGAGGGTATGCTGGGTCACCCAGAAGAAAAATGGGTATAGCATCCTCGTCATCGATGATTTGCTTAGGCAGTGAGGGAATCTTGCCAGTCTTTAAGAATTCGTTGATTTTAGAATTCGCAAAAATCAGTGCGTTGTGAACGCTGCCAGGCCACTTGATGTCTACATCCATGAATCTGTATTTGTAGTCACACACAGCTTGGATTTTGAGAGAGTGCTTTCCTTTTCGGTTTAGGTAGTCCATTGAATTGTGTGATGGCCGTCTGATTTCCACGTGTGTGCCATCGACGGCCCCCAAGCATTGGGGCATACCGTGTGCTTGGAGGAATCCAGACACAAGTGTCTCAGCCTCAGGTGCGGTGAAAGGCAGGCAAATGTACTTTTTTCCGAGATTTGTGGTGATTGCTTTACGCGTCCGCCGCACAATCAACGACACAGTCCCCCGAGCCAAACCAAATGCATTCGCAGTCTTCCTCAGTCTGCCTTCATCCCCAAGGTAGTACAGTGTACAAGCCACCTTTTTTAGGACTCCTACCGGTGCTCTCATATTCGTCCATCTCCCTTCGATGTACGGACGAAGTTCTTCAGAAAGAGCCACCAAAGACTCTCTTGACATGCGAAAGTTCTCTTTCCAGGTCTGGGCATCGACAAGGCCATTCTCAAAGTTGTCCCACCAGCGACTCGTTCTTCCTGGTCTTAACCAAATGCTACGTATAATCGTCCTGCGCGTGGGTAAAGGTTGGAGTATCTCCCGCAAATACTCAATGCTCTTTCGGCGGCGATATAAACGACGTATTATGTGAAGGTTATGTTGTACGAGACTAAACAACATGAATAGCTGCCGGAGCACAAGCACCACACGTTGATCCGCCATTGTTGTTATGGTTTATCTGAGCTACCGCGCATGCCCAACTTTATGGTGGACGTGGTGACGTAGATAGCAGCCAAAGAATTCACACCTCTTTTGTTCTCCCGGCAGAGATACACCCCCCGCTGTGCAGCGTTTCTGAGTTGTCCCACTCTGCAGGCTGGATCTGAACACTTACGTTTTCACCCCCCTGGAACACAGTCTTCGTATGAACGCTTGGTAGCAACCGACATCCAACTATACCGTTTTACTGCCACATTGTCTCCGTGTAAACTCAGCCTTAGTCTCACAGTGGAGAAATGTCAGTGTCATCGTTGCACATTACAGCAGAGAAAGGAAATAAGAGCACTCAGATTGCACACATCAAAGTCTATTATTTAAGATAATAGACAATAAATTTAAGATAAAATAAAATAAAATAAAATAAGAAAATCTGGGCTATAATTGCACTTGGTTCAGAAGTATTTACAGATGTCTATATTATACATTAGCAGCGGAGAATATGAGCAGAATAAACATCAGAAATAATATCAACAGGTAAAGTGACTTGAATGGGAGAATTATCAGATGGATATGAATAATACAGTAAGATATCAACAGGTAAAGTGACGGTGAAAGACAGAATTATCAGATATGAAATAATACAGTAGTACTGATAACAGTAAATATCAGATATGTAGAACAGATATGTAGTACTGTAGTAGTACTGATAACAGGTAAAGTGACTAGTGACAAAGTTACTAGTGAATTATCAGAAACACTTGTGCAGACTCAGCAGTTCCTGTTACACATTCTCGTTGTACAGTCTGACAGCAGCAGGAAGGAAAGACTTGCGAAACCTCTCCTTCACACATCGAGGGTGAATAAGTCTATCACTGAAGCTGCTCTCCAGAGCAGAGAGAGTGTCCTGCAGGGGGTGACAGTCATGGTCCAGCATAGATGTTAGTTTGCTTAGGACCCTCCTGTCCCCCACCTGCTGCACTGTGTCCAGGGAACAGCCCAGGACTGAGCTGGACTTCCGGATGACCTTGTCCAGCTTCTTCCTGTCCCTCTCTGTGATACTGCTGTTTCAGCAGACCACACCGTACAAGATGGCTGATGCCACCACAGAGTCATAGAAGGTCTTCAGGAGTGGCCCCTGCACTCCAAAAGACCTGAGCCTCCTCAGCAGGTAGAGGCGGCTCTGGCCCTTCTTGAAGAGGGCGTCTGTGTTATGAGTCCAGTCCAGTTTGTGGTTCAGATGAACACCCAGGTACTTGTAAGAGTCCACAGTCTCAATTCCCTTTCCCTGGATGTACACTGGAGCTGGAGCGGCAGAGTGATGTCTACGGAAATCCACCACCATCTCCTTGGTCTTCCCCGCGTTGATGAGGCCGCTGACACCAGTCCACAAAGTCCTGTATAACTCCTCTGTACTCTGCGTCATCGTCCTCGGAGCTGAGTCCGATGATGGCAGAGTCGTCAGAGAAGTTCTGTAGAACACAACCGTCCGTGTTGTGTCTGAAGTCCGCAGTGTAGAGGGTGAAGAGGAACGGCGCGAGGACTGTCCCCTTGGGGGCCCCCAGACTGCAGGTCAGGACCTCAGACACGTAGTCCCTGGTTCTCACAAACTGGGGTCTGTCTGTGAGGTAGTCCAGGATCCACTGGGACAGGCCGTAGTCCACTCCAGCTGTCTCCAGCTTGTCCCTGAGAAGCCTCGGCTGGATGGTGTTGAAGGCGCTGGAGAGGTCGAAGAACATAATCCTCACAGCGGTGCCGGGTTTCTCTAGGTGGGACAGCGAGCGATGGAGGAGGGAGATGATGGCGTCCTCTACTCCGATGCCCAGCCTGTAGGCGAACTGCAGCGGGTCCATCGCTGGGCTCAGAGTGGAGCGGAGATGTCCCAGGACCAGTCTCTCCAGTGTCTTCATGCAGTGGGATGTTAGAGCCACTGGCCTGAAATCGCTGAGGTCTTTGGCCCGTGGTTTCTTGGGCACTGGTACCACACAGGAGGTCTTCCAGATCTGTGGTACCGACCTCAGGCGGAGGCTCATGTTGAAGACGTGCCCCATAACTCCGCACAGTTCGTCTGCAGAGGAGCTGAGGAGCCTGGCGCTCACATGGTCTGGTCCCGCCGCCTTCCTGGTCTTGATTTTCTTCATCACACCTCTCACTTGAGCAGGTGTGAAAGAAAGGGGAGGGCTGGGGGGCTGGGTGAGTATCTGTGTCTGAGGGGGGGGGCGTGGAGCACTGAACGACTGGGCTATTGTCCACTGCTGAGGCGGCTAGGACATGCGGCTGAGCTGGGGGAGGGGTGGGTCTCTGATCAAACCGCAGGAAAAATTGGTTTAGATCATTAACCCACTGGGGGTCCCCCACAGGCTGGACAGTGGGTGTTTTGAAGCCCGAGATGGTCTTCAGGCTCCTCCAAACCCCTGCCACATTCTGTTGGCTCAGCTGTTCCTCCATCCTGTTCTTGTAGCGGGCCTTTGCAGTCCTGATGCTCAGCCTCAGTCTCCGTTGTACCTCCTTCAGTGCCTGTTTGTCCTTTGATAGAAAGGCCCTCTTCTTCTCCTTCAGCAGAGCCTTAATCTCAATGTTCAGTTGGGTTGTATGCCCCTGTGGCATTTGCAAAGAAGAGGTCCAAAGTTCTATCGTCTCTTGTGGGAAAGTTGATGTACTGGGTAAATGTGGGAAGCACAGTTTGGGGGTTCGCGTGATTGAAATCCCCAGTGATACTGACAGTAGAGTGCAAAAGGTCACACGCATCCTCAGCCTTGGCTGATGGGGGAATGTAGGCCACTACCACAATAACATGGCTAAACTCCCGAGGCAGATAGAAAGGCCTCATGCCAATGGCTAGCAACTCTATGTCTCTACAGCATACCACAGTTTTGATAATGCAGTGCTCAGCTTTGCACCAGTAATTGTTCACAAACACAGCAAGCCCTCCCCCTCTGCTCTTACCGGTGTGCAGCTTTGATCTGTCCGCTCTGAAGAGTGTGAAGTTGTCCAGTTTTATGACAGAGTC
Source organism: Knipowitschia caucasica (assembly GCA_964034765.1). Lineage (NCBI taxonomy): Eukaryota > Metazoa > Chordata > Actinopteri > Gobiiformes > Gobiidae > Knipowitschia > Knipowitschia caucasica. The sequence continues at coordinate 40,645,341 of OZ035824.1, read as the reverse complement.
TGGCATGATTTCTGTAAGCCAAGTTTCCGTGTATATTTGTAGACTGCTGTCTTCATCGCGGGGCACAGCCACACCACGGACTACATTTAAATAAACAAACGCTTTAAAAACTTGCATAAAAGACATTATTTTCGCACAATATTTACTTGGGAGCCAAAGAATGACAGGGACGAGGCAACAACACTGGCAGGACCGGGAAGTAAGGCAAGCAGCAGAGTACAGGGCATAGCTGCTTTTATACCATAGACTGTATATATTAACGGTCAGAGTCACGCCTGTCTCCGCCGTTCTAACTAATGGGCCAAAAACTGTGCTCTTCTGGAGCTGGAGCTATCCAAAATGGCCGCAAGTGGTCCCGCCCACAAGAAAATGGTGAAAAAACTAATCTGCGCATGCGTCAGCCGGCGGGAGCTCCATTCATTTAAACAAGAGACAAAAATTCACAGCAAGTAAAATAGAATGGACCAAAAAAATGCACCCCCCTCAGCATTGACACACATGTGGAACGGAGCTTTGGGCCAAGAGCCAACTTTTGGACCATCCTGTAAAGACGTTTTTGAGAGGTCTGCCAATGCTATATACTAGCATTGGCTGATTCTTCTTCTGGGTCCACCCCCATCGGCCCGGGGTGGTATTGCAAGACTGCAGATTGCAGACTTGGATATTCTTATCCATGGATATTCTTATCCATGCATCTAAGTCATGCATCCATGACTTCTTATCCAGTAGGTTAGACTACTGCAATGGCCTGCTCACAGGTCTGTCCAAACAGGCTGTAAAACAGCTGCAGTACATTCAAAATGCAGCAGCTCGAGTCCTGACTAGAACCAGGAAGTACAACCGCATTTGTCCAGTCCTCAGGTCTCTGCACTGGCTTCCTGTGGCTCAGAGAATAGACGTACCATACGAATCAGCCCGGACTCTGAGGAGCACAGGGACTGGACTCCTGTTAGTGCCCAGAGTCAGGACCAAACATGGGGAGGCTGCTTTTCAGATTCATGCTGCTAAAATCTGTAACAGTCTTCCTGAAGATGTGAGACAGGCCTCCTCAATGACAATGTTTAAAACCAGGTTAAAGACAGTTCTGTTTAGCTGTGCATACAACTGAGAGATTTTATATTTTTATATTTCTTTTTAATGTTCTGTGATTATAAAATAATAAATAAACTTGCTTTGGCTTGCCTTGCAAGCATGTCAGCGCACGTCATTTTGGCCATTTTTGGAGAAAGGTCTGTCTGCGGCTTGCAGTAAGGAGGCGTGTCGGGTAGTGACGTCACTACCCGACACGCCTACTACACGAATTTTGAATCCGCATTATTGCGCATAAATTCATTATTGGGCATAGATAGTACTCACTACTACTCATACCCGTATTATAATAGATCCATGCTCATACACGCGGAGTGGGCGTGTCAAGTAGTAGGCGTGTCGAGTAGTGACGTCACTACCCAACACGCCTACTACTCGATACGCCTCCGTACTGCAGGCCGCAGACAGATGCATTTTTGAGCTGGGACCCGCCCCCACTATTTTATACCAGGATACCGCCCCCTACTGGCTGGTCAACCGGGTACTGCTCAAAGGCCCACATTGTCACACATTTATTTGTAAATCTTCATACCATTTGTCTTCCTCACTCCCATTTTCCTCATCGACAGCTCCAAGGAACCATGAACTTCCCTCATCACTATCGCAGTCCATTGCTCTCACAGTATTCAGTTTTGGTTTTGCACATTGCTTCAAAATGGCCAGTTTTGTCGCATTTGCAGCAGCGTTTCCTTGCGGTTGGGGACCGAGGTGAAGATAGCCGAACGTTTGATATTCGCCTGATATTCAAACAAAATCCCCCTGGATTCAAAGTCTGTCCGTATTTTCAGTTTAGTGAAGAGTGTAGTATTAAATACTGTTCACAATGTTGCCACCTATCAAAAAAAACGTGACTTAGGCTGCAGCTTACGATTTATAACACGAAAAACAATGAATATGAAGTCTCCGCTCATACGTGTGCTAAGCTCTCAACAAGGGACTGTCTGCAAAGTGCAACATTTGACAGAACGTTGCAGATGGGTTGGTGAATACAATAAAAAGAGTGTTTTTAAAAAGTAAATTTTCCCAGTTTTGATGGGTGTAGTAGCTCCCACTGAAAAATAGCTAGCTACTACAGGCAAAAAAAAGTGTTTCCCCTTCACAGTAGGAATAATGAAATTGGAAAAATTAACTAAAAATCAACAAAGACAGTTTTTCCAGTTTTGATGCCTGTAGTAGCTCCATTTGAACAATAGCTAGCTACTACAGGCAAGAATTTGGGAAAAATATTGTTTTCCCCTTCAAAGTAACATAAATTAAATTGGAAAAATTCACTAAAAATCAACAAAGACAGTTTTACCTGTTTTGATGGGCGTAGTAGCTCCCAATAAATGATAGCTAGCTACTACAGGCAAGAATTTGGGAAAAATATTGTTTTCCCCTTCACAGTAATAAAAATGAAATTGGAAAAATTCACTAAAAATCAACAAAGACAGTTTTCCCAGATTTGATGGGTGTAGTAGCTCCCATTCAATGATAGCTAGCTACTACAGGCAAGAATTTGGGAAAAATATTGTTTTCCCCTTCACAGCAACAAAAATGAAATTGGAAAAAATTACTAAAAATCAACAAAGATAATTTTCCCAGTTTTGATGGGTGTAGTAGCTCCAATTGAACTGTAGCTATTTACTACAGGCAAGAATTTGGAAATACATATATACAGTGGGGCAAAAAAGTATTTAGTCAGCCACCGATTGTGCAAGTTCTCCCACTTAAAATAATGACAGAGGTCTGTAATTTTCATCATAGGTACATTTAAACTGTGAGAGACATAATGTGAAAAAAAATATCCAGGAATTGACATTTTTAAAGAATTTATTTGTAAATTATGGTGGAAAATTATTTGGTCAATAACAAAAATTCAACTCAATACCTTGTAATATAACCTTTGTTGTCAATAACAGAGTTCAAACAATTACTATAGGTCTTTATCAGGTTTGCACACACAGTAGCTGGTATTTTGGCCCAACTCCCTCCACAGATTTTCAATGGGGTTGAGGTCTGGAGACTGGCTAGGCCACTCCAGTACTTTCAAATGCTTCTTACGGAGCCACTACTTTGTTGCCCGGGCGGTGTGTTTGGGATCATTGTCATGCTGGAAGACCCAGCCACGTTTCATCTTCAAAGCTCTCACTGATGGAAGGAGGTTTTGGCTCAAAATCTCACGATACATGGCCCCATTCATTCTTTCCTTAACACAGATCAGTCGTCCTGTCCCCTTAGCAGAAAAACAGCCCCAAAGCATGACGTTTCCACCCCCATGCTTCACAGTAGGTATGGTGTTCTTGGGATGCAACTCAGTATTCTTCATCCTCCAAACACGACGAGTTGCTGTATCATCCATGTGCTCTCTGGCAAACTTCAGACGGGCCTGAACATGCACTGGCTTCAGCAGGGGGACACGTCTGGCACTGCAGGATTTGAGTCCCTGTCGTCGTAGTGTGTTACTACAAATGTCAGGGTGCCTTCACAGTGACTCAGGATGAAGTACGGCGGGTCTTGTCCAGGACCACAGCTCGGAAAGCCGCAGGCCCGGACTGCATTCCTCCCCGCGTCCTGAAACTGTGCTCTGAGCAACTTGCCCCTGTTTTAACGGACATCTTTAACTTGTCACTCAGGAGCTGTACGGTGCCGGTGAGCTTTAAAAGGTCCACCATTATTCCAGTTCCTAAGAAGTCTCCAGTGACATGTCTCAATGACTACCGCCCTGTGGCTCTCACGTCTGTTCTTATGAAGACTTTTGAGCGGCTCATGCTGGACTTCATTAAGAGCCAGATCTCTGTGAGTGTTGACCCGCTCCAGTTTGCTTACAGACAGAACAGGAGTGTGGAGGATGCCATCTCCTTTGCTCTGAACTTTGTGTACACTCACTTGGACACTAGTAAATCTGTCGCAAGAATGCTGTTCATTGATTATAGCTCTGCTTTTAATCGTCTTGTCCCAAGCATATTGGTTGAAAAACTAATGTCCCTTGGTCTGAATGTTGCCATGTGTAAATGGATTTTTAGCTTTTTAACTGACAGATCTCAGAGAGTAAAAATCAATAACTGTTTTTCTGATGTTGTTTCTGTGAGCACTGGTTCTCCTCAGGGATGTATTTTGAGTCCTCTGCTTTTTACTTTGTACACTCACGATTGTGTGTCCTCCTCTGACTCTAACTTGATCATCAAATATGCTGATGAAACCACCATCATTGGTCTCATCAGTGACAATGATGATTCCTCTTATAGAGCAGAGATCGAACATGTTTTTCAGTGGATTAAAGTAAACAATCTCCAGCTGAACACTGCAAAAACATGTGAACTTGTCTTTGACTTCAGTCGTAGCAGTTCTCACACTCCTGTAGTTATTGACAACTCCCAGGTGCAGATCGTAGAGGAGTGCAAGTTCCTGGGTTTAACTCTGTCTAACGACCTGAAATGGGACAAAAATACTAACCGGGTTGTTAAGAAAGCACGTCAGCGGCTCTCCTTTTTGAGGAAACTTAGAGAATTTACCACTAACTCTAAGATTCTGCTTAACTTTTATCGCTGCACCATTGAGAGTTTACTTGTTGGTTCTGTGTCTGTGTGGTTTGGAAACATCACAGATAAAGAAAAGAGAGCGTTAAACAAGGTGCTCCGCTCTGCAAAGAGGACCGTGGGCTGTGAGCTTCCTGTTCTGGAGGTTCTTTATAGATTCAGATTCATTTATTTATTTTTCATTTATTTGCCATTTGCAGTAAAACCACATTGGAAAAACTGTGCAAGACTACCCCGGTGTGCGCCAGACAGAGAAGGCGACACACACCAGAGCTCTTGCCACGGCGCCATCTTTCCGGCGCCATGCGACAAACAGTAGAATAAACAGCAGAGAGCAATAACATTCAGGTTACAACAGACAGTTGGATAGAAAACATTGTGCTTTGTATAAACCACGGATTTTTTTCTCGGGATGAGCACCTCCGGCTGCCGGTCCAATGTGGCTGTCAGAGGGGGGCGGGGTCAGGGAGGGGGTGAGTCGGAAACACAGTGAGGAGTGGAGGGGAGGGAGAGATCAGAGGGAGGCGGGGGGAGCGGGATCCAAGCTGGAACTGACTGAAAGAGTGTGAATTGTTGTAGAGACCAGATTTATTATTATGGCCTTGGCCCGAGGAATGTGAGATAAGAGTGGGGAGAAGACACAGCAAGGAGAAAACACATCTTCCTGTAACGAGGGACAATATAGTATGCATTTTAGCAGACAAAAACAGGCAGATATTCTATTAAATCCAATTAAACCGAATTACGGCGCCCTCAGACCTCCGTACACAGGGGCAAATCCAAGCCGGGTCAGAGAGTTCAAGCCTGACAAACATTGGGCCTCATTCACGAATAACTTCGTAAGAAACTACTCAACTTTCTTCTCAAGTTGTCCTTAAGTAGATTTCTAAGAAGTCCCCACGTGGGATTCATCAACGCACTCGTAAGCCGCTGAATTGTTCGCAGCTGTTCTCTCAGATTGATGAATCCCATTTCCTCGTAAATACAGCGCGCGTGCCAGGTGCTTCATTAGCATAGGTACTTAGCATAAGTAACCGCCCACTAATGCCCATATAAGGGACTGCAGGGCCGTGTGCAGACGGCAGAGGAAACAGCAACAGGCCTAAAGCAGAGTTACACGGAGCAAAATAGTCACCCTTTCTTCTTCCTTTACCAGACTGAGAATAAAGTTATAAAATGTTGACTTAAAAGGCGAAATATTATGATAATAAAGTCGAACTAGCAAAATTATGAGATTAATCTAAGAATATGATGAGATTAATCTCAAAATGTTATGAGCTTAATTTAAAAATATATTATGTATTATTTTAAAGATGAATCTCAAAATGTTTTGAGATTAATCTCAAAATATTTTGGACCCTGGGAGGAGATCCAGCGCGGACCAGCGCTGAGACCAATGCAGACCCGAGGAGAGACTGGAGTGACCAGCACACAGAAACCAGCGCGGACCTATAGGAGAGACCGCATAGACTGGAGTGACCTGACTGGAGAGACTGGTGCGCAGAGACCAGCGCGGACCGAAGAGAGACCGCATAGACCAGACTTGAGAGACCAGCGCGGACCCGTATGGATCCAGGAGCATGCATCACGGACCCGTATGGAGAGAGACCAGTGCAGACCCGTATATGGGAGAGACCAGTGCAGACCCGTCTAGATCCATGGGAGAGACCAGTGCAGACCCGTATAGATCCATGGGAGAGACCAGCGCAGAGACTCAGCGCGGACCCAGTAACCTCCTGCAGCAGCAGTATATATGCCGTTGTTCTGTGGCCCGTGGATAAAGAAATGCCCCCTATAAATAGGAAGGGGTCACTAATACACGGCAAGATTTCCAATGTATTTGATAAAGCGTTGGCACATTTCATTTCAAAATGAATTAAAAAGTAGGCCAGATCTGCAGTGAAAAAGGCGGTATATAAATAAAGATTACTAATAAAGATTACTACAAATAAATAAATACATACATCGATATGACGGACATATCACTGGAATGTTGTATTTTTATTCAACTTCACCAAAGAGGACAACCCCGGCTGTGAACATGTCGGCACTGAATGCGTACGAGTGCTCCTGAGGACTCGTAGGATTTGTACTTGCCCAAGAGAAATTCTGGTTACGAGAAATATTCGTGAATGCCACTTTCTTCGTAAAAACCGCGTAAGTAGGATTTACGTACAAATCTGTTCCTAAGAACCGTTCGTGAATGAGGCCCAATGTCATTCAATCTCAATTCCAGAGTTTTATGCCCATCAAGTGAACGAGCTGCGAGATCTTTGATCAACTGTTCCACTAACACCACTCTTCGTTGTCCAGCCACAGCGCTCTCAACCACGACTCGGTTAAGCTCCTTGTACATCCCATCAATTTTTATAAATCCAGACTTTTAAACAAAGCTCTTAAAATCATCAATGACTCTTCTGGCCACCCTGGAAAAGCCATGTTCCAGCTTCTTCCCTCTGGCAGAAGATATCTGTCGCTGAGATGCAAGACATCTCGCTATGCTAACAGCTTCTTTCCACAGGCTGTTATGTGGCTCCTACACTCTGTTTAGGCACCTATTTGTCAGGGCTGCTCCTCCAGCAGCCCCTCCCTCCCCTGCTTCTCCTGGAGCCGCCTCCCAGAGCAGGTGGATGGGAGAGGCTGATCAGGCCCAGCTGCCTCCTGGCTCCAATCAAGCTACTACAAGAGCTCCAGAAGCCAGCTCATCGGTGCCAGTTCGTAATCAGTGTTACTGTGCGTTGGTAGGCCTGCTTGTTATCGCTCTCGTTACTTTTGTCTCACCTTTGTTTTGCTCTGCCTCAGACCTCCGTTCCGCACCGCCTGACCCCAGCTCTGCACCCAGCCCTGCACCGCCTGGTCCCAGCCCCATTCCCGGCTCTCCTGTGTTTTGAGTCTACCTATTTTTGTTAATTAAACTTTTTGTTACCTCTGCACTTGGGTTCTTTGTCCGACTCGTAACAGTACGAACTGGCCGAAGAATGAACCCAGCTGACCACATCAACCAGACCCTTTCTGCCCAGATGTCTCTGTTGGAGCAACATGACAATACGCTCAAGGCCCTCATGGAACACATGAAGGAGTTTTCCATCAGCCTGGCAAGCCTGAGGACTCAAGTAATCAACACAACGGCCACTGATAACATTTCTGCTCCTTCTGCTGCCCCATCGCTAGTCCTGCCTCCTCCTACCAGAGATGTTTTTGTTCCTCCACCGGCACCGTACCACGGCGACCTGGGGTCATGTAAGTCTTTTTTGACCCAGTGTTCCCTTATTTTTGAGCAACAACCGCTAAGTTATGCTAATGATCGAGCCAGGATTTCATACTTAATTGGATGCCTTCGAGGCCATGCTCTTAATTGGGCCTCCGCAGTTTGGGAGAAACAGGATCCAATTTGTGATTCCTATTACGATTTTACTATTGCTATGAGGCAGATTTTTGACCATCCTGTTAGTGGCAAGGAGGCGGCTAAGAGACTATTTTCCCTGCGTCAAGAGAACCGCAGTGTAGCTGAATTGGCCATTGAATTTCGCACACTCGCAGCTGAATCGGGGTGGAATGATGAGGCGCTTCTGGGAGCATTTCTTAATTCTCTGTCGGAGAATCTCAAAGACGAGATAGCTTCCCGTGACGTTCCTGGGAGCCTCAATGAGTTAATTGATTTGACCATTCGTGTGGACAACCGGCTCAGGGAACGGCGACGTGAGAGAGCGGGTAGGACGAAATATGTGAGTGCTTACAACTCTCCACAAGTTGTTTTTCCAGCGACACCGCCTGTTCCACCTCCAGCCACGCCGGGACCAGAGCCCATGCAGCTTGGCCGAGCCCTCGTCAGTGCAGAGGAGAGAGAACGCCGCATTAACTCCCGGAGCTGTCTCTATTGCGGTCAGACTGGGCACTTTATCGCATCTTGTCCTGCAGGCCAAAAGGTCGGGCTCAACAGTAGTGGGAGACGTACTGTTGAGCCAAACTAGTTGCACCTCTCCCTTAAGAGCCAGTTTTGAGGGCACCCTTGTTTTTTCTGATCAAACCCTGACGCTTCCTGTGCTCATTGACTCTGGGGCAGATGAGAGCTTTTCGGACAGTGAGGTCGTTCACCAGCTGGGGATTGGGACCGAAGTTCTGGATACCCCTTTGGAGGCTAAGGGATTGAATGGGCAGTTACTCGCCAGAGTCACGAGGAAGACTCTCCCAATCCTCCTTCATCTCTCAGGTAACCACAAGGAGACTATTTCCTTCCATGTTTTTGATTGTACTCACTCTCCTCTTGTTTTGGGGTTGCCATGGTTAAGGTTGCACAATCCTCATGTCGACTGGTCAGCTAAGAGTATCATTTCATGGAGCCCATTCTGTCATTCTTATTGCTTGCAGTCAGCCTTGACCCCAGTTTGTTTTCGATCCACCCCGCTCCCAGACCCTCCGGATCTGTCGGCAGTGCCCTCTGAGTATCACGACCTTGGTGCTGTATTTAGCAAGGATCGGGCTCTTTCTCTCCCCCCTCACCGGCCTTATGATTGCGCCATAGACCTGCTTCCTGGGGCGCCTCTACCGAGCAGCCGCCTGTACAACCTCTCGCGCCCGGAGAACGAGTCTATGGAGAGGTACATTCAGGAATCCCTGGCAGTGGGAATAATCAGGCCCTCGTCCTCACCGGTGGGTGCTGGATTTTTCTTTGTTGAGAAAAAGGATAAGTCTCTTAGGCCCTGCATTGATTACCGGGGCCTCAATAAAATCACTGTTAAGAACAGGTACCCACTCCCTTTGATTAGTTCAGCCTTCACCCCTCTCTGTGGATCTACGATTTTCTCTAAATTGGACTTGCGCAATGCCTATCACCTGGTGCGCATCAGGGAGGGGGATGAGTGGAAGACTGCTTTTAATACTCCCCTGGGCCATTTTGAATACCTGGTCATGCCGTTTGGTCTCACTAACGCCCCATCCGTGTTTCAAAACCTGGTAAATGACGTCCTACGTGACATGATTGGGAGATATGTTTTTGTTTACATTGACGACATCTTGATTTTTTTCTAGAGACTCACAGGCGCCATGTCCGCAGTGTCCTCCAAAGACTCCTGGAGAACAAGTTATTTGTTAAGGCAGAGAAATGTCAGTTTCATGAACCTTCTGTCTCATTCTTAGGATACATTATTGCCCGGGGCCAGGTGCAGATGGATCCTGAAAAGTTGTCTGCTGTCCGTGATTGGCCTATCCCCACCAGTCGCAGGGAGGTACAGCGTTTTTTGGGGTTTGCTAATTTCTATAGGAGATTCATCCGCAATTTCAGCCACGTTGCGGCCCCCCTGACTGCACTTACCTCCACTTCTTCCAATTTCGCATGGACTCCTGAGGCTGACTTGGCTTTTAAGCAACTTAGGGACCGGTTCACCTCTGCCCCTGTGCTTATTCAGCCCAATCCTGAACTCCAGTTTGTAGTAGAGGTGGACGCCTCTGACACAGGAGTGGGGGCTATACTCTCGCAAAGGTCACCCACTGATCAGAAATTGCATCCATGTGCTTTTTTCTCTCGTAAACTGTCTTCTGCAGAGAGAAACTACGACATCGGGAACAGAGAGCTCCTGGCAATCAAGCTGGCCCTAGAGGAGTGGCGTCACTGGCTGGAGGGGGCTACTCACCCCTTTGTGGTCTGGTCGGATCACAAGAACCTCACGTATATCCAGACAGCCAAGCGTCTCAACTCAAGGCAAGCCAGGTGGGCCCTTTTTTTCGACCGTTTCAACTTCTCTGTCACTTATCGCCCTGGCTCCAAGAACTTGAAACCAGATGCCTTGTCCAGAGTTTATTGCGGTGCACATCCTGCTCCTGAGAATGACACTATTCTGCCTTTGTCCCGTATAGTGGCTACAGTTACATGGGAGATAGAGTCACGAGTGCGTCAGGCGCAACTGACCCACCCGGATCCGGGGACGGGACCCCCGAGTTCCTTGTTTGTTCCTGACCCCGTTCGTTCAGAAGTTATTCAATGGGCACACTGCACCCACCTTACATGCCACCCTAGGGTTAGTCGTACCCTCGCTGTGCTCAGGCGCAAGTTCTGGTGGCCTACTATGGAGAGGGATACTAAGGACTTCATTGCTGCATGCAACGTGTGCTCCCAGAATAAATGTTCTAACAAGCCCCCATCTGGGTTGCTGCGTCCTCTACCCATCCCCAATCGCCCTTGGTCTCACATAGCGCTGGATTTTGTTACCGGCCTCCCGCCTTCTAATGGTAATTCCGTGGTGCTGACAGTTGTGGACCGGTTCTCAAAGGCTGCTCACTTTGTACCCCTTCCTAAACTTCCTTCTGCTAAGGAGACTGCAGACCTGTTGGTGAACCACGTCTTCCGGCTGCATGGCATTCCTGCCGACATCGTGTCTGACAGAGGCCCCCAGTTCACGGCTCAGGTTTGGAAGGCCTTCTGTTCTGCCCTGAATATTAACGTGAGCCTTTCCTCTGGCTATCACCCCCAGACTAATGGCCAGACGGAGCGGGCTAACCAGCAGATGGAGGTGGCTCTACGTTGTGTGTCCTCCTCTAATTCGTCCAGCTGGAGTTCTCACCTTCCCTGGGTGGAATATGCCCATAACACACTCCCGAGCGCTTCTTTAGGTATGTCCCCTTTTGAATGTTGTTATGGCTATCAACCGCCCCTGTTTCCTGACCAAGAGGCTGAGTTGGCAGTGCCCTCGGTCCAGGATAACCTTCGCAGATGTCAAAAGACTTGGAAGAAGGCCTTGCTGCGCGCCTCTGCTCGGACGCAAGTACAGGCTAATCGCCGCCGCATCCCGGCTCCTGCCTATTTGCCTGGACAGAAGGTGTGGCTGTCCACGAGAGACATTCCTCTCAAGGTGGAATCTGCGAAGCTGTCGCCCCGCTTTATCGGGCCCTTTGAGGTGGAACGGGTCGTCAACCCCTCCGCGGTACGTCTTAAGCTTCCCTCTTCCTTGAAGATTCACCCCACGTTTCATGTGTCCCGTGTTAAGCCTGTCCAGTCTAGTCCATTGGTTCCCCCCCGTCCAGCCCCACCCCCGCCTAGGTTGGTGGACGGCCATCCTGCCTTTAATGTTCGGCGGATCGTGGATGTTCGACAGCGTGGTCGTGGCTGCCAGTTCCTGGTGGACTGGGAAGGTTACGGCCCCGAGGAGCGATGCTGGGTCTCCCGTGGCAACATCCTGGACCCGTCCCTCATACGGGACTTCTACGCTCGTCGACCGGGGAGGCGTGTGTGTCCGCCTGGGGGCGTCGGTAGGGGGAGGGGTACTGTCAGGGCTGCTCCTCCAGCAGCCCCTCCCTCCCCTGCTTCTCCTGGAGCCGCCTCCCAGAGCAGGTGGATGGGAGAGGCTGATCAGGCCCAGCTGCCTCCTGGCTCCAATCAAGCTACTACAAGAGCTCCAGAAGCCAGCTCATCGGTGCCAGTTCGTAATCAGTGTTACTGTGCGTTAGTAGGCCTGCTTGTTATCGCTCTCGTTACTTTTGTCTCACCTTTGTTTTGCTCTGCCTCAGACCTCCGTTCCGCACCGCCTGACCCCAGCTCTGCACCCAGCCCTGCACCGCCTGGTCCCAGCCCCATTCCCGGCTCTCCTGTGTTTTGAGTCTACCTATTTTTGTTAATTAAACTTTTTGTTACCTCTGCACTTGGGTTCTTTGTCCGACTCGTAACAGTACGAACTGGCCAAAGAATGAACCCAGCTGACCACATCAACCAGACCCTTTCTGCCCAGATGTCTCTGTTGGAGCAACATGACAATACGCTCAAGGCCCTCATGGAACACATGAAGGAGTTTTCCATCAGCCTGGCAAGCCTGAGGACTCAAGTAATCAACACAACGGCCACTGATAACATTTCTGCTCCTTCTGCTGCCCCATCGCTAGTCCTGCCTCCTCCTACCAGAGATGTTTTTGTTCCTCCACCGGCACCGTACCACGGCGACCTGGGGTCATGTAAGTCTTTTTTGACCCAGTGTTCCCTTATTTTTGAGCAACAACCGCTAAGTTATGCTAATGATCGAGCCAGGATTTCATACTTAATTGGATGCCTTCGAGGCCATGCTCTTAATTGGGCCTCCGCAGTTTGGGAGAAACAGGATCCAATTTGTGATTCCTATTACGATTTTACTATTGCTATGAGGCAGATTTTTGACCATCCTGTTAGTGGCAAGGAGGCGGCTAAGAGACTATTTTCCCTGCGTCAAGAGAACCGCAGTGTAGCTGAATTGGCCATTGAATTTCGCACACTCGCAGCTGAATTGGGGTGGAATGATGAGGCGCTTCTGGGAGCATTTCTTAATTCTCTGTCGGAGAATCTCAAAGACGAGATAGCTTCCCGTGACGTTCCTGGGAGCCTCAATGAGTTAATTGATTTGACCATTCGTGTGGACAACCGGCTCAGGGAACGGCGACGTGAGAGAGCGGGTAGGACGAAATATGTGAGTGCTTACAACTCTCCACAAGTTGTTTTTCCAGCGACACCGCCTGTTCCACCTCCAGCCACGCCGGGACCAGAGCCCATGCAGCTTGGCCGAGCCCTCGTCAGTGCAGAGGAGAGAGAACGCCGCATTAACTCCCGGAGCTGTCTCTATTGCGGTCAGACTGGGCACTTTATCGCATCTTGTCCTGCACGGCCAAAAGGTCGGGCTCAACAGTAGTGGGAGACGTACTGTTGAGCCAAACTAGTTGCACCTCTCCCTTAAGAGCCAGTTTTGAGGGCACCCTTGTTTTTTCTGATCAAACCCTGACGCTTCCTGTGCTCATTGACTCTGGGGCAGATGAGAGCTTTTCGGACAGTGAGGTCGTTCACCAGCTGGGGATTGGGACCGAAGTTCTGGATACCCCTTTGGAGGCTAAGGGATTGAATGGGCAGTTACTCGCCAGAGTCACGAGGAAGACTCTCCCAATCCTCCTTCATCTCTCAGGTAACCACAAGGAGACTATTTCCTTCCATGTTTTTGATTGTACTCACTCTCCTCTTGTTTTGGGGTTGCCATGGTTAAGGTTGCACAATCCTCATGTCGACTGGTCAGCTAAGAGTATCATTTCATGGAGCCCATTCTGTCATTCTTATTGCTTGCAGTCAGCCTTGACCCCAGTTTGTTTTCGATCCACCCCGCTCCCAGACCCTCCGGATCTGTCGGCAGTGCCCTCTGAGTATCACGACCTTGGTGCTGTATTTAGCAAGGATCGGGCTCTTTCTCTCCCCCCTCACCGGCCTTATGATTGCGCCATAGACCTGCTTCCTGGGGCGCCTCTACCGAGCAGCCGCCTGTACAACCTCTCGCGCCCGGAGAACGAGTCTATGGAGAGGTACATTCAGGAATCCCTGGCAGTGGGAATAATCAGGCCCTCGTCCTCACCGGTGGGTGCTGGATTTTTCTTTGTTGAGAAAAAGGATAAGTCTCTTAGGCCCTGCATTGATTACCGGGGCCTCAATAAAATCACTGTTAAGAACAGGTACCCACTCCCTTTGATTAGTTCAGCCTTCACCCCTCTCTGTGGATCTACGATTTTCTCTAAATTGGACTTGCGCAATGCCTATCACCTGGTGCGCATCAGGGAGGGGGATGAGTGGAAGACTGCTTTTAATACTCCCCTGGGCCATTTTGAATACCTGGTCATGCCGTTTGGTCTCACTAACGCCCCATCCGTGTTTCAAAACCTGGTAAATGACGTCCTACGTGACATGATTGGGAGATATGTTTTTGTTTACATTGACGACATCTTGATTTTTTTCTAGAGACTCACAGGCGCCATGTCCGCAGTGTCCTCCAAAGACTCCTGGAGAACAAGTTATTTGTTAAGGCAGAGAAATGTCAGTTTCATGAACCTTCTGTCTCATTCTTAGGATACATTATTGCCCGGGGCCAGGTGCAGATGGATCCTGAAAAGTTGTCTGCTGTCCGTGATTGGCCTATCCCCACCAGTCGCAGGGAGGTACAGCGTTTTTTGGGGTTTGCTAATTTCTATAGGAGATTCATCCGCAATTTCAGCCACGTTGCGGCCCCCCTGACTGCACTTACCTCCACTTCTTCCAATTTCGCATGGACTCCTGAGGCTGACTTGGCTTTTAAGCAACTTAGGGACCGGTTCACCTCTGCCCCTGTGCTTATTCAGCCCAATCCTGAACTCCAGTTTGTAGTAGAGGTGGACGCCTCTGACACAGGAGTGGGGGCTATACTCTCGCAAAGGTCACCCACTGATCAGAAATTGCATCCATGTGCTTTTTTCTCTCGTAAACTGTCTTCTGCAGAGAGAAACTACGACATCGGGAACAGAGAGCTCCTGGCAATCAAGCTGGCCCTAGAGGAGTGGCGTCACTGGCTGGAGGGGGCTACTCACCCCTTTGTGGTCTGGTCGGATCACAAGAACCTCACGTATATCCAGACAGCCAAGCGTCTCAACTCAAGGCAAGCCAGGTGGGCCCTTTTTTTTCGACCGTTTCAACTTCTCTGTCACTTATCGCCCTGGCTCCAAGAACTTGAAACCAGATGCCTTGTCCAGAGTTTATTGCGGTGCACATCCTGCTCCTGAGAATGACACTATTCTGCCTTTGTCCCGTATAGTGGCTACAGTTACATGGGAGATAGAGTCACGAGTGCGTCAGGCGCAACTGACCCACCCGGATCCGGGGACGGGACCCCCGAGTTCCTTGTTTGTTCCTGACCCCGTTCGTTCAGAAGTTATTCAATGGGCACACTGCACCCACCTTACATGCCACCCTGGGGTTAGTCGTACCCTCGCTGTGCTCAGGCGCAAGTTCTGGTGGCCTACTATGGAGAGGGATACTAAGGACTTCATTGCTGCATGCAACGTGTGCTCCCAGAATAAATGTTCTAACAAGCCCCCATCTGGGTTGCTGCGTCCTCTACCCATCCCCAATCGCCCTTGGTCTCACATAGCGCTGGATTTTGTTACCGGCCTCCCGCCTTCTAATGGTAATTCCGTGGTGCTGACAGTTGTGGACCGGTTCTCAAAGGCTGCTCACTTTGTACCCCTTCCTAAACTTCCTTCTGCTAAGGAGACTGCAGACCTGTTGGTGAACCACGTCTTCCGGCTGCATGGCATTCCTGCCGACATCGTGTCTGACAGAGGCCCCCAGTTCACGGCTCAGGTTTGGAAGGCCTTCTGTTCTGCCCTGAATATTAACGTGAGCCTTTCCTCTGGCTATCACCCCCAGACTAATGGCCAGACGGAGCGGGCTAACCAGCAGATGGAGGTGGCTCTACGTTGTGTGTCCTCCTCTAATTCGTCCAGCTGGAGTTCTCACCTTCCCTGGGTGGAATATGCCCATAACACACTCCCGAGCGCTTCTTTAGGTATGTCCCCTTTTGAATGTTGTTATGGCTATCAACCGCCCCTGTTTCCTGACCAAGAGGCTGAGTTGGCAGTGCCCTCGGTCCAGGATAACCTTCGCAGATGTCAAAAGACTTGGAAGAAGGCCTTGCTGCGCGCCTCTGCTCGGACGCAAGTACAGGCTAATCGCCGCCGCATCCCGGCTCCTGCCTATTTGCCTGGACAGAAGGTGTGGCTGTCCACGAGAGACATTCCTCTCAAGGTGGAATCTGCGAAGCTGTCGCCCCGTTTTATCGGGCCCTTTGAGGTGGAACGGGTCGTCAACCCCTCCGCGGTACGTCTTAAGCTTCCCTCTTCCTTGAAGATTCACCCCACGTTTCATGTGTCCCGTGTTAAGCCTGTCCAGTCTAGTCCATTGGTTCCCCCCCGTCCAGCCCCACCCCCGCCTAGGTTGGTGGACGGCCATCCTGCCTTTAATGTTCGGCGGATCGTGGATGTTCGACAGCGTGGTCGTGGCTGCCAGTTCCTGGTGGACTGGGAAGGTTACGGCCCCGAGGAGCGATGCTGGGTCTCCCGTGGCAACATCCTGGACCCGTCCCTCATACGGGACTTCTACGCTCGTCGACCGGGGAGGCGTGTGTGTCCGCCTGGGGGCGTCGGTAGGGGGAGGGGTACTGTCAGGGCTGCTCCTCCAGCAGCCCCTCCCTCCCCTGCTTCTCCTGGAGCCGCCTCCCAGAGCAGGTGGATGGGAGAGGCTGATCAGGCCCAGCTGCCTCCTGGCTCCAATCAAGCTACTACAAGAGCTCCAGAAGCCAGCTCATCGGTGCCAGTTCGTAATCAGTGTTACTGTGCGTTAGTAGGCCTGCTTGTTATCGCTCTCGTTACTTTTGTCTCACCTTTGTTTTGCTCTGCCTCAGACCTCCGTTCCGCACCGCCTGACCCCAGCTCTGCACCCAGCCCTGCACCGCCTGGTCCCAGCCCCATTCCCGGCTCTCCTGTGTTTTGAGTCTACCTATTTTTGTTAATTAAACTTTTTGTTACCTCTGCACTTGGGTTCTTTGTCCGACTCGTAACAATATTAGCTTTTTCTATCTTATCTGCACGGCTGAGGGCTCACGCACTGTCCTAGTTTGTCCACTGGGTGGCAGTTTAGAGTGGCGTCTCTCAATTAGGCTCTCAATTAGGCTGCACCTGTGTCCCTATCTGCATACAAATTAATCTACGCGTCAGCAACATAGCCCGTGTCTTAGCCTGCCGCGGCGTATTGCCTCAGTTTGGACATTTTACGCCGCAATACAGAGCACTTTAATTCCTGCTTTTACCCCTTGTATCGTTTTGTTGATCGGTGCCACAGTGTCAGCTGTTTTTTTTATTCTTTTATATTCAGTGTATGTGTATTTTATATTATATTCCAATGTAGTTTTTATTTATACTGCACATGGCTAATAAAATGAATCTGAATCTGAATCTACTGATGGTAACCTTTGTTACTTTGGTCCCAGCTCTCCGCAAGTCATTCACCAGGTCTCCCCGTGTGGTTCTGGGATTTTTGATCACCGTTCTCATGATCATTTTGACCCCACGGGATGAGATCTTGCGTGGAGCCCCAGATCGAGGGAGATTATCAGTGGTCTTCCATTTTCTGATAATTGCTCCCGCAGTTGATTTGTTCACACCAAGCTGCTTGCCTATTGTAGATTCACTCTTCCCAGTCTGGTGCAGGTCTACAATTCTTTTCCTGGTGTCCTTCGACAGCTCTTTGGTCTTGGCCATAGTGGAGTTTGGACTGTTTGAGGCTGTGGACAGGTGTCTTTTATACAGATAATGAGTTCAAACAGGTGCCATTAATACAGGTAACGAGTGGAGGACAGAAGAACTTCTTAAAGAAGAAGTTACAGGTCTGTGAGAGCCATAGATCTTCCTTGTTTGAAGTGACCAAATACTTATTTTCCACCATAATTAACAAATAAATTCTTAAATTCTACAATGTGAATTCCTTGTTTTTTTTTCACATTCTGTCTCTCACAGTTGAAGTGTACCTATGATGAAAATTACAGACCTCTGTCATTATTTTAAGTGGGAGAACTTGCACAATCGGTGGCTGACTAAATACTTTTTTGCCCCACTGTATATATATATATATATATATATATATTTCCAAATTCTTGCATGTAGTAGCTAGCTACTGTTCAATTGGAGCTACTACAACCATCAAATCTGGGGAAAAATATCTTTGTTGATTTGTAGTTAATTTTTCCAATTTCATTATTCCTACTATGAAGGGGAAAAACATTTTTTCCCCAAATTCTTGCCTGTAGTAGCTAGCTATCATTTATTGGGAGCTACTACACCCATCAAAACTGGGAAAACTGTCTTCTTAATTTTTCCAATTTCATTTTTGTTACTGTGAAAGGGAAAACAATATTTTTCCCAAAAGTTTGGCTGCAGTAGCTAGCTACAATTTATTGGGAGCTACTACACCCATTAAATCTGGAAAAACTGTCTGATTTTTAGTGAATTTTTCCAATTTCATTTTTATTACTGTGAAGGGGAAAACAATATTTTTCCCAACATTTTGGCTGTAGTAGCTAGCTATCATTAAATGGGAGCTACTACACCGATCAATTCTGGGAAAAATATCTTTGTTGATTTTTAGTCTTTATTAGTCGTTTTGACCTCTTGCAATTTACAGACGGTCCCTTGCAAATATCAGGCGAATATCAAACGTTCGGCCAACTTCACCTCGGTGTAGCACGGCATGCACCATACTCATGCTGCCTACCACATCTTGTGCAGCTTCTCCTTTGAGTTGCTTGTTGTGCACCGTGATACGGATGTGTGTACATAGTCCTTGTTTTTAGCTTGTCTTTTGACATGTTCTGGTTGTTTGAATTTTCGAGCATTAACGGCGCTTACTTCAAAGCTTGTACTCGTGCCGGTATTTTGCGCTTTAATTTGCTCTGACTGCCGTACAATACTTATAGCCTTTTCCAATGTTAAGTCCGGTTCAAGTTGACGTTTTTGAGACACTTCTCCGTCCGCAATTTCAATCACAATACAATCCTGTATCTGTTCATCTTTTGTTTGTCCAAAATCACAGTGCTCCGCAAGCGTATATAATTCTATGACAAACGACTCCACGCTCTCCCCTTGGTTCTGTGTGCGGCGGTGAAAACAGGCACGTTCATAACATTTTGCCTTGGTATAAAATATTCATCAAACTTTCTCAAAACTTCTCCATAATAATCCTCAACATCATCCGGAAACGTGAATGTGCTGAATACGGGTTCCGACTCTCTTCCCATAGCAAATAACAACGTATTTACTTGTACAACACGGTCTTCTTGGTTTAGCTTTGTGTCTATCCAAAAGCGGCT
Organism: Knipowitschia caucasica; assembly: GCA_964034765.1. Lineage (NCBI taxonomy): Eukaryota > Metazoa > Chordata > Actinopteri > Gobiiformes > Gobiidae > Knipowitschia > Knipowitschia caucasica. The sequence goes on along the minus strand of OZ035824.1, from coordinate 40,626,074 downwards.
AAAGCGTTGTCTCCAGGTCAGCCCAAGCCCCGGTGATCCAAGATGGCGCCCTATTCAAATGAATGGCTTGTGCTATTTATTTTTTTTAATTTATTTTTTTAATTTATTTATTGTTACAATATACATACAAATATACAGAACTCTCGTTAGAATACAACAATTTTGTTCAGAGTATTACAAAAATAAAAAAAGCAAACAAACAACATACATTCAGCAAGGCATACATTTAGTAAAACCAGTTACAACAAGAAATATTTTGAGACATCATCACAAATATTTTCAATATCTTTTGATGAGTTAATGAAAGGTGTTGCGGCTTCCTGCAGACCTGAGCCGCTGAGCCGGTCAGAGTGGGTCCTGTAATGTGATGACGCGTATTGAAGCCTATGCTAATAAATCCTTGATCCTGGTATTGCGTTTTAAAGTGATTTATTGACTTAAAAAGGTGCAGCAAACAAAGTATGGAAAAATTATAAACTGTTGAACTGCAACATAGAACCTGATGTGAGCAAAAGAAGAGGTATAAGGCAAACAAACGAACAAAACGAACAAACGGTCAACAAAAAATACGGCTACCCACTCAGCCCTGACTCATCACTCGCCTGACAGATACACGCACACTTTTACCCCTGCTCGTGCACGCGCACCTGCCCCGTGAGCCCCGCCCCCTGCTGTGCAGCCACACACACACACCCAGTGAACCCTGATCTGTCTCCTACACACCAGCCCCTAATTATTAGGCAACACATAATAATGACCTTCCAAAAAACATAATAGGAGACACATACATGGCATAAACGTATTCAAAACCAGTAATAGATCAAATAGTCCATAAATCCACATTCACAATAGTCCATCTTCTGGTCACCTCATGACCAAATAGTCCACAGTCTTGGTGGTCAGAGTCAAACAATGTCCAAAAATGTTCAAAAGTCAAGCAAAATAAACACTAACCACTTTTGGAAAGAACTAGTAAGCGAGAGCAGCAACGCCCTCATGCTGCCTCCTCAGTCTCTAACAACAGACTGACCTTTGTTATGGGTCTGTCCAGAACACTAGATTTTGTCTTGATTCGGACTTGACGAACAAAACCCTTTTGATCCGGATACGTCTGAATCACACGTCCCATAATCCACGAATTCCTCGGAGCTGTATTGTCCATTAAAAGAACTAGATCTCCTTCGACAAGGTTTCTTCGGACTCCAGTCCACCTCTGTCTCTCCTGTAACAGAGGCAAATACTCCTTCGTCCATCGCTTCCAAAATAGATCAGATATGTACTGAACTTGTTTCCATCTCCTCTGTGAGTACAAATCTGCGGCTTGAAACACTCCTGGTGGTAATGTGGGCTGACCTTTGAGCAGTAACAGATGGTTTGGTGTTAGTGCTTCCAAGTCGTTTGGATCCGTGGATGCTTTACTGATGGGCCTGCTGTTAATAATGGCCTCCACTTCACAAAGAACTGTATGAAGTCCCTCTTCATCCAGGTGTTGCACTTTGAGAGTGGAGTTCAGAACTTTCCTCACCGATCTGATCAGCCTTTCCCACAATCCTCCATGATGTGATCCAGCTGGTGAGTTGAACGACCACTTGATTCCCTTTTGGAGTAACACATCATGCACTTGTGCCTGATTCCATTGCTCTATGGCCACTTTCAGCTCACGTTCTGCTCCCACAAAATTCGTTCCATTGTCGGAGCGCAGCTCACGGACTTGTCCTCGTCTCGCTATGAAGCGTCTCAGAGCATTTATAAAAGAGTGAGTATCCAGTGAAGGTGCAACTTCGATGTGAATAGCTCTCAGTGCAAGACATGTAAATATAACACCATAGCGTTTCACTGTACTCCTCCTGCTCTTCACCTCATGAAACTGGGGATCCCTCTGGAGCCTCCTCTTCAGGTGGTCTAAACGTTGCTCTACCACCTTCTTGTTATTGGGCATGGTGACCTGTGCCCTCTTAAACGGTAAAGCGATCTGGTAGCGACCATTGAACCGTTTGGTTGACTTTTTGACCAGCTCCATAAACCTCAAGTCCTCTCGAGACGGGCCGACTTGTTCCTCCCCAGCAGACTCTGGGAAATCCATCCTGAATTGTTGTTGCCACATTTGATCCAATTCCACGATAGACACTCTGTTCACAGTCACTGGCTTCACACAGTAGTCGGCCTCTCCACTGTCTCCTGTCAGTGGTCCGTTTACCGTCCAGCCCAATGCTGTTCTTATTGCATATGGTCCATTGCTCTCACTGCGAATTACTTCCAGTGGCTCCATGGCCTGTGGGACATTGGTCCCTATCAACAAATCAATCCCACTCTCAATCTGTGGTAATGAGAGGTGTCTCAAATATGGCCACGCTTTCAGATCCTGCTTCATTGGAATGTTTGTCCTGTCAACTGGCATGGACAACTGTGTATAGGCCTTTGGGAGAATGATGAACTGATCATCGTCAAGGGCTGCGACCTCCAGCTCCGGCACAACGTAACTCGTGATCACCTTCTCCTGCCCCATTGTCCTTAACAGTACATTCGCCTTTCTCCCCGTCAGGTGGAGCCTGTGCATCAAACTCTCAGTACAGAATACAGCAGTACTGCCCTGGTCCAGGAAGGCATACGTAAGGATGATTTTGCTGCCTTTCCTAGCCTTAACTTGTACCGGTACGATAGGGAGTTTGCAGTCCTGCTCACCAGCCCCTGTAAGCCCACTGGAAACCAGAGTTCTGTCCACCAGCACATGGGCACCTTGCTTGGCCTGTTCTGTGCTTGCTGCACTGTCTTTATGGAGCACTGTGGGGTGTCTACGATCACACTTTGAGCACGACATCCTCTTTTGGCAATTTCTGCTGATGTGCCCTGTGCACAGACAACTGAAGCATGCCCCTTTTTCCTTGAGGAAGTCGATTTTCTCCTTGTGCGTCATTTTCTCCAACCTCGCACATACGTCCAATGAATGTGCTCCATTGCAGCATGAACAGCTCTTCATTGCACCGTCTGGCTTTGTGTACTTGATTCTCAGTGAGGGCTGTGCATTTTTTTTAACTGAATTGATGGTTGTAGCAAAACTGGTTCCTTTGTAACTGGATTGTTTGTAGGGCTTGGTAAGGGTTTACTTATAATTTTGGTGAGTGTTGCAGTTGCGTCTTGAATGTTTCCAAAAACCGGGTCTGTTAGTATCTTAACTTGCCGCTCTACGAAGTAAGCAATGTCAATAAACCTTGCTCTTCGGCTGTATTTCTCCTGCAAGTCACAAGCATGACTTCTCCAGCGATCTCTGAGTTTGTAGGGCAGTTTTCGGATAATGTCCAGCATGTTTGCAGGTGTGTCCAGGTCGTTTAGATACTGCACATCTTCCATAGCGTTGCAGCATCCGCGCAGGAAGAGGCTGTACTCCTGGAGAGCCTTCACGTCCTCAGTTTTAATAGATGATCATGACAATGCCCTGTCCATGTACGCTGCTGCCACCTTCTGTTCATTTCCATAATGCTCTTTCAATAATGCTTTAGCTCTTATGAACCCTCTGTCAGAGTCGAGGTGATGACAGCTCCTAACCAGCTCCTTTGCATGACCTTTTGTATATTGTTCCAGAAAATAAAGTTTATCACTACTGTTGTTTGTGTTTCTTTGAACTCCATTTTCAAAAGCTCGTATGAAAGAATGATACTCAAGGGGGTTACCGTCAAACATGGGAATTTCTCGTTTTGGAAGTGCGGAGAGGCTTTGCTGTTGCATTAGAAGTGTACTGATTTCATTTTGTTTCCTCATTATGTCCAACACGCTGTCATTTTGTGAGCCATTATCATTGTTCTGTACATGTTCTTGTTGTGTCCTGTTTTCTTCATGTTCTGGAGAAGTTAAATAGCGCTGCAGAGTGAATGAAGGATGATCTGCATTCTCAGGTAAGTTTACTTTTGGTTTTACAGTTGGTGGTGTGATGTTATGGATGCTGCGTTTGGATTTCACTGTTTGTAATGGGACAAATTTAGTGGCATTGACATTGAGGTTTTTAGAATGTTCCTTTTCACAATATGAATTCATTCCATCAGACACTTTAGACCTTGTTCTTGAACCAAGGCTGCTTTGTGCTTTAATTATGCTCAGTTTGGTCATTTCTTCAACCACTTCGCTTTCCAACAGAAATTGTTCCTTCCTTCTGCGCAGCTTTAAATCCTCTTCTTCTATTGCGTATTTTTCTTTCAATATTTTTTGTTTCGAGGCCAAAACTGCCAGATTTGTTTCACTCTTGATTCGAGCAGAGGCACGTGAAGCAGAAGTGCAGTGTGAGCGTGACTTTTTGCTTGATGCGTTCGAGGCGCTGTCACCGGGACGCACCGTGTCCTGTGCGTAATGTGCGTTTAGCACCTTTGGCACGCGCTCTGTGTCTGGCGCTAGAGCAGGTGCGCTAGGCTCAGTTGACTCTGCGAGCTCAGCGTTGTTTCCTGTTTCAAAGTATTGCTCATTTTTGTTTGACTGGACAGAAATTTCGCATCCATTTTCCCGTTTCCATTTCTCAGCATTTTCTTTGAATGTTTCGCTGTATTCCACGATTGCTGTGAACCACTCATTATGTTTCTCAGTCTCGTGCTCTGGTAGAAGAGGCAAAAGTTCATTGTGCCTCTGCGTGGATTTTTCCAGCAATTCCTCCACAGTGTTCATTTGTGAAATAACTTTAGACATAATTTCCTTTGAGCTCATTTGCGCTTTTATTTGTGGGATAAGCGCCTTTAATTTATTCACGGCGGCTTTGCGCTCACTTTGGAGCCGTTCAATCTTGTTTTCTAAAGCCTTTTCAGCGAGTTTTATTTTTCTTTTGCCACTTGACAATTTCCATGTTTGAACCTGTAGCACTTGCACTTATTTGACTCATTTCCTTGTGTTTTTATTTCATGTGGACCAACAATAAAAAGCATCAAGTGCGCATCAAAATTTCATTCATGAACATTGCATTTAAAATTCATTGACAGTGCAGATATTCATTCCAAACAGTTCAACTTTTATTAGGCCTTTTGACAACACCAACGCCACGCATTTGCCACAGTCCCATCAACATCAAATAATTCACGAAGGAATTCCGTCACATTAAAAGAGCGATACCACCAGCGTTCATTCATAAACTCATTGCCACATTTATTACGCACGATGAAGCGTATCTTCGGATTCCTTTTATCCACAAACAAACAGGCTCGGGCCTACCTGCTTCCAGGTGAGTGGCGTGGTGTAGCTCTGAGTGACACTTAGCTGCATCGTTTGACGTGATGACTTGGATTCTTTGCATTCTTGTGCGTTGTGGTGATTTTCATTCAGTGCCTTTTTTGTTGACAAAATGTTGCGGCTTCCTGCAGACCTGAGCCTCTGAGCCGGTCAGAGTGGGTCCTGTAATGTGATGACGCGTATTGAAGCCTATGCTAATAAATCCTTGATCCTGGTATTGCGTTTTAAAGTGATTTATTGACTTAAAAAGGTGCAGCAAACAAAGTATGGAAAAATGATAAACTGTTGAACTGCAACATAGAACCTGATGTGAGCAAAAGAAGAGGTATAAGGCAAACAAACGAACAAAACGAACAAACGGTCAACAAAAAATACGGCTACCCACTCAGCCCTGACTCATCACTCGCCTGACAGATACACGCACACTTTTACCCCTGCTCGTGCACGCGCACCTGCCCCGTGAGCCCCGCCCCCTGCTGTGCAGCCACACACACACACACACACCCAGTGAACCCTGATCTGTCTCCTACAAAAGGGAAGCAAAATAGTCCTTGAGTTCAATTTTGAATTTCGAATGGCTTGTGCTCAGTAGCGTATGGGTCGGCACTAGATCATATACGGAATCGGGACAAAACCGGAAGTAACAATCCTACTTTCGAATTAGTTTTAGACTAATAAGTCCTTAAGTGGTGACTGGTTAAGTTTTAGGCGTCTGAGTAAGATGGTTAAGGTTAGGATTAAGGCTGGGTTGGGGTTATTTTATGGGAATGGCTGGTTAAGTTTAGGCATGAATAGGTAGTTTGTTATATTTACTTCCGCTTCCGTCCCGATTCCCTTTATGATCTAGTGCTGAATGTGGCCCCGTCCCAATACCCACACTGCACCCTACACACTTCTACGAAGTGTGCATTTGTTCGAAGTGCACACCAGGGTTGGAGTGCGCAAGTTACAAGTGTGCAAAAAAGGCGGAATTGGGACAGTGCACACTGAGAGCAGGTTACGTAATCGACTCGTCAAGAGATGGTAATTTTCAGACCTAAACTTTATAAACATTAAAGGTAACTTTGTCTGATCCTTTGGGAAACAAATTGAATTGCTTCACACACGTTAAAATACATGTATATTAGTTGTTTTTAATTAGAGATAGCTGTATAATTTTATATTAAATGTGGGTAACTAACTATCTGGTCAGTTTTTATACATCCTAAGATTATTGTACTAAGTGTAAAGTTTAAATTGAATGTTATATAAACGCTTGCTTTAAAATTTATTAAATTGTTAAAACAAAATGTCCGTAATTCTTCATCAGACGTTTATGCTTCTTTCCAAGTAACATAGCAAAACTTATTTACACACATACTGCATATATATTTCAAAATTTGCATTTTCCCGACGTTTTGGTGTGTACCGCAAAGAATTATGGGCAATATCCTTCGCCAGAGTGCGCATAGATGCAGGCTACGGCGAAGTGTGGATCAGGGGCGCAAAGGGGGCGGGGCCAAAGACCTCCCTGGAGAATTGGGACACCCTAAGCACTAGCACACTTTATCGGGAACGCGCAAATGAGGGACGCGAGGGTGGAAGTGCGAGTATTGGGACGGGGCCTGTCACTCCCGTATTCGTCCGGCAAACCGGATTCGTCCGGAAGTTCAGTTTGATCCAATGAGCATACAGCAGTAGATTGCGTCACGGAATCTGGACAGAAGCGGAAGTAAATATAACAAACTACCTATTCATGCTTAAACTTAACCAGCCATTCCCATAAAATAACCCCAACCCAGCCTTAACCCTAAACTTAACCATCTTAATCAGAAGCCTAAAACTTAACCAGTCACCACTTATTAAACTTTTTGACATGCGCAAACTGAACTTCCGGACGAATCCGGTTTCTGGGATGAAAACGGGAGTGACACTGACCGTAGCGTATGGGACTTCACGGAGACCAGGAGATTATCAGAACTCGCCTATATTTGGGCATCGTCTGGTCCTGTCGGTTCTGCGCAGTGGACGAGCTCCCATGATGGGCTGCAGAAAATACGCGTGTGTGGCTCTTACGCACGTGCACAGAGGGGCTCGGCCGCGCTATGACCAATCAGAGCTGCTGACAGTGTTGCCAACTTAGCGACTTTGTCGCTAGATTTAGCGACTTTTCAGACCCCTATAGCGACTTTTTTTCAAAAAAGCGACTAGCGACAAATCTAGCGACTTTTTCTGGTGTTATTGGCGACTTATCTGGTGTTTTGGCGACTTATCTGGTGTTTTGGAGACTCGTGAAGCACGTATTGTTCTGCTGTCCTCAACGTGAGCCCCTCCCCCGTCCCAAAGCACTTACAGGCGGCCAGTCTCACAGTAGCCTTGCGCAGCAGTCCCAGCTACAGTCTATGGGCGGAGCAGAGAGAGAGAGAGGAGACTCAAAAGCACAGGGAGTTTTCAGGCTGCTGCAGACTGAACTTCAGCTCCACCACCACCACACATCCAAAGCTCCCCGGCCACTCCTACCACCGCCACCCCCCACTACCCCCCACTCCATCCGCGGCAGCTCTGTCCGTGACTCTGTTTTCTCTCAGTAGTGGGTCACATTAAATCATTTGTTATGCCAAACTATGAAAAAAAAAAAAAACTTACAAAAATAGACCTAAGTAACTCTGCCAGAGTGTGTCTTTTGGGTCACTTTGCCGGTCCCAAGCCCGGATAAAGGAGGAGGGTTGGTTGTAGAGCTAGCAATTTCACCCTACATAACAATCTTTTGATTACATTTGCTGTTATAACATTTAACAATACAGGACAAAACTGATGTGTGTAATGTGGATCTAGACAAAGCATTAAAATCATTAAATGTTGTTAATGTTGAAATTATTTTTGTACATTTGTAGTTCTAAACATATTTAGGGTGTTTTTACTCACTTTTGTCTCTCCCACGACCTTATTCCTCTCTCCTACAGCGTCCGTTACAGTTATTTGCGAATGGCAAATTATGCAAATTAGGCGATGACGTCATTTAGCGACTTCTAGCGACTTTTGGGACAGCCAATAGCTACTTTCCTTACTGAGGAGTTGGCAACACTGGCTGCTGATCAGAGCAGCGGTAGAGTGGAGTCAGAGCAGGAAGGAAAGGAGCAGAGTTTGTGGCAGTAAAGTGTGGATTTAAAGAAAACCGAAGGATTTAAGAAGAAAAAAAGTTCAGGATGACAAGGGACACTAAAATCCCCACAAAATACGATCTTTCTGAAAGCTGTAGGTTCTGTCAGCTGAGGTTGAGCTGTTTTACTTTACATTAAGTTCTATGAAATATATACAGTCTATGGTTCTATGGGACTTTTTTCTGGGTAGCCCCCACGTGAATTTAGTCTGCAGTACCGCGGGCTCCCCCTGTAATAAAATCCAGATGTTTCAGTTTAATCTGTAAATTCAGGCTCAGACTGAGACTTCCTTCTGCCTCTTGTGGTACAGTTATAAACTAGTAATACCCAATCCAGTTATTATTATAGATCCATGGGTCGGCCGCGCTGAGGGCTGGGTGAAGTCAAACGACTCTGGGGCTTGAAATTTCGCCATACCGTTGCTTCAATCTTGTTCCACAGTTAAAAGAGTTACTTCTGACACCATGTCATGAAATCACTGATTCATGGTAGTTGATTTGAGTCTCTTTTAATAACCGAGATGCTCCAACCAAGTAACAGCGTTAACCACACATGAATATCCAAAAACTAACTATAACACGTGCCAACTCCCTCCAGGCTTGTCAAAAGCACCACAACATTGCCCCCTCGTGGAGTATATAGTAGATCACATTTACATAACATCAAACTTAACCATCAAACTGCAGCTCACCATTTGGTAAAGGCCTATGATAAATATTTATATTTAAAAGACTACATAAAAACCACTTATATGTGATATTAGTGTCCTACAAAAAAATACAATAATCCTCAAGGAGTGAACATTAAAAGGTTAAAAATATTGAACTAGCTTATATTAACATATGAGCGATAATATTTTGGCCTTTCAGAAAACAATTTCCTGTGATCAATTTAAGTATTGTATAGTTATTGGTCATTCCCATAGATAGACTATAAATAGTAGTTATAGTTGTACAAATTTTAGTCAAAATATTCCCAAACGGTGGTACGCCCCTGTAATGTGTATTTTATTTAAGCATCTTGATAAATAATATTTAAATAATAATAATTTAAATCTTTTTTATTGGTTTTTCTTCTTTCTGCACATACAGACTTCAAGGACAGTAAATAAAGTCAAGTCAGTATTTCTAACATTAGCCTCCTAGGTTCTGACCTCTAATCCATTATCAAAAACTAATATTTCTAAAGAAGTGAAAAGAAGAACAATTATAAGTTATTATTATCCTGTCATTATTACTATTACTATTAAAAACTATATAATAAGACCATAAATCGCTCTGTGGCTCTGGTCTGTGAAAGGCGGTATATAAATAAAGATTTCTTTTATACATTATTACAATAATATACAAGCGTCACAAGGGGGCGCTAGCCTGTTCTTTACGCCTCAGAGAAAGAACTTCAAAAATCAGAGTCAGAATACTGTAAGGTCCACAGCGCATGCGCAGATATTTACCGTTGCATAGTGAAGTTTGTGGCGCGCTCTCTCTCATCATTAAACTTATTATTGTCTTTTTTCCACCTGCAGTTGAGACATGTCTGGCGGGAGACTGATGAGGGCGATCCGCGTGAGTGAGTTCGGAGCTCCGTCTGTTCTCAAACTCTGCCCCGAGGTCCAAGTCCCCAAACCTGGGCCCAAACAGGTGACTACATTATCTGTATGAAGCCAGGATAAGATTAGACACAGTTCTCCAAATGAAAAAGGGGTTCTTTATTTCTCTCAGCTATAACCAACATCTAATCTATGTATTCGTTAACCTACAATCAAACGGCAGTGGCACAAAACAATACATACATTCCACTCAAATGTAAACCTTAAAGTAGCAACATGTAAGATTTTCAAGTCAAGTCATCATTAAATGGTCCTAATATGTCAAAAGGATTAACAAATCATACTCATTTCGAATATCTCTTTTACTAATAACTATAGTTCAGCCGAGATATTAGAATATTAAGATATTTGAATTCCAAAATTACTTTTACAGGCCCTAAATCTTGTTATTGTTTTCACTTCGATGTCCCGCCCTCCACCTTTTAACAATCAGAAAGTCCGTGATCCGGGTTGCCATTTAGGAAATGTTTATTTGTATAGCACAGTTCATACACAAGGCAACTCAGAGAGCTGAACTAAACAAGATAGAAACAACCACAAATGCATTAGAATCATACATAATCACAGTACATTAAAAAGAGTGATGTTACAATCCTTGTATCCACAGCTGAACAGAACTGTTTTCAACTTGGATTTGAACATCAGAGTAGACCCTGTCTGGTCCTTCGTCAGTGCCACCATGTCACTATAACTTAGAGCTGAACTATGATTTTAAGTTTTTTGATGATTCAGGTTTATAGCAGTTTTGTTTTGCTGCATCAACTGAAGGATATTTGTATTTTTACTCTTTCCAATAATAATAATAATAATCTTTATTCCGGACTCAAGGTCCATACAAGAGACAACACAAGGACACCACAAGACACAGAAACATAAAAATAAAATAGCAAAGTCTAAGGACTCATTTACAAAGACACTTGTACCAGTGTTCCCAGAACTGAGAAATACAGCGTGTTGTACTGAACTTGGCATTCACCAAAACAACAACAACCAGGTTCACAGACTCGTTCAATTGGCGACTAAAACAAAATTTCTCAGGACAGAGTTCAGTGTGTTCACTCTGTTGCTCACGAACAACTCACTCGCATGAGTCGATCGGGGCTTTTTTAACAGCATCCTCAGAGCGCCAATGTACTGTGATTATTAATTATTTTCTGCAGTTAGTGCAGACAGATCTTTAACCCACGTTTAGAAAAGTAGATTACATGTTGTTTTTTGATTTTTGATTTGTTTGCCATCATATTGTGACTTTATCATGGCTACTCAATTCCATTTGTAGTGGCAATTTGTCCATAACTTAAACCTTTAACCAAAACAAATCAAAAGGCTACTGTAGGCATTTAGGTGTCCAAACAAAATGTGCATTCTAGGTGTGTAAAATGAACACACCTAGAATGCACATTTGCAAACATGCAAACAGCACCATATGTTCAAAACGCTGCGCCCTCCCTCCATAGCCCTATTTAACCCTGTGACCTAAATTAAATGGAATAAACCACAATAAAATGCAAATTAAGATTAATAAGATAAGAAAACGTTTTTGTCCCAAAGTGGGGAAATCTCAAATCAACTAAACAAAAATCTAAAAATGGACAAATGGCTCCAACAAATTTGTGTATCGCCCTAAATCACATAAGCAGTCATCATGAAGGACAAAGTTGAGGATTCGCCAACACAGATCAGAGAATCAAACGGTTCGAAATGTAGGAAATACATTAATAACAAACACATAGAGCCATTGATTCATAATCGGTTATTACATTTCTTAATGATCGACTCCTGACTCTTTAAAGGACAACTAAAGACCACATCAACTTTTTTTAACTCATAAACTGCATGAAGATGTTTCTAACAGTACTCTCTACATGTCCTGATCAATTTTTTGACATTTTTGTGCAAATTAGATAAAATCTCACTTTTGAGCCTAAACAGTCTGTGTGGCGCCCTCTCTAAATTTTTGGTGGCACTACATTTGGATTTTGCACCTGGCCTCTTCGTTGGCTCTGGTCGCTGTGTGACATTGATTTTTTTTTTCAGATTTTTTTTTGAGTGGGTTGTGATTGACAAGCGAGCTGTCAATCACAGCCTGGACCTTGGCCAACTCTAAAGCTCACCGCACACCGAAACGCAGCGCCTCGCGGCGCGTCATTTGACGCGCGTTCATGACATGTGTCAAATTACACCGGAACGCCTTGGCTAGCGTCCTTTTCCAGCTGATCGCAGATGAAATGGGTGAGTGACGTTTGGAAGTTTCTACTAATATTTTGGGGGAGGAAACAAAGTATTTACGTGAAATTATGCTGGCAAATATTACAAGAAAAGACTATTTGGACCCATTTTTTAAACAGGCTAATAACTAGCTCTGGGTAACGCTGTACTTGGGTTATCAAGCTTTCCTCGTCCATTGTGACCGGTTTACTTGAGCAATAGCGCCGACAAGTGTGTAAATTTGAGACCGCGCTCACAGCTACGTGATAAGAAGCGCAGAAGAAGAAAACTACGGGTGCTTGGAGGGACAGTTTCAGCCGCGGCGCCGCGTCTGGATTCAACAAAATTGAATCGTGGCGCCCGGTCCAGCGTCGCCGCGCGTCACTGCAACCTTGGTGTGCGTTCTCTCATAGAAAATAAAGGAGGCGGCTCTTTTGCCGCGCGTCAAGGCGTTTCGGTGTGCGTTGGGCTTAAGCCCCCCTTCTTGTCCCCTGGACCGTGGTGCAATGCCCTTTTTAAGAGAATTTTGAAATGTTCATGCGGGTGGAAAAAGGCTGGGCCAGGTGTTTAGTTTTTTCCTTTAACGATTGAAATGAATGTGTGGGCCAGGTCCTGATCGAGGTCCAGGCCTGTGGAGTGAATCCTGTGGAGACGTACATTCGCACGGGGACGTTTGCCCGGAAGCCTTCACTGCCGTACACGCCGGGGTCAGATGTGTCTGGAGTGGTGCATGGCGTCGGTGAAGGGGTCTCTGCCCTCAAGGTCAGTGACAGTGTTTTTAAAGTCGTAGTCAATGTCAACTTTATTTGTATAGCACATTAACAATAACACCAGCTGCTCAAATCGCAAAATAATAATATTAAATACACACAATTAAGTAAAATGTCAAACAGTGGAACTTGGTTTGTGTATTAGTCTTGAACTTAAAGGCTTAACTATTTCCTCAACTATTTGGTGGATCACCTTTTGAGTCTTTGGAATTCTCCATTTTATAAAAAAAATAAATAAAAAAAATACCTGTTGTTGTTTTTATATCCTTCCTCGCTAATATCAGATCTTTCTTTCTTGTATCTAAAAGCTCTTTTTTGTGTGGCGTACTTTCTGGACTATAAGGTGCACGATAAGCTACTTTTTTTTCTTTTCTACAACAATTTCCACATATGGGCCGCACCTGAGTATAACAACTGGACACAAAATGATTTAATTACAAGGTTTTAATAACCTCACCATTAGCTTCTTTGACTCGGAACATATAGATACTGGTAGATCAATAGATAAGCAAGCAAGCTTTATTTATATACCGCCTTTCACAGACCATAGTCACAAAGCGGTTTACAATTGTTATTTTTTGGGCACTTGTCTTCTCACTCCACACAGAGATGGGAGCGGGGTCGCCGAACACATGCGCATGCAGTATAGATAGATACCTCAGGTCTAACAGTCTAATCCTGCAGCTACAATATATCACTTTTTATTGATTGCTTTATTTATTTATTTGAAAGGGACATGTGTACGCAATCAACATGTGAAACACTACAACATTTATAGCCTTAGCTAATTTGCAGTGTCCATCCTTAGAATGGCTCTTTAACACAATTTATTTCGATACAATGTAATTCAAACAATAAATATCATTCAGATCTTGAGCCTTTCCAGATTATAATATTTAAAGACCTTATGCCGGGTTTGATTTATTTAGAAATACAGTTTTAATACCATTTTATATTAGAAGAGAACTACTAAAGGTTTCAAAATCAGTTGTTGTTTTTTTTTGTCTGATCCCCCCCAAATCCAAATAACCCCATAGCAACGCCCTTAGAGACGAAAAAACTTCACAGCCCTTGGTGACGTCAGAGTGGGTACGTTTCAACGCTGTAAGTTTACAATTTGGTATTCGTTCTTTTTTCGCGGATATTCAAGATGACAAGGCCGTGTACAGCGAGTATAATACTAGATTGCAACTCCTCGTTGGCACTGAGATAGTCCAGTGGTTGTGTCGATGGACTGCCAATCCAGATACTGGGGTTCAATTCCCACTTCAGACACATTTTCACTCTCAAAACGGCAATTTATGTGTAGTGAGCAATTGTCACCTGTAGAGTGCAGTATTGTGTTGGGCATCAGTGGAGAGAAGAGAGAAAAGGCAGTCCTGTGGCATAGATCCATGGTTTTCAAAGCATGGGCGTTACCCGCTGTGACGTCACACACAGGTTAGAGCATAGACAACTTAAATTCATGAAAAACTTTTTTTTCTGCCGGATTCTGTTTCAGATCGACATTGTCATGCAATTTTGATATCTACATAATTTTTTTTTTAAACCCGGCATAAGGTCTTTAAATATTTTATTTAAACTCATCTCAGATTGGGGATCAAGTGTTTGCTGTCTCCACGGTGACGGGAGGCTACGCAGAATTCACTGTTGCCTCTGACGACTGCGTTTATAAACTTCCCGACGGTTTGGACTTCGCCCAAGGAGCCGCCATTGGGATCCCCTATTTCACTGCGTATCGAGCTCTGGTTCACCGGTAAAGTCTCTGTAAAAAGACAGAATTATACAAATGTAGACATGTTGATAATACGCAGTAATGTTCTGTTATTTCCCAGAGCAAAAGCTAAACCAGGAGAGACAGTGCTGATTCACGGAGCCAGTGGAGGAGTGAGTCTTCTGATGTTTACTTGGTTGGTTTGGGGACATAGAAAGATGATAGATACATACAATAGATACATACATACATACATAGATGTGTTCTTTGCTCACACTGCTACAACAAAAACATGGTGGATTTCCTTGGTAACAGTCTGATGGATCGTTATGAAAACCTCTTGTGTAGGTGGGTGTCGCCGCATGTCAACTGTCTCGTGCTCTTGGACTCAGAGTTCTGGGAACTGCAGGGACTACGGAGGGACTCAAACTGGTTCTGAAGAATGGAGCTCATCTTGCGTTCAACCATCGGGAAGACGGATACACAGACAAAATCATGGTACGCTTCTAACAGTCTTGAACACAGTCTCGTTGTGTCTGACCATGTTGAGTTGCTAAACATGATAAATATGCTTTGTAGCAAAACCATAGCAACATTGTAGCAACATCTTCAGACAGTTTATTGGAAAATGTTGCTTTTTCTTCTTTTGTAGGTACTAAGATAATTGTATAGCTAGAGACCTGAACCTAAGACACAGGATTATCTCAGCCTGACTGTCAAGTGATGTAATTTACTTCGAAGCCACTAGATCTCGCCAGAAATACAACTCACTACAGGCGTGTGTGAGTTTAAACGGACGATTTCCTGGGTTGTAATTGGATCTGAGAAGAAATGAGTCCTCCTGTTTTGTAGAAAATATGGTTAGGTATGAAGTTCCATAGACTGTTGCCAGCTTGTTTATTTTGAATGTGTAATCTAATGAAGAGAAATCTAAGAAGTTTAGTTCACCAGCCTCCGTAGAGTTGGTGATTACAGATTTATTGATAGAATTTGTTTAATTTTTCCGCATGAAATTAAAGAGAATTTGGTCTATTGTTTTACATATTGTTGGTTCAACATAAAGAGCCATTGCTGAGTATATTAGCCTGGAGATGCCTTACGCTTTTGTTAAATGTTCTTCTGGCCAGGGATGAATCTCTCTGCAACCATTGGTTAAACCTGCTCCGAGCCTTGGCGATGAAGGGGTCAACATTTGATTTACCCCATTCTTTCTCATCCTTAGTTATATTAATACCCAAGTATGTAACTTCCTGATTTTTGGATATACAGTGCCTTGCGAAAGTATTCGGCCCCCTTGAACCTTTCAACATTTCGCCACATTTCAGGCTTCAAACATAAAGATATACAATTTTAATTTTTTGTCATGAATCAACAAGTGGGACACAATCGTGAAGTGGAACCAAATTTATTGGATAATTTAAACTTTAACAAATAAACTGAAAAGTGGGGCGTGCAATATTATTCGGCCCCTTTACTTTCAGTGCAGCAAACTCACTCCAGAAGTTCAGTGAGGATCTTTGAATGATCCAATGTTGTCCTAAATGACTGATGATGATAAATAGAATGCACCTGTGTGTAATCAAGTCTCCGTATAAATGCACCTGCTCTTTGATAGTCTCAGGGTTCTGTTTAAAGCGCAGAGAGAACCATGAAGACAAAGGAACACACCAGGCAGGTCCGAGATACTGTTGTGGAGAAGTTTAAAGCTGGATTTGGATACAAAAAGATTTCCCAAGCTTTAAACATCTCAAGGAGCACTGTGCAAGCAATTATATTGAAATGGAAGGAGTATCAGACCACTGCAAATCTACCAAGACCCGGCCGTCCCTCCAAACTTTCATCTCAAACAAGGAGAAGACTGATCAGAGATGCAGCCAAGTGGCCCATGATCACTCTGGATGAACTGCAGATAACTACAGCTGAGGTGGGAGAGTCTGTCCATAGGACAACAATGGGTCGTGCACTGCACAAATCTGGCCTTTATGGAAGAGTGGCAAGAAGAAAGCCATTTCTCAAAGATATCCATAAAAAGTCTCGTTTAAAGTTTGCCACAAGCCACCTGGGAGACACACCAAACATGTGGAAGAAGGTGCTCTGGTCAGATGAAACCAAAATCGAACTTTTTGGCCACAATGCAAAAAGATATGTTTGGAGTAAAAGCAACACAGCTCATCACCCTGAACACACCATCCCCACTGTCAAACATGGTGGTGGCATCATCATGGTTTGGGCCTGCTTTTCTTCAGCAGGGATAGGGAAGATAGCTAAAATTGATGGGAAGATGGATGGAGCCAAATACAGGACCATTCTGGAAGAAAACCTGTTGGAGTCTGCAAAAGACCTGAGACTGGGACGGAGATTTATCTTCCAACAGGACAATGATCCAAAACATAAAGCCAAATCTACAATGGAATGGTTCACAAATAGACGTATTCAGGTGTTAGAATGGCCAAGTCAAAGTTCAGACCTGAATCCAATCGAGAATCTGTGGAAAGAGCTGAAGACTGCTGTTCACAAACGCTCTCCATCCAACCTCACTGAGGAAGAATGGGCAAGAATTCCAGTCTCTTGATGAGCAAAACTGATAGACATACCCCAAGCAACTTGCAGCTGTAATTGCAGCAAAAGGTGGCGCTACAAAGTATTAGCGCAAGGGGGCCGAATAATATTGCACGCCCCACTTTTCAGTTTTTTATTTGTTAAAAAAGTTTAAATTATCCAATAAATTTCATTCCACTTCACGATTGTGTCCCACTTGTTGATTCTTGAGAAAAAATATTTTTTTAATATTTTTATGTTTGAAGCCCGAAATGTGGCGAAATGTTGAAAGGTTCAAGGGGGCCGAATACTTTCGCAAGGCACTGTATATATAACTGTTCTAGAGTGTCATATGCATTGCAAAAATCCAGAAAAAATAAGACGCTATTGTTATTGATAAGATCAGGGTAGTCCAATAAGTCAAGAGCTATGCGCACATTGACAATATGTCTATTATTCAAAAATACAGACTAAAGTATTTTTAATTCGGTTGGCTAGTACATGGGCTAAAATGTTGTTATCTGTATAGAGTAAGAATATTGGGTGATATATGATGAGGGTAATCAGTCCACTTGGCTGCTTATACCACAGGCGCAGAGAGACAGAAGTCACGCTGTACAAAGCAACATCACTTTGTACTCCAGTGCCAATGGAGAGGCCAGGCACCAAATTTAAGTGTAGTGCCACTGAAAATGTAGAGAGGGCACCAAACTGACGGTTTTCTAAATTGCATTAAAATGTCAAAAAAATGGACCAGGATATGTTGAGAGCACTATAAGAAACATATTTATGCAGTATATGAGTTAAAAAAGTTGAGTTGGTTCCTATGTGTTTGTTATTAGTGGGTTTCCTGTGTTCGAACTGTTTCCTTTTCTGATAAGTTCTCAGAGACGACTGCTGTTGGGATTTAGGGCGATACTCAATTAAACTGAATTGGATTGAATTGAAGTAGTTGTGTCTCAGTCGTCAGACTGAGTTTGAAAGCAAAGTCCTCTTGATGTTATATTTGTGGTTTGGGTTCAGGAAGCGACCGGAGGCCAAGGAGTCGATGTGATCGTGGAGATGCTTTCGAACGTGAACCTGGACAAAGACTTAAAGATGATGAACTACTTTGGAAGAGTTATGGTAAGTTCTACACAATCCATTTGTCATGGTATTAGTATTAGATAGCAATATGGCCTACGTGCAGGACTGTACAAGGACTCTACAAGGACTCCATGTTATGACTATGATGTGACTGTCTCTTTGTGACACGTATGTCTTTCGATGTGTGACGTGACAATGACTATATAAACTGTGTACTGCCTTTATTCTGTCTGAGGAAAAGAAACAGAGTAAACCAGTGGAACTTGAGAGAAACTTAAATAAACTTCCAGAGTTTGGCACACCACGATCCGTCTCTGTCTGCTAAATCCTAACAGATTTGGTGGAGAATGCGCGGCTCCGTGTGTGCCATTCTCTGGATTGTTTTGAGGGAGTTTTCTTTGTTTTCTTTTTCTCGGCGTGGGAGAGCTGAGAGTATCTGGGGCCTGGGAGCGGTCCAGCAGGCTGGAGAGGCGACCGGCTCCGGGACTCTTTTTCGCTGTCTCACTATATTTTTTTGTGTCCTGTTTTTTGGACTTAGCGTTTAAAATTGTTTTCCCATGTCCACATTCCGGGAATTTTTGACGTGCGATTGGTCTCTGCCGATGGAAACTAGTTCCCGGTACTAGTGAGAGCTGGTTCATGATCTGGAGACCTGGTTGGACGTGGAAAAGCTGATATTTGGTGGACTTCTGACAATGCCTGGCGCCCTGTTCAACAAAAGGTAAGAGCGGACACCTGTTTATTCAAAGCTGCTAATTGAGTGAACTAAATTATGGTCCTTTTTTGAGGTCCACCAAATGTCTAATATCTATAGATAAGATTAGAGAGAGAAAGGAACCCCTGACGTATCGGGGTCCCTGTCCTTTGAAGTAGTCAGGACAGAGAGAAAGGAACCCCTGACGTATCGGGGTCCCTGTCCTTTGAAGTAGTCAGGACAGAGAGAAAGGAACCCCTGACGTATCGGGGTCCCTGTCCTTTGAAGTAGTCAGGACAGAGAGAAAGGAACCCCTGACGTATCGGGGTCCCTGTCCTTTGAAGTAGTCAGGACAGAGAGAAAGGAACCCCTGACGTATCGGGGTCCCTGTCCTTTGAAGTAGTCAGGACAGAGAGAAAAAGGAACCCCTGACGTATCGGGGTCCCTGTCCTTTGAAGTAGTCAGGACAGAGAGAAAAAGGAACCCCTGACGTATCGGGGTCCCTGCCTTTGGAGTAGCCGGGGCAGAGAATAGAGAATAGAAAATAGTTAGTGAAACCATGGTGTAAAAATAAAAGTTATTATAAAAAGGGAAATGTGTTAAAGAGGCCTTTGTTACAAAAGCTTTGAAATTGACGAATTTCAGGCTGATAAATGACAAAAGTTTAAAGAACAACATCAGTTATATTTGCTTAGCAAAGTAATCTTGAAAGTTATTCTTCTGTATCTTTCTGCCTGTGCGTGTGTGCGTCGCACTATCTGCTGCCGTTGTCAGGGAAACGGCCCCCTCCTTCGCTGCTCTGGCTGTGAATCTGAAGCAAAGCTACTGCTTTAGGAATTTGGCTTTTCATAGTAGTTATTCCGTTAAATTTGCTAAATTTGCCATTTGAACATTGTGTTAGACACAGTTAAACGTTTTTAAACACCATTAGGGAATAGAAGTTTTGAATTAGTATGTTTTTGAAACCCAAAGATTAGTACAAAAAGCTTTGCTTTTCTTTTTAAATCTGCTGCTTATTTTGTGAGTCCATTATTGTATCTCTGATATATTTCATAGCTGTTTGTGAGAATTTTTTCATGTATTTTTTATTTTAGTTACAAAAGCCGTTTTTCAAACATTTAAATTAGAATCTGTTAAAAGTGATTATTGATTATAGACTTCGTCTAAAAAAGAAAGAGGGAATTAGGCTGTAAAAGTATTATATTATTAAGTTAAACTACCCAATTCACCCAATTCACATTCAAGTGGTGACTTTTGTTTTTGTTTTGACTATGCACCTGACCTTCCTCCTGCTGCAGATGCACGCAGCACAGGAGCCTGGTCTAAAATGTGCTCCAATTCATACTGACTTCATTTGAAAAATGCTGCAATTATTTTAAATTAGTAGAATAGATGCTGAGATAAATAAGTGTAAAAGGGAAAGTCCATAAAGTGAAACCCAAGATGTTCAAGATTAAAAACATCACACAGTACAAAAGTATATAATACATGTTTTAAAGTTTAAAAGGTTGTTTGTTTTGAGTATAATTGTTGTTTTGATAACTTCTTTAGTTTCTGGTTTTAAAATGTCATCATTAGTAAGAGAATAAGTAATCTTTATTTACATAGCGCTTGGGAAAACCCAGAGCGCTCAAATTGTTTTGACTTCAGAAAGAAAAACAATCTCATTCACAATCTCTGTTGTTTTTAATTTGACTATAAGGTTGTTTTCCAGAACCAAGAGCACACACTGTACAGGGTCACTGCTGGACACTGGACACCAAAGCCCACCCAGCCACAGGTCACGGATCAAAGAGCAAAGGAAAATGCCACCTCCTTGCCCCTCCCCACGCCACTGCAGAACTGAGTGGGTGTGAGAGAGACCGGGGCCATGAAAGAGAGGTATCTGGAGAC
This sequence comes from Knipowitschia caucasica, assembly GCA_964034765.1. Classification (NCBI taxonomy): domain Eukaryota; kingdom Metazoa; phylum Chordata; class Actinopteri; order Gobiiformes; family Gobiidae; genus Knipowitschia; species Knipowitschia caucasica. Next base: position 40,605,220 of record OZ035824.1, on the reverse strand, counting down.
GTGATGGGTGGAGCGTCAGGTAGAGACCTAGAGGGAGTTGAAAGTGTGTCTACGTGGTTTACATCACCACAGTGTGACCTTTGACACCTACGGGTGGTTCGAGGAGTCTTGAGAAACAACCCCAAAATTCACATACACATTCATACACTCACACATTCACATTTACATATAGATACATGAAAAAGCAGAACATGAGGAAAAAGCATTTTAAAAGTTTACTCCAATGTAAACACATATTTTTAATTGTCTATCACTTGAATCTTTAGTTGAATCAGTATTTTTTGAGACCAGAAATGTTCATTTGAATACTATATTGTCATGGACTTAATTGACGTCTGTCCTGACACTTTTGATTTGTTGATTTTGTACTGTGTGAAGTAATTACATTGATGAGAATTAGATCTGATAAAAACACAAATTAGAGAAGTAAACTGCGCTTGCTTTTGTCTAAGGGACATTAGCAACAGCATGAATAGAAATTGTCTTTAAAGTAGAATCAAAGTGACTTAACCATAGAAAGTAACTATTGCATAACAAGCTGTGTACAGGAACTGTGAGACTGCACCATTGACCAGAAGTGCATCCCAAGTGACCTGATGTGCTTCAAGTGAAAAGACTGTATCTGGAGATCCGATGTCCAACTGGAGAGACCAGAACCATGGCTTGGACCCTACTGATGTCCAAGATGACATCTCTGGAAATATGACCTGACCTGATGACGACTGAGACTCACCCTCAGGGGACCCTGAGGATCTGAGGATCTGAGGATCTGAGAGAGAAAACTGGGGAGTGATGTTTATATTTTTGAAATCATACATTGATGAGTGCTAAATGAGAGAGATACTCATGATTCTTCTTTTGTTTTTGTTTGTCCCTAGCTTCTGGACATCTGATGATCTATTGGACACAGCCATTTGCAGAACAAGAACCAGCCAATGAAAACGTCTATTGCTGATGCTATTGCTACAACCAGAACCACAACTGTGACAAATGCAATATACATGTTAAGTATTCAGACATCTGACAGACAAAAACTTTGACTTTTTTAGTCTGGTAGACTGAGCAACTGTTAAAAACTTTGAAAATGATAAAGTATGAGTATTGTAGCGTTTTAGTAGATGTTAAATAGTAGTAAAAGAGTAGAATTTGACTTCCTTTGTTGTTCATAAACATATTTCCACGTAAGAGTTAAAATAGTACCCTACAATGTTATCCTTTTGATAGATCAGCTATAATATTAGAATCAGAGTATTTTAGAGACATTAAAAGTGACAGAAGTCACAAATTAGAAATATGCCTTTGCTCAAGCTGCAGCCGAGCTTTGGAGTTAAAAAATAGAGGAAATATAGAATTAGATAAATGCATCAACCATAGATGCTTTCAAAAATAGAGATTATTTGTAGCCAGTGCTAATATCAAATGGTAAAGGGACCATTTCACAAGCATTTACTTCAAAAGTAGATAAAGTTACTTACAGTTTTATGTACAGTTTTATTAGATACCTTCCAAATTCACTTGTGTTCAAACATGAGTGAATGTTGACAATGCAAAAGTCCATATGAGTGTAGCCTAGATTAATGCCTAGATCAATGAGATAGATTAGAACCAACAGAGATTCAAAAGCATTTAAAAGCATTTTGATGCATTTGTGTATAGCACAAAAACACAATAGTAGATATTTAGATATTGAGAAGTTTCCAGCACAAACACCATTGTAGAATAACTGACCCCAACCCCAAACCTGCTAAAATAGATTAGCTCTTGTAATGATAATACTAATTTGATTAATGATGTACATTCATCCCAAACTGCCTGACAATAATATCTTTAGATAATAAAAAGTAATAAATCACTGACCACTATAGAAGTGTAAATGTTGACCATTTGCCTTACTGTGTTCACAGTTTTATTCCTGAGAATGAGAATAGACATGGAGCAAAATCCCACTAACAATAAGCCACTGATAATGAGAGTATAATACCACAGAGAGATTTATTAGATTAAAATGTATGTTTAAGAATATGGCTCAATAGAAGCAAATATACAAACATATTTGTGAATAGATTAGAATAGTTTTAAACTATAGTGAATAGTGAAAGTAAAGTACACAGTCTAAGATTGAAAAGTGAAAATAATACAGTGAAATAAGATTGAGTGTAGTGTAAACAATCAGCATTAGAATAAAAGTATAGAGTAATAAAAGTGAAATTAGCTTCAAATTTGAGACTCAGCTCGTTTTTGTCTGTGTTTTGACTGAATCTGCTGAGTTCTTGTGTGTCCAATAGTTTTTGTTTGTTTTTATTTTTGTTTGTTTTTATTTTTTGGATTTGTTTTTTTGTTTGTTTGTTTATTTTTTCCCAGGATAGAGGATAAAATCCACTGATATTGATTGGATGATTGAGTTTAATGCATACATTTTCTTTGTTTTTAATAATTTTTTGAAGTTTTTTTTAGGATTTTTTTTTTTATGGGGCCAATTCTTACATGAAGAACGACACTGTGTTCTCCATTTCAATATCCTCTTGTCTAAATCAGTGTGCTCCCCATCTGAGGAGCTCAATAGCCCGGTCTAACTCTGTGGCCCTCCAGAGGAGGCCACTTTTGTGTCTCCAATGAGTGGCAAGGCTAAATCAGTTCCGCGCTGCAAGTTCTCCATTTGTAGCTCGGTCATCAAATTTCAGTAGGCATCTATCAGTCCTACAGTGCAGTTTCCTGCAGCCCCTTTATCCCTTATTTCTGAAGTTTTGGGATTCACATGCAAGCAAAGTCTGAGCAAAGCAGTGCATCTGGCAGCAAAGCGATGGTGAAGGGCTTTCAGTGACTGTATAAGGATGGACATAATGGACCTTGATTTTTACTCGGCTCTGCCATGGGACGGGAATTCGTCCTGCGCTAGCTACTGGCATCACTTTTTTTTTCGTACTCGTTTTTCTGGAAGGGCATTTTCAACTTCAATGTCTTCACTCATGAGAAGTATTGCCCCACTCCACAAATAACACCTGCTGCTTTTGGACACCTGCAAATTCCCTTGAACAATGTTGCAAGCTTTATTCTGAACTCCTGTGACTAGGGTCTGGGCAGTTAAAATGTCCCATGCCATGGTTGGAGGTATTTTGAGAGAGGGGTTGTTTCCTGAACCACTCTGCGAAAGACTGTGCCGTCAGGACAGATTTCATATCTCAGAAGACCCTCTAGTATCCACTGGCTTTACTTGCAATAGACTTGATTGTTTCTTCTTCTCGATCTTAACTCAAAGTAATTGACAAGGTCAGTGAAAAGGTGCATCATCCGGGTTTTCCAAATGTGCCAAAGACCTTTCTCAAGGCTTGGTCCTTGGCCAAGCCATCGAGTTTCTCGTAATTGGAGCAAGCCGTCTATGTCTCCGGTCACACCTGATTCTTCCCATGAAGCATGCGTTTATAAGACTCGCGTATGTACACTGTACATCATTGAGAACAGAGAAACAGTGATGACCTGTAGTAACTAACTAGTAGTGTCTGTTAGCACCAGATTCAACACAGGCGCATAACACCATACTGGGACCTGTCCTGGGGAAACTCCATTTAGCAGTGTTCGTGAAACCTGTACTTCCCTGGCTGTTAGCAGCTCCTTTCAGTTGAAGTGCCAGCACCATTGCGCTAAGTTCAAGCTGACTGGCTCCAAGGTTTTGTCACCAAGTCAACAAATATCTCCAGTTGATGCATCACAATCAACGACGGTAATCAGTCTCTCATGGACATGATCGTGACATACCTCAAGACAACTGCACACTGATCTTTTGAAGTCAGATCTTTGGTTGTATCCACTGTATGAAAACATCCTGCATTTCTACCTTCGATAGAAGATAGTGCGCGTTTTAAGAGTCGAATGATGTCATTTACTTTATTGACAGTGTGCTTTAGCGCAGAGTTACATGAGACCCCTTCTCTCCCTTCACTATGTGAAGTTTTGCTCTTTTTATACAGTCGCTAATGTGCTCTTGCAAAACAAACATCATATTTGCTGAGGAGTAAGAAATTTTCCAAGAAATTGCCATGGACACTAGCAGGTCTCCACGTTTACGCGCTTCATGTGTGTCCTCTGTAACTAAGGCCTCGTTTTCTCGGTCCTTTATGATGTTATACTACTCTCTCCATTACTTGTCTTTTTTTTTACTTTGCTCTCTGTGGACCGACATTTGTTTCTTGCCCCAGTAAGTTTTGAATATCGGCTTCCTTGCCCTCAGGAAATATGCCCTCTGCACTGTTTATGGGATCTGCTTTTTCCATGCTCCTCAATACGTTGGTGGACATGCTTCCACGCCCTCATTCCCCTATAACAAACGGAAGAGTCAATGACAGAAAGGCTTAGAAAACTAACCTGGCAGAAGAGCAGATTGATGATTGTGAGAACTCTTAACGCGTTCTCACGATATCATCTGGGATTTCTCCCGGAGAATCCTTTCGGGGGAAAGGAGGGGATAAGCAGCAGAATACTTCAAGCTGATTGGTGTGCGAAGTGACGATGTGTGCCGCCTACCAAGGTTGCGTCAGAAATGCACAAAGCGTCCTCTCGTGTTCATCTTTCAAAAAAGCAAATTGGAGATTCTTTTTTTATTGCTAAAACTGACTTGATAGCCTTCAGCTTACGCGTCCGTCTCCTGCGTATGCTGAGGAAAAGAAACAGAGTAAACCAGTGGAACTTGAGAGAAACTTAAATAAACTTCCAGAGTTTGGCACACCACGATCCGTCTCTGTCTGCTAAATCCTAACAGATTTGGTGGAGAATGCGCGGCTCCGTGTGTGCCATTCTCTGGATTGTTTTGAGGGAGTTTTCTTTGTTTTCTTTTTCTCGGCGTGGGAGAGCTGAGAGTATCTGGGGCCTGGGAGCGGTCCAGGTCAGGCTGGAGAGGCGACCGGCTCCGGGACTCTTTTTCGCTGTCTCACTATATTTTTTTGTGTCCTGTTTTTTGGACTTAGCGTTTAAAATTGTTTTCCCATGTCCACATTCCGGGAATTTTTGACGTGCGATTGGTCTCTGCCGATGGAAACTAGTTCCCGGTACTAGTGAGAGCTGGTTCATGATCTGGAGACCTGGTTGGACGTGGAAAAGCTGATATTTGGTGGACTTCTGACAATGCCTGGCGCCCTGTTCAACAAAAGGTAAGAGCGGACACCTGTTTATTCAAAGTCTGCTAATTGAGTGAACTAAATTATGGTCCTTTTTTGAGGTCCACCAAATGTCTAATATCTATAGATAAGATTAGAGAGAGAAAGGAACCCCTGACGTATCGGGGTCCCTGTCCTTTGAAGTAGTCAGGACAGAGAGAAAGGAACCCCTGACGTATCGGGGTCCCTGTCCTTTGAAGTAGTCAGGACAGAGAGAAAGGAACCCCTGACGTATCGGGGTCCCTGTCCTTTGAAGTAGTCAGGACAGAGAGAAAAAGGAACCCCTGACGTATCGGGGTCCCTGTCCTTTGAAGTAGTCAGGACAGAGAGAAAAAAGGAACCCCCTGACGTATCGGGGTCCCTGCCTTTGGAGTAGCCGGGGCAGAGAATAGAGAATAGAAAATAGTTAGTGAAACCATGGTGTAAAAATAAAAGTTATTATAAAAAGGGAAATGTGTTAAAGAGGCCTTTGTTACAAAAGCTTTGAAATTGACGAATTTCAGGCTGATAAATGACAAAAGTTTAAAGAACAACATCAGTTATATTTGCTTAGCAAAGTAATCTTGAAAGTTATTCTTCTGTATCTTTCTGCCTGTGCGTGTGTGCGTCGCACTATCTGCTGCCGTTGTCAGGGAAACGGCCCCCTCCTTCGCTGCTCTGGCTGTGAATCTGAAGCAAAGCTACTGCTTTAGGAATTTGGCTTTTCATAGTAGTTATTCCGTTAAATTTGCTAAATTTGCCATTTGAACATTGTGTTAGACACAGTTAAACGTTTTTAAACACCATTAGGGAATAGAAGTTTTGAATTAGTATGTTTTTGAAACCCAAAGATTAGTACAAAAAGCTTTGCTTTTCTTTTTAAATCTGCTGCTTATTTTGTGAGTCCATTATTGTATCTCTGATATATTTCATAGCTGTTTGTGAGAATTTTTTCATGTATTTTTTATTTTAGTTACAAAAGCCGTTTTTCAAACATTTAAATTAGAATCTGTTAAAAGTGATTATTGATTATAGACTTCGTCTAAAAAAGAAAGAGGGAATTAGGCTGTAAAAGTATTATATTATTAAGTTAAACTACCCAATTCACCCAATTCACATTCAAGTGGTGACTTTTGTTTTTGTTTTGACTATGCACCTGACCTTCCTCCTGCTGCAGATGCACGCAGCACAGGAGCCTGGTCTAAAATGTGCTCCAATTCATACTGACTTCATTTGAAAAATGCTGCAATTATTTTAAATTAGTAGAATAGATGCTGAGATAAATAAGTGTAAAAGGGAAAGTCCATAAAGTGAAACCCAAGATGTTCAAGATTAAAAACATCACACAGTACAAAAGTATATAATACATGTTTTAAAGTTTAAAAGGTTGTTTGTTTTGAGTATAATTGTTGTTTTGATAACTTCTTTAGTTTCTGGTTTTAAAATGTCATCATTAGTAAGAGAATAAGTAATCTTTATTTACATAGCGCTTGGGAAAACCCAGAGCGCTCAAATTGTTTTGACTTCAGAAAGAAAAACAATCTCATTCACAATCTCTGTTGTTTTTAATTTGACTATAAGGTTGTTTTCCAGAACCAAGAGCACACACTGTACAGGGTCACTGCTGGACACTGGACACCAAAGCCCACCCAGCCACAGGTCACAGATCAAAGAGCAAAGGAAAATGCCACCTCCTTGCCCCTCCCCACGCCACTGCAGAACTGAGTGGGTGTGAGAGAGACCGGGGCCATGAAAGAGAGGTATCTGGAGACGTGATGGGTGGAGCGTCAGGTAGAGACCTAGAGGGAGTTGAAAGTGTGTCTACGTGGTTTACATCACCACAGTGTGACCTTTGACACCTACGGGTGGTTCGAGGAGTCTTGAGAAACAACCCCAAAATTCACATACACACACACACACACATACACACATTCATACACTCACACATTCACATTTACATATAGATACATGAAAAAGCAGAACATGAGGAAAAAGCATTTTAAAAGTTTACTCCAATGTAAACACATATTTTTAATTGTCTATCACTTGAATCTTTAGTTGAATCAGTATTTTTTGAGACCAGAAATGTTCATTTGAATACTATATTGTCATGGACTTAATTGACGTCTGTCCTGACACTTTTGATTTGTTGATTTTGTACTGTGTGAAGTAATTACATTGATGAGAATTAGATCTGATAAAAACACAAATTAGAGAAGTAAACTGCGCTTGCTTTTGTCTAAGGGACATTAGCAACAGCATGAATAGAAATTGTCTTTAAAGTAGAATCAAAGTGACTTAACCATAGAAAGTAACTATTGCATAACAAGCTGTGTACAGGAACTGTGAGACTGCACCATTGACCAGAAGTGCATCCCAAGTGACCTGATGTGCTTCAAGTGAAAAGACTGTATCTGGAGATCCGATGTCCAACTGGAGAGACCAGAACCATGGCTTGGACCCTACTGATGTCCAAGATGACATCTCTGGAAATATGACCTGACCTGATGACGACTGAGACTCACCCTCAGGGGACCCTGAGGATCTGAGGATCTGAGGATCTGAGAGAGAAAACTGGGGAGTGATGTTTATATTTTTGAAATCATACATTGATGAGTGCTAAATGAGAGAGATACTCATGATTCTTCTTTTGTTTTTGTTTGTCCCTAGCTTCTGGACATCTGATGATCTATTGGACACAGCCATTTGCAGAACAAGAACCAGCCAATGAAAACGTCTATTGCTGATGCTATTGCTACAACCAGAACCACAACTGTGACAAATGCAATATACATGTTAAGTATTCAGACATCTGACAGACAAAAACTTTGACTTTTTTAGTCTGGTAGACTGAGCAACTGTTAAAAACTTTGAAAATGATAAAGTATGAGTATTGTAGCGTTTTAGTAGATGTTAAATAGTAGTAAAAGAGTAGAATTTGACTTCCTTTGTTGTTCATAAACATATTTCCACGTAAGAGTTAAAATAGTACCCTACAATGTTATCCTTTTGATAGATCAGCTATAATATTAGAATCAGAGTATTTTAGAGACATTAAAAGTGACAGAAGTCACAAATTAGAAATATGCCTTTGCTCAAGCTGCAGCCGAGCTTTGGAGTTAAAAAATAGAGGAAATATAGAATTAGATAAATGCATCAACCATAGATGCTTTCAAAAATAGAGATTATTTGTAGCCAGTGCTAATATCAAATGGTAAAGGGACCATTTCACAAGCATTTACTTCAAAAGTAGATAAAGTTACTTACAGTTTTATGTACAGTTTTATTAGATACCTTCCAAATTCACTTGTGTTCAAACATGAGTGAATGTTGACAATGCAAAAGTCCATATGAGTGTAGTCTAGATTAATGCCTAGATCAATGAGATAGATTAGAACCAACAGAGATTCAAAAGCATTTAAAAGCATTTTGATGCATTTGTGTATAGCACAAAAACACAATAGTAGATATTTAGATATTGAGAAGTTTCCAGCACAAACACCATTGTAGAATAACTGACCCCAACCCCAAACCTGCTAAAATAGATTAGCTCTTGTAAGGATAATACTAATTTGATTAATGATGTACATTCATCCCAAACTGCCTGACAATAATATCTTTAGATAATAAAAAGTAATAAATCACTGACCACTATAGAAGTGTAAATGTTGACCATTTGCCTTACTGTGTTCACAGTTTTATTCCTGAGAATGAGAATAGACATGGAGCAAAATCCCACTAACAATAAGCCACTGATAATGAGAGTATAATACCACAGAGAGATTTATTAGATTAAAATGTATGTTTAAGAATATGGCTCAATAGAAGCAAATATACAAACATATTTGTGAATAGATTAGAATAGTTTTAAACTATAGTGAATAGTGAAAGTAAAGTACACAGTCTAAGATTGAAAAGTGAAAATAATACAGTGAAATAAGATTGAGTGTAGTGTAAACAATCAGCATTAGAATAAAAGTATAGAGTAATAAAAGTGAAATTAGCTTCAAATTTGAGACTCAGCTCGTTTTTGTCTGTGTTTTGACTGAATCTGCTGAGTTCTTGTGTGTCCAATAGTTTTTGTTTGTTTTTATTTTTGTTTGTTTTTATTTTTTGATTTGTTTTTGTTTGTTTGTTTATTTTTTCCCAGGATAGAGGATAAAATCCACTGATATTGATTGGATGATTGAGTTTAATGCATACATTTTCTTTGTTTTTAATAATTTTTTGAAGTTTTTTTTAGGATTTTTTTTTTTTTTTCTTTTTCCACTTTATTGATTGATCGATTTGAGTGATCACATGTGATTATGTGATCAAAGGGGAGGGTATTAGTATGGCCTACGTGCAGGACTCTACAAGGACTCCATGTTATGACTATGATGTGACTGTCTCTTTGTGACACGTATGTCTTTCGATGTGTGACGTGACAATGACTATATAAACTGTGTACTGCCTTTATTCTGTCTGAGGAAAAGAAACAGAGTAAACCAGTGGAACTTGAGAGAAACTTAAATAAACTTCCAGAGTTTGGCACACCACGATCCGTCTCTGTCTGCCTAAATCCTAACAATGGTACATTTTTTTTCTATGAATCTTATCTTATGTGTTCTTTAGGTGGTGGGCGCCCGTGGTTCCATCACCATCGACCCTCGAGACACGATGCTCAAAGAGACCAGCGTTATGGGAGTGGCTCTTTTTAACGCCACGCAGGTATGAAACTGAACTAGTGGAAAATATATATGCTTAGGGTCGTGTTTAAGGGCACGTCGCTAGTCTTGAATTAATGAATGGATGTTTTTATTTGGACATTTGAGATCAGAAAAACAAAGCAAAAGCAATGTAATTGTACATTGATTATGCGAAATAAATAAACAATCAATGTCCAAAATCAGAAAATTCCAAATTTTCAGAGATTCCATAATACATCCATTTCACATCATCCTTCAACATCCATTCAAGCACACCTATGGCTTTCACCGTGGCGAACGCAAGAGGTTGCGGTCAGTGACGGATGCGTCAGTATCCGTCACTTACCAAAACGCAACGGTTGCGTGCGTTTCCCCAAGCGCTTTAAAATTATCTATTCTGTGCCTGAAACCTATATATTTTTTGCTCAAGGATGGATTATCAGGGTTTTTTTCTCAATGTTTTCTTTTTTCTTCTGCATTTTGACCCTATGATTATATAAGATTAGTTACAGTACAATTTGCACAAAGATCAGTTACGGCGAAAAATAATGTTTTTTTCCTGAGACTAATATAATGACACAATAGCGCCACAAATTAATTTGGCCATTTTTGCATTTAGTTTGTCCTAGAGTTACAATTGTTGGTACACATTTGTCATCTCAATAAAAATAAAAATTGTATTATGACCACGGCCTTATACAAACAGAAATTTAGAAAAAACTTTCAGACATTGTTTGAACAATGTCGTTTCACCCATTTGTTTCAAGATTGCTCCACACATGTAGCATCAAAAGTTAGTTGCAAACGGTGTGCAAGCAGTGGAGCAGCAAACATTTTTTTCCCCAAATTTGACAATTTCAATTTTGCTCCGGTTTACTGATACACAGTTCAATTAGCACCAAACTTGAATCGGTTGTTCAACTCTTGTATCTAGGTCAGCTGAAAGTGAAGAAATTAAATTGCGGCCTTATCGCCCCCTACAGAGTGAGGGTTAGCTAACCCTTTTGTCACGAAACAAGCCAGCCTCTGTTGTTTCACAGATTTTTGCTCAAAATTTCTCCACATCATCTAAACATGTGCAGCAAAATTGCCCTTTTTTCCCCTAACTTTGAGAATTTCATATTGGCTCTCGTTCACATATAAAACATTTTGATTAACAACAAATTTGAATCACTTGTTTAACTCTGGCGGTTGGTCAGTTGAAAGGGAAAATCATGAAAATATAGCATTAGCACCCTCCACAGAGTGAGCTAATATTGTCAGTTTTACATGGGCATAAAGATTATTCGTTTTATCAAAATGTTCGATTCAATGTCAATGGGAAAATGTAAAATCTCACATTTCACCTCTGACAGGTAGGTTGGCTACTGACAAACCAACCTTGGTATTTTCACCAAAGTTAGCTCCAGAATTGTGATTGGTTAAACCGTGTACAAGCAGTGGAGCAGCAGTTTTTTTCTGATATTGTTGCTTTTCACGGTGCCACAAGTTGGAAGAAGGAACCATGGAGGACCAGAGTTATGTAAAAGAACAATCCAAACAACAATCTTTCAGAAAAATAATTATGCAGCGACATAGTAGCAAAGTGTCAACATCGCAAACCGCATGCACAGAAAGAGCGTTAACAGAACAGAAGGCACATAGTGTAGTTTGTACACAACAGACTCACACATGAACATTACGTAACTTTTTCACACTAACAATAATGAGAACGAGGCAGAATCTGCAACACAGTCTCAGGATGTTCTGACCCAATCCGAGCGCAGTCCAACTACTATGTCACAAGTTTCAACTAAACTTATTCAGGCGCTGTGGCTAACGCTAAAGCAAACATGAGCTTTAGCCATGTCCTGCCACGGCTGTGTATTAGTCCTGCTTCTTTGATCATCGTAGTCTTAAGCCGCCACAGACGTTATTCCTCCATGCGTCTCTTCTCGTCACACCGCGTTTGTAAAACTATAAATTATAATAGATCCATGGTAAAACTCAGTAGAGCCTCTGTGCAGGGTGCTGCGTCTGAACGTGGTCTTGTTTACATCCACTCCTCCACGCGACTGTCAAGTGCCCGAGATGTTTGGAGAAATCCGGTCATTTATCAAACTAAAGTATCCTTTCCTTGGCAGTCTGGTGAATGACTGAGAGTTGAGGAGCACTGTCAAAGGCTTCCGTACTATATTGGACTGCAATATTAGATCTCAACGCTAGATGGTACTAAAAATTACACAGTGTACCTTTAACAAACCAGACTCGTCGTTTGACTAACAGAGCAATTGTAGAATAAAAAGTTGGCTTAAGATTTGTGATTGTTTAAACAGTGTAAATGATGTGCACCATTTACACTGTTTAAACAATTTGATTTTATTACTTATTTTAATAGAAACGCATTTAAGTTCCCATGATATTCGACATTATGGAGACACACTCACTGATCATTTGTATTCACACTATTATGTTGTGTTCAGACCGCACGCTTCTCAGGCGTCAAAAACGCAGCCAAAGCCCCTAGTTGGACGCTTGTGCTTATTGACGACAGGCGCTGGCACAGAGTTGTGCGGTACCATGTTGAGTGGTGAGGCATTGCGGTGCGGTTTGTGCGATGCCGTTCGATGCCACTTGCGGCTTTAATTAATGTTTTTCTTAGATATATAAATATCTACTATTATTGTTCTTGTTACATTTGTGTAAGCTCTCGGTCATACAGGGATTAGGACAACAAAGGAAGGTTGCTCAACCATCATCTGTACTTCAGTTTGCAGGTTTTCTTTTGTGTATTTCTTAAATCAAAGAACTTTCTCAAACAAATGAAAGCTCAGCCATGAGTTGGAGATTTATAACTTGTGGGAATGGTTCTGATTCTGAGGCTAACTCATTAACACATCTATTGTAATGTCTAAGAGTGATGAGGTTGGGTGCAGGTCCTGTTCCTGTTGTTCTTGTAGTTGTGAGAGTGTATAAATCTGTTATTTTTCTACAGTTGTTAAAGTATATATATCTGTCCCTCTCCTTCTCAGAAAGAGCAGTCTGAGTGTGCGGCGTTCCTTTTCTCTGGGATGGAGGCCGGATGGTTGAAGCCCACGGTGGGACGTCAGTACCCACTCCACGAGGCTCATCAGGCCCATCACGACATCATCGAGTCTCCCGGGGCTTCTGGGAAAATGGTCCTCACCATGAAGTAGCATTCTCTATCACAGGATGCAATGCTTTGCACTTAATAAGCTGTTAGTGAGGGATAATCAAAAGTGGTACCAAATGTACATGTATTTTTGTACAATCAGACTGCAGCAGTCTATAAGTACTTCACAAAATGAACTTTTAAACCACAAAAAATACCAAAATTCATGTAACTCAATCCAATTTATTCTTGTATTGTCCGCAATCACATCAGTAGTTATCTCAGAGGACTTTACAAAACTGATTATTCGCCAACACAAATCAGAGAATCAAACAGTTCAAACACAAGAAATGCAATGATGAACATTACATGATGAATGATAAATTGATAAATGTCCATAAACATGATTGTAACTCATTCCTCGCTCTGAAACAGTTTGGTTCTATGACTGTATTTTTAGATCTGCTGTTTCAGTCAAAACGGTGAAAAATAGAGGACCACCCTCACTCGGCCAATTAGCTCTAAGTATGTAAAAGATAAACAGAATACAGCAGGTTGTGGTCAAGTTGGTTCACAAGACTTTCTTTCTGTTGGAATGAACAACATGAAAATCAAACCACAAAAACAGTAATGGGGCGACAGTGGCTCAGTTGGTAGAGATTAGACCTACTTCACGACTCCCACTGATGACTGCTGTCGTTGTGTCCTTGGGAAAGACACTTAACCCCACTTTACCTGAAGCCCCCGGTGGAAGATAAAGTTTCCTGTGGACTCACCACCTGCAGGAGGATCAGTGAGGGGCTGGTGCTCTGTGATTTGGGTGCAGCTCTGACTGCCACCCCCCGTCCCAGAAATTGATTAAGGGGAAGAAAATGGATGGATAAAACAGTCATTGATCTGAGAAAAAAAATGTTCTCAGGATTTCAGAAGAAAAATATTTTCTGTACAGCAGTATTTTCTGTCCATAGAAGTCAACAAAACTTGTGTTGTGATCAGGGTAAAAACTGCATATTTTTGTACAAGTTGATTTTTATATAAGTTTAAATCCTTTGCACTAAGTTTTGACTTTTGAAAATATGAAAGTGAATAAAGTGAAATTAAAAACAAAAACCTAATATTTCCATGTCGGACTCAATAATTGATTTATAACCATTTGAATAAGAAAAGTACTCACACACAAACAGGATCTGTGTCTAGTTCAATATCACTTAGACTTAGAAATACAACCCAACAAAGAGGGTTTCAAAGGACTACATCAGTAAACTAGTGTGCCTATGTGTCTTTAGTGTAAAGGGAGAGGAAACTCTTAAAATACATCTATAGATTCACAGATGTGTTGAGTTTGCTAAAATTAGAATTTGAAAAATTGTGTTTGATTATGACAGTTTTAGAGCAGACAGAAGGGTGTAGTATCACAACAACCATAATACCATATATATAATATATAATATATATATATATATATATATATATATAAAAGCAGCTGGATAGCTCAGTTGGTAGGGCACAGGACTGGGACCTGGGAGGCCAGGGTTCGAATCCCACCGGGAGCACATTAACACCAACATCCAGTGAGGGTCCTTGGGCAAGACCCTTAATGCTACTGCCTAACTCATAAACCATGAAGGTACAAATAAGCAATGAGATGCCGGATCAGCCGTCGCCCGGCCAAACAAGGTCTGCGTCAGGTGCTGGGGAACCAGAGCACCTTGATGAAAAGTGGGCTACTGGAACAAGGCGAAAGTGGACGAGATGCGATAACAGGGCTCTGTTGGAATGCTACTACTCGAGTAACCCTGGCCAAAGAGGTTACATGCAGAGAATGTGGGCTGAATGGTTACTTCGAAACCCACAGTCACAGTTGACCCCGAAACAACTGGTAGCTCAATGCTCCAACATCCACAAACGGCAACTGCTATCACAGCTTGAGATTGATGAAGTACAACACATATATGATGCCACAGTTGCCGAGGTCAGAGGGGAGATCCCACCAACTGCAACTCCCCAACCAGATATTGGGTACATAGCCCCAATGGAACCGATAACGCTGAACGAGGCAGCGACTGACCTGAAAGCTAAGATCATGGCTAGAATGGGCACAGGGCAAAGACACCGGTTACAGCGGTTGTGTGAAGTACCACCTAAGGATCTCATAGAAAGCGTGAATGCAGCAGTGAGGGCAATACCTACCACCACAATCACTGAAACCAATGAGCTGATATACACTTCAGCAGCAGTGATCCTAGAGATGCTTGGCTATAAGAGCAACCATGGGAGCCATGGACAATACCCACCATGGAAAAGACGGTTGGAGGCTAAGATCAAGGCGGCTCGGAGAGAAGTGAGTCAATTAACAGAGGCCCAGAGAGGTGCAATGAAAAGACCAGTACCCAGAAAGTACAGCCAGATGACCATACCTGAAGCACTCGAAACTGCCAAACAAAGGCTCCAAGCCCTGGCCAGCCGCCTACAGAGGTACACTAAAGAGAATGAAGCCAGAAGGGTGAACAGGCTGTTCGCAACACAACCTGCGAAGGTGTACGCTCAGTGGCAGGGTAACAACAGGGGAGCAGATCCACCGAGGCTGGAAACTGAACAGTTCTGGAGGAACATATGGGAAAAGGATGCAGCACATAACAGAAGTGCACAATGGCTGGTGTTCCTGAGAGAGGAGCACAGCCACCTCCCAGAACAGAACTCAGTTACCATCACAGAGGCAGACATCCGAGAAAGAGTCTCAGGTATGAAAAACTGGACAGCACCTGGCCCTGATATGGTCCATGCCTACTGGCTAAGGACACTCACATCACTCCATGAGCGCCTAGCAGCACAAATGAACCAGCTGCTGAGAGATGGGACTCACCCAGAATGGCTAACCGAAGGGCGAACGGTCCTGATCATGAAGGACCCTGTCAAGGGTGCAGTCCCCTCCAACTACCGGCCAATAACCTGTCTCTCCACAACATGGAAGCTCATGTCAGGCATCATTGCGGCTAAGATAAGTGGGCATATGGAACAATTCATGAGCACAGCACAGAAGGGCATTGGTAGGGACACCAGAGGAGCCAAACACCAGCTCCTGGTTGACAGAACAGTCGCCCAAGACTGCCGGTCACGACACACCAACCTGTGCACAGCCTGGATTGATTACCAGAAAGCCTACGACTCAATGCCACACACATGGATCATGGAATGCTTGAAGTTGTACAATATCAACAGGGCTCTAAGGGACTTCGTTGCAAACTCGATGGGAATGTGGAAGACTACCCTTGAGGCAAATGGCAAGCCGCTCGCACAAGTGACCATCAAATGTGGTATCTACCAAGGAGATGCTCTGTCCCCACTACTGTTCTGCATAGGCCTCAACCCTCTAAGCCAAGTAATTGACCAGACTGGCTATGGATACCGCCTCAGGAACGGAGCAAAGATCAGTCACCTCCTCTACATGGATGACATCAAGCTGTACGCCAAGAGCGAGAGAGACATTGACTCTCTGATCCAAACAACCAGGATCTACAGCCATGACATCGGGATATCATTCGGGCTCGAGAAATGTAGCAGGATGGTGACTCGGAGAGGCAAGGTAGTCCACACAGAAGGGATCTCACTCCCAGAGGGAACAATAGCAGACGTTGAGGACAGTTACAAGTATCTCGG
>OZ035824.1:40513637-40583637 GCA_964034765.1 Knipowitschia caucasica | reverse complement strand
TGGGTGTCAAAGTTAAGGCCCGCGGGCCAGCGAATGGATTATCTTGACCCCCTTGGATGATATTTGATTAGTATTAGTATGGCCTGCATAGAGCCAAAAGAAATTATTGGATTATTCATTTAATCATTTAATCATTAAATAGAATATGGTACACTGTGTTAGGTCTTGGTTCAATAGGTTATATGCAATTATTTTAACATGTTTTAATAAAACCAGTCCGGTCCGGCTTGTTTTTTTGGCCCTCTGATGTATTCGACTTTGACATCCCTGCTCGAGAGGCATTGCAGGATAGCTTAAATGCAGACAAGTTGCCCTACGGGGATAGGTAAATGTACCTTAACCTTATAATGGATTTCCTATTGTCCTTTCAGAGTAAATGGACAGAGGTGATCCAGGACTGCACACAAGCTGTTGAGTTGAATCCACGTTACATCAAGGCCTTGTTCCGGCGAGCAAAAGCCCTGGAGAAACTTGACAACAAGAAAGAGTGTCTTGAAGGTACTTGTTTATTATAAATTCACAGCAGGAAAACTAATGTTATTCTACAGATGGATTGGAATCTGACGTGTCTGAACAATTTGATAAGAAGCCGGTCTCTATAATGTGTTTTCTTATGATATTCCACTCTTTTGGATGTGATTATTTTTGTCGCTTTCTTGTTTTTCAGACGTGACGGCGGTCTGTATTCTGGAGGCTTTCCAAAACCAACAGAGTATGCTATTGGCCGACAAAGTGCTCAAGCAACTCGGCAAAGAGAAAGCGAAAGAAAAGTACAAGGTGATGTTTTTATACCTGTCTCAGCACTAGAGCTACAACCATTCATTGTTTGAATTACCACTAATCAAGTTTCAATATTAGTCAACATTTTTAGTAATTATTAACTGCTGTAGACAGACTTTAATATATGTTACGGTTGTGAATGTGGATTTAATAAGGAAGGCTCATGTTGTCGTCTTAGTAGAAAAAGTATTTGGTTCTTTTATACCAGAATATGGTCTATAAGGCCTTATATGGTGTGGCCATATATGGTGGCCACACCTGGTTACTGTGATGTGAGACCTCTGGGAATACCAGGTGCAGTGGCGGAGCCAGACTTTTAAACAGAGGGTGGCCAGGGGTGGCAAGGGTTTTTTTAAGGGGTCCACATTTATACTATTCCGAAATGTTATTTCACACAAAAACTGGCTAAACGATACATTTTAATCTTAATCTTGTCATTATTTTTAATATAAAGTGAACTGAGAGCACACTTGGAAACTACAAAGCAAAAAAGTGTATTTAAACAGTAGTCTGAACAAAAAAGTGCAAAATAACATCATTCAAACATTGCATAACATTTTTCTTTTAACGAATGTAGCAAATTCCTGCGGTTCTGGTGTAAAGCAGCAAAGATGTTGACAAACTCATCCATATTCAGCCCTGAGCCTCCTTTACCCTACACTGAGGATACCAAGATGACTCAATCATCTGCCATGGTAGTTCTGAGATGGTTTTTAATAAGTTTTAGGGCAGAGAAACTTATTTCACAAGACGCAGTATACTGTGTCTAATATGTGTATTAAAAAGATCTTTGCAAGCCTCAAAAGCTCATGAAACACTTTCCAAATGTTCCAAAAGGACAAGGAAGTCCAATAGAGACTCTCTAATCCATTTTTTCCTCCCAAGAAGCCGCCTAGTTTGACGTACCTCATGCTTAAGGTCCTCTATATCTGACTCAAAGGTTCTGCCAAATGAAAACAGGGGCTCTTCTTTCAAAAATATTTTGGGGTCAAGCGACTGCACATCATCCATAATCTTAGCTATTTTTTTTCTTTTTTTGTGTGTGAAAAAACGCCTTCTGCCAATAGACAATCCTGCACCTGTCTGCGACACCCTCTCATTCTCTGAAACTCAATTATATAAGCTATATTTTAATACAACACAACAAATTCCTCATCATCTCAAAACATACTGCCTCCGAGTCTGACCTTCAGGTTTCATCATCCTGATCTACAGGACTTTTCTTTACAAAAAAAAGGCCTGTAGGCAATGTTTCCTCCTTTTCTTTTCATGTTTACACTAAAGGGAAGAGGGCGATGATACGATGGGCAATTAATAATGGAAAATACACACGCATGCACACTCGCACGCACACACACGCACACAGGCACGCACACACACACTGGCACACACAGGCACGCACACACACACTGGCACACACAGGCACGCACACACGTACACAGGCACGCAGACCCACACTGGCGCACACACAGGCACGCACACACACGCATACAGGCGCGCATACAGGCACGCACACAGGCACGCACACGCACACGCACACACTAAAGGTTCTACAAACTGAAGAAGTAATGCGCTGCAGTACGTGTGTCTATACTTTGTGTCAAATGTAAACGGTTGGCTCTGCATCGCTAACTTACCTCTTTGTTTTCATCACGACTTGGGCACATGTGAGTCCAACAACCCAAAGTATTAGCATACAGCACTGGCTCCACACGGAGTCAGGGTGCGTTCACAGACGGGGGAAACCGTGGGAATTTTTAGCTTTTGGCGGAAAAAGATTCTCAAGATTAATATTATTACATTGCCGTCTTCCGAGGGGGGCACTGGGGGTGGCAAGGATATTTTTAGAGGTGGCAGTGGCCACCCTGGCTACCCCTCTGGCTCCGCCACTGACCAGGTGCCACAGTGGGGCGGCTGTAGTGCCAAACTGTTGTTGTGTCCTTAGGCAAGACACTTCACCCATATTGCCAAGAATGAGTGAATGGATGGTGTGGGCCATCAGTGTGACCCAGGGCAGCGGTGGCTACAGAAATAGTTTATCATCACTGAATTAATAATTTTGTGAAGCGTCTTTGGGAGTCCAAAGAATGTAATTCAATGTACTCTTGTATCGCTCTGAATCAGAACAGTAGCTATCTCAGAGGACTTTACACAACCATTGAATTTGCCAACACTTAATTAGAAAATCAAACACAAGATATAAAACAAAAAACATTAGTTTTGGTCCATAATGGGCAGATGACATCCCTATTTACAGAAATGTTTGTGTGATATGACTGGGTTCTCAAGCTGTGAGATGTGAGAACTCTCGGTAGATGACCTAGTAAGTAAGTAATGTCCTGTTTTTAAATGACGTTGCAGCTGTGTTTTTACTCTGCTGGCCTGATTGGGGGGCGGGTCCTAGCTCAAAAAAGTCCATGAGTACGTGCGCTGACATACTTGCGGGAAGGGCTGCCCGCGGCCATTTTGAAAAAGCCCCTTAGAAGTGAAAAGTGACACATTTAGTTTCATCGTCGGAGATGGGCGTGATGACGTACGTTAATATTTACAGTCCATGTGTAAGACACATGTTTGTTGGATTCTTTTTTGAGGTTGCAGTGTGTCTCGTGGCTCCGTCTTGTCCCTCTGTTGATGGTTGTGTGTCTCTGGTACAGAATCGGGAACCCATGATGCCTTCTCCTCAGTTCATCAAGTCTTACTTTAGCTCCTTCACCGACGACCTCGTCTCACATCCGCTACAAAAGGGAGAGAAGAAAGATGAAGATGAAGACAAGGACAAAGAGGGGGAGGCGGCGGAGGTCTCTGAGAGGTGACAGAGGCCATGTTTTACCGTGCATATATATCTGTTTTAGTTCTACTCAGACCACAAGGCTCACATTGTTGTGTAGCAGAGACATTTAAAAGAATTAGTACTTGATGCTCTAGAGTTGCATAATCAAAGGCTAAACTATTTGTATGAGTACAAAAACACCTTGCTAGCCTAGATGCAAAGAATAATATGGCAAAGACAGGAGACTGAGACACATTGTAAATAAGCTATTGTCATCTAAAATGTATGTATGAGGATTTAGATCAGTGCCCCCTGGTGGCCGGAGTACATTCTGCATAAACAGTCATTAGGATCCTGGAATTATAAAAGCAATTATAACAAATGCCTCAATCACCTCAATCTTTAACACTTTCCTCTTGAATGTCCATGTTGTGCTCCTGAAAATCTCTTTGCTCGCTTAGCATTTTTGTGCATTCTTTAGGCCAGCAGTCTCAAACTCAATTTGTCTCAGGGCCACCTGAGGTAGAGTGGGTGATGCTTGGCCGCATTGAGGGGTTATGTTTATATTACACCCTGGCTCTACAGGTGCAACATAAAGGACAACAGGCAACTCAAAGTTAAGATAGTTAACAACACAAAAGTATAGGGAATTAACAGAGAGAAAGAGAGTCGAGGTGTATTCTTGTAGGCTCCCAGCAGGAAACATGAAGCAGACTGGAGCCTGGAATAGGTCTGTGGCAGCTCCACATAACATTTATCAGGTGATTGGGCTCGAAACAGGGACACAAACAGAAAAACCAAGAATCAAGCGTTTGTGGAAAGTTGTTAATTGTTTATCTGTATGAAGGTGTTTCGACCAAATAATTACTTTTATTGAATATGAATTTGATATAATTTTACTATATTTCTATGAACAAACTGAGTCCAACTTGGATTGAAACAAAGCTGAAAGAAAAGCAATTAGGCTTTGTGTAGACTGGGTTTAATAACGTTTTTTCTTTGAATTATTGCTTATTGCATTCAGGGTTTTATGTGTCTGTTAAATACATGGCGTGGTTGTTTTCTTGATTCCAAATTACTTTAAAACAATGTATTGCATAATAGCCCAGACTCTCAGTGGGGGCCGCACCTGACATTAAAGTTTGACGTCCATGTCCATTAAATACCTGCAAATGGGTTGCAGGCCAAATGTTTGAGACCCTTGCTTTAGGGCCTGTATTTAGCTTTTACCCTGATCTGCAAGTTCTGGCACACAAAAATACTTGAACTATCCAATCCAAATCTAGTTTTTTAAGTAGAATAACTAAGAAATTAAGTCTGTGTGTGTCCTCAGCTCGGGCTACGTGAAAGCGAAGCAGTTCATGGAGGAGGAGAACTACGACAAAATAATCAGTGAATGCACGAAGGAGGTGGACTCTGAGGGTCGGTACACTGCTGAGGCCCTGCTCCTGCGCGCCACATTCTATCTCTTGATTGGAAACGCAACCTCCGCTCAGCCGGATCTGGACCGAGTCATCAATATGAAGGACGCCAATGTCAAGGTGAACCAGTTACTAGGGCTGGGCGATATAAACGGTATAAGCGGTATGCGATATAAATTTGGCCCACGGTAGAGATTTTTGTTATACCGGCATATTGCAATAGGTCATTATGTCATCATCATTATGGGCGGCACGGTGGCTGAGTGGATAGCACTCCCGCCTCTCAGCAAGAAGGTCCTGGGTTCGAATCCCGGTCGGACCAGGGCCTTTCTGAGTGGAGTTTGCATGTTCTCCCCGTGTCTGCGTAGGTTTCCTCCGGGTACTCCGGTTTCCCCTACCACTAAAAATATGTCCAATAGTTCTGGCATGCGCCTCCTGTACTGGCGACCCCGCTCCCATCTCTGTGTGGAGTGAGACAAGTGCCCAAAAATTAACAATTGTAAACCGCTTTGAGACTCAGATCTGCAGTGAAAAGGCGGTATATAAATAAAAACTTACTAACTTACTTACTTACTAAATTGCGCAGGCTCTGACGCCAGCAGAAAGGACCAAAACAAACCGGCATTCAGCAGCATTAGCCTAGCACTATTAGCCTAGCAGACACCACTGGAAACAACGAACAACAGCACGGCATTAACACCGTGTTTCTGTCTCTGTATTGTTGTCACAGCGGCCCCAGCAGAGGTAAATACACACAGTAATCACAGTTTAAGCGTCTACCTTTTGGCCAATCAGTGTCAAAGGGGCGTAGGCTCGAAGCGCCTGTGTGAGCCAAAATAGATCCATGCGTGAGCCGTGTCCGCAGCATCACAGCAGAAGTTTGGGAAAGTTAGCGTCAGATTCGGACCTCCGCGGTCAATATCTCACGAAAAATGCTTTGTTAAACAAAATTAATTGTGCCAAAATGATCATTTACATCAATTGTTAAAATCCAATGCGCTGTTTTAATGAACATAAATCCATTGAATCATCCAGTTCACTGCAAGCGCAGAGAAAAGCGCTTAGGGAGCGTCAACAAATGTCATGACCAGCTTTGTAAATGAACAATAGCTTTTACTGAAGTCATGTACCTGCACAAAACTCTCAGACACTATAAATAATGACCATGTCTAACTCCTACAGACTTTGATTTCAACATGAGTTTTTTATATTTTAAATGAATGCATATGTTTTTCTTTTTAAAAATTGCTTTTACAGTGAATGGTATTTACTGTAACATGCATAAATAATGTATGTTACAACATTTGTCTCTAACTCAAAAAATATATATATATTAGATTCTAATATATAAATAAGTAACAATCTTGACTATTTTATGCAAGAACCTGCTAGACCTATATTGAAATTCACACACCAAATTATACCGCAATATATACCGTCTACCGTCTGTGTCCCAAATTATACCGCAATATGAATTTTAGGCCATATCGCCCACCCCTACCAGTTACACACAAACACTGGTTTAGAGGCTGCGACACACAAACTCTGGGTTAGAGGCTGCGGATGACTAGTGTCTGGTGTGGAGTGGCAACCGTGCTGGGTCTGTAGAGTCATCTTCCACAGGGTTCGTACAGATCCTTGAAAGTCGGGAAAGTGCTTGATTTTCAATAATTTGATCATTGTACATAACATCAGGACTATAGGCTACAAGAAATATCATTCAGTACTTTTTTCAAAATTTATTTAGACTCGATCTCCATGAAAATGTTGCTCTCTGGTGGATTGTAGATCCGGGGGTAATCAATATATCAATGCATTTCAAGTTGTCTGTAACGCTGCCTGGATGAGATCAGTTCCAGGCTGCTGAGGACCTGTGCAGACCTCAGCCTGGAGAGGGTCCCTGTCCTGTGGAAGAGCGGGACAGGAGTAGATTGAACAAGCTGGTCAGGAGGGCCAGCTCCACTCTGGGCTGCCCCCTGGACTCTGTGGAGGAGGTGAGGGACAGGAGGGTGCTTGTCAAAGTCACCTCCATCATGGACAACTGCACAGGACTGTAGAGGAGCTGAGGAACTCCTTCAGTGCAAGAACAAGCGCTACTGCAGGGCAGTTCTTTTTCTAACTTCGTTCGGTGTTTCACTATGGGAATCGCCTTGGGCGTGACCATCCATGGAAGCTCCAATGGCACCACGTCTGTCTTTTGACAGACAGGTTGACAGTACCTAGCACCGCCCACCTACCCTGGTACAGTCAACCTCCTCCTTTTGGAATCATTCTCGCTTTCTTCCCGCGTGGAAACCATATCTTTTAGCTCCTTCAGCGTTCTCGGACCTTAGGCTAGCTTCTGCTTAACAGTTCACAGACGAGCCGTAAAGGATTTCGTTGGCGAGCGCAGTTGCTGGTGCTTTGGTTCACCGACGCTGGGTAAGTCCTTACAGTCTTACCACTAAGCTATTATTTTGTTACCTGAGCAGTGACCGCGTCAAGGCGAACTGCTCTTGTGTTTACGGGGACAGATCACATTAAGTTGCGGTCTGTCCTATCACCTTGCGGTTAGCATTCACTTGTTAATCCAGTCCTTCTGTTCGGTTGGTTAGTATTAATTTACTGGCCAACAGATTGTAGTGCGCGGTTCTGTTAACGTGTTGTGGCGAACAGAATTTGCCTGGACCTGATTTTTCGACTTAAAACCCGAATTGTCTGGTTCATACAATCGTGCTCACTCCAGCTCTCCTCTCTGTCAGGCATGTCTACGGCTACCACCCCCGCCAAAGGGTCGGATCCGAAGCCGAAGGAGGCATCCCGCTCATGTCCCGCGTCATGCGGGTCTGCCATCTCAGGCAGGGACCCTCACCCTATGTGCATAACCTGCATGGGCGCTAAACACGCTCAGGCAGCGCTCGCTGACCGCGAGTCCTGCGGGTATTGCGCATCTATGCCTGAGAAAATATTGGAGAGGAGGCTCAGAGTTGCGGTGGCTCATCCCCACGACCCGTTGCTGGCGGGGACCACCGATAAACCCACAGCCGTCACTCAACAGCCCCGTAAGACTGAACTATGGTCAGATATGCTGAATGACGATGACGCTGATATGCCGCCATTATTCGAGGACCTGCTCGAAGTGGACCCAGGCGACGAGGGCGCAGACGGCGATGATGCCGCTTCTGACTTCCTCGAGGCTGTGGATATGGATGATGTGGAGGAGGACTCTACATTCCCAGCGGCCCAGTCCCGACCCTCCAGCGCATCTGAGGCTGCGACTCCCGTCGATAGCAGCCTATATGATGTGTGCAAGCGCGCTGCCGCCAAGCTTAACATAACCTGGCCAGCCGCTGTAGATGCGGAGGATGGGGAAAGGGATTTATATGACGGTAAACGGCTCCCGCCAGCGCATCCACCTCCGAAGCAACTTCTCCCTGCTGTCAGCGCATGCATGAGAGAGGTGGGGAGGTTTTGGAATAACCCACTTAGGAGCAAGCTTCCTGTACAGGGCTATTCAAAGCTGGAGATCCATGGGATGAAGGAGCTGGGGTTGGCCGAACCCCCAGCGGTGGAGCCTTCAGTGGCTTTTCACCTCCATCCTAATCGCCGTTCCGTCTCAGCCTCAAGTCAGGTTTCCCTGCCCACAAAATCAGAGTTACATCCTCCATACTGCAACGCATGTACAGATATGCTTCTCAATCTGCATGCGTACTGAATACTGTGACTTTACTGTCCGGTTATCAAGGGGAACTACTTGAGGAAATGGGACAACAGCTGGACTCCGGGTCTCCTAACCCGGTCCTCTGGGAGGAAATCTGCGTGGTAAATGACCTCATCCTACGCTCTACTCGTGGAGCTGTCCAGGGCTGCGGCCATGTCATGGGACTGGCCGTAGCGGGTGAGAGGGGTCTATGGCTCAACCACTCAGGTCTGACAGACGCTCAGAAGGCTGAAGTTATGGACACTGCTTATGACCCTACCAAAGGTCTATTTGGTCCGGCCCTGGAGAAGATGAAGGAAACCAGTACCCTCCGTAAAGAGGAGGGTGCGGCCTTTAATCTTTGTCTGCCAAGGAAACAACCTCCTCGTCCAGCGCAGCCCCAGAGAGCGGGCCCCTCTGGACAGACAGGCCCCAGGGTTCCCAGGGCGGGCCCTGGGCCGCAGAGGGGGGCAACCCAGCACCCTGGCCAGCATTCCAACCAGCATTCTGGCCAGCAGCAACGGCCAGGCAACTCCAGACCATGGGGAAAACACTCCTATGCTGCGGCTGCAGCAAAAAACCGCTCTTCTCAGCCCGGGGAGAGCAAAAAGAAGCGCAATTCCTAGCAATCAAGCTTCTTCACCTGTTCCCCCTCTGAAAAGGAGGAGAATGGAATGTGTTGTTAACTATCTTAACTTTGGTACCAGTTCAGAGGCCCCGCACAGTTCTCCAGGCGACCTCTCTGGCTTTCTCTCCCCTCGCACGTTACAGGGAATGAGTCTTGGGTCTCATGTTCACAAAACACTTTTTCAAAAAATAAAGTTGTTAAACTCACATCCAGGCCAAGGGCTAAGGGTGAGTTATCAAACAAACAAAAAAAATTCAATTAAGTTTGGATCATTCCCTTCGTTCGCCTCCAGAGGAAGCTCACGCTCCTTCTCAGGCAGAAGGCTCTGCTCCTCTCAGGGGAGTGACGTCACCAGGGATTCCCCTGGTGCAAGCCCCACTCTGTCAGAGCGGAGCAGTGGCGCGCATGCGCAGTCAATCCTTGGGTTCAATCCACTGTTTCTCGAGGTTACAGACTGCAGTTTGCTATAAAACCACCCTCCTTCAACGGAGTGCTTGTTTCAGTGGCTTCAGGGGACGCAGCCCGTGTCTTACAGGACGAAATTACATCCCTGTTAAGCAAGCACGCTATCCGCATTGTACCAGAGAGCGAGTCTCAGCTGGGCTTCTACTCCCGCTACTTTCTGGTTCCAAAGAAGGGCTCTCTGTCACTGCGTCCCATTCTAGACCTCCGTGTTTTGAACACACATCTACGGAGATTCAGATTCAAAATGTTGACGCACAAAGCTCTGTGTCGTTCAATACGCAAAGGGGATTGGTTCACCACAATCGATCTTGCGGATGCATATTTCCACATCGAGGTGCATCCAGCGCACAGGAAATTTCTCCGTTTTGCTCACGGGGGAACAGCGTACGAGTACCAGGTCATTCCCTTCGGTCTCTCCCTAGCCCCACGGGTGTTCACCACTTGTGTGGAGGCAGCTCTGGCTCCTCTCCGGGCCAGGGGAATACGGATATTCTCTTATATAGACGATTATCTGATATGCGCCAGTTCACAGGGCGCCGCAGTGAGAGAGACTGCCACAGTGCTCAGTCACTTGACCAGCCTGGGTTTCAGAATAAACCACGCAAAGAGCCGGTTGGAACCCAGACAGCAGACTCAATACCTGGGTTTATGCATAAACTCTGTTTCACATCGAGCCACACTGACAGACGAGAGACGGCTGTCTCTCACTTGCTGCTTGGCGTTTTTCAACCCGGGTGCGACAGTCACGTTCAGAACGTGCCTGCGCCTCGCTGGTCTCATGGCGTCAGTAATATCTGTCGTGCGCCTAGGGCTTTTAATGATGAGACCATTTCAACGTTGGATCACAGCGTTGCGCTTGTGTCCCAAACGTCACCTTCACCGCAGAGTGAAGGTGGATTCCCAGTGTGTTATTGCACTACGTCCGTGGCGGGAGGCTCATCATGCTCTTTCAGCCGGAGTCCCGCTGGGCGCCGTGTCGTCAAGGGTTACCCTGACAACCGACGCTTCCCTGTCAGGGTGGGGGGCCACTCTGTCGGGTCGGACGGTGAATGGGACCTGGGACCCACATTTAGCCCAGAGGCACATCAATGTGCTGGAACTTTGCGCGGTGTATCTAGCTCTGAAGCATTTTCTGCCTTTCCTTCAGGACCATCACGTTCTGGTGAGAACAGACAATGCAACAGTTGTCTCGTACATAAATCGCCAGGGTGGTACCCGCTCTCTTCAGCTGCACAGGCTGGCACAGAGGGTGATTTTGTGGAGCGACACAAGGTTCCTATCTCTCCGAGCGTCTTATGTTCCAGGCGTCCTCAACAAGGGGGCCGACCTGCTTTCGAGGGGAAACCCCCTGTACGGAGAGTGGGTTCTCCACCCTCAGGTGGTGGAGCAGTTGTGGCGGAGATACGGTCGGGCTGCCGTAGATCTCTTCGCCTCGCGGGAAAACGCAAAGTGCCCACTGTTCTTCTCTCTGGGAGACGCAAACGCGTCTCTGGGCGTGGACGCTCTGGCCCATCCGTGGCCGACCGTTCTACTATATGCGTTTCCTCCCATCAGTCTGATCTCACCCACCCTAGCGCGGGTGAGAGAACAGAGGCTGTCGCTCATTTTGATTGCTCCCCGTTGGTTGTCCAAGCCATGGATGGCGGAGATAGTGCAGCTTTTATGGGACGACCCATGGCCTCTTCCTCTGCGGAGGGACCTGTTGTGCCAGGCGGGCGGGGAGATTTTTCATCCTCACCCAGACCGGGTGGCTCTCTGGGCCTGGCCCGTGAAAGGTGGAACTTGAACGCCACGGGTCTTCCGGCGCCTGTTATAGATACTATACAGTGTGCTAGGGCCTCCTCCACTCGCCCTTTGTATAGCTGCAAGTGGCGGGTTTTTGAGGGATGGTGTGGGGCTAGACAGATCATCGCGTTCCAATGCTCCGTGTCTGACGTCTTATGTTTTTTACAACATTTGTTAGAAGAGCGTAAGGCTTTTTCTACTATAAAGGTCTATTTGGCTGCCATATCGGCGTGCCACGTGGGTATCGGTGACAAAACTGTGGGACAGCACCCTCTAGTTTGTCGCTTCATGAGGGGTGCACGACGTAAACTTCCAGTGGTTAAGTCCCTGGTTCCCTTGTGGGATTTGTCGGTCGTGCTTGATGCCCTTTGTCATCACCCTTTTGAGCCCTTAGGGGCTGTGGCCTTGAAGTATGTTGCTTATAAGACAGTTCTGCTTCTTGCTCTGACGTCTGCAAAGCGCGTGAGTGAACTGCAGGCTTTTTCTGTCAGCCCCTCGTGTCTGCAGTTTGCGCAGGGGTTATCTAAGGTGCGCTTGCGCCCTAACCCGGCTTTTGTACCAAAGGTGGATTCTGCATATAGCTGCCCTACACTGGAGCTTAATGCCTTCCATCCTCCGCCTTTCTCCTCTGAGGAGGAGCGGCTACTGCACTCTTTGTGCCCAGTGCGCGCGCTGCGGGTATATGTTGACAGGACAGCTGGTTTAAGGAAAGCCGACCAGTTGTTTGTGTCCTGGGCTTCTCCCCATTTGGGAAAGCCGGTGTCCAGTCAGAGGATCTCTCACTGGATTGTGGAGACAATTTCTCTGGCCTATACCTGCAGGGGTATAGTGCCACCGCAGGGGTTGAGGGCACACTCCACCAGGGGTGTTGCCACTTCTTGGGCCCTGTTCCGAGGTGTGTCTGTCCAGGATATATGTGCGGCGGCCAGCTGGTCATCGCCGCATACCTTTGTTCGTTTTTATCGACTGGATGTCTCTGGCTCCTCTTTGGCTCAGGTAGTCTTGGAACCAAGTGCTTCTGGTACTGTTTGAGGTCACCGTCTGGCGCCTCGGTGGTCCTTTTGCTTCAGGAGCAGTTCTTGCAATACGGGAGTTGTCCATATCTCCCATAGTGAAACACCGAACGAAGTTAGAAAAAGAACTTAAGGTTACTTAACGTAACCCCGGTTCTTTGATAACAGAGTGAGGTGTTTCACCTTCATTACCCTCCTTGCAAAGCGGTCAGAAAGCGCTTTTGAATGATTCCAAAAGGAGGAGGTTGACTGTACCAGGGTAGGTGGGCGGTGCTAGGTACTGTCAACCTGTCTGTCAAAAGACAGACGTGGTGCCATTGGAGCTTCCATGGATGGTCACGCCCAAGGCGATTCCCATAGTGAAACACCTCACTCACAGAAGTAATCTGTTTTGTGCTTTGATCCCCTGTAGTTGATGCATGATTTTTGCTTTGATCCTCTGTAGTTGAGAGCCAACGCATTGATCAAACGAGGCAGTATGTACATGCAGCAGCAGCAGCCTCATCTCTCCACACAGGACTTCAACATGGCTGCCGACATTGACACAAGAAACCCAGACGTGTATCACCACAGGGGGCAGGTAACGTTAGAATTCTGGGGTCTATTTATTTATAGTTATTTCTGAGACTTCTCAAACTCATTTTGACAGCTCTCATTAAAATCAATGGGATTAAATTTGAATTTTGAAAGAAAAAATCATTTCAAAAGTGAGCTAGTTTTTTCAAAACTTTTATATACTTTTAATAACTGGTGCATATAACTTGAAATACAGCAAGAACTGTCCTGGACCAGTCCCAGCTCCTTGGAGAAAAGGGACCTCCGTTGCCATAGAATGTTTGTTGGCCAAAAGGCTAAATATTAAATGTAAAGTCAAATTAATCGAGCAGTCAAAATGACGGCTCTGGGAGTTAGGGGTACAACTATGCGCATTTCAATAGTTTTAAAACTCATGAAATTAAACAATACACAGAAATAGTTAGTATTATGAAGACAAACGTGGAGTCATTACGCTGCCAAAACAGACGATGGATATTTCTCCACTGTGGGACAAATAAAGGATCTCTGTTTCATCACAAGTTACGGAAGAATAGGAATGAGGAGCACACAGCATAAGATAAATGAACAATCACTCTATACTATAATCCAATATCTAAATAATAATAATAATAATAATGCATCGGTTTTATATAGCGCTTTTTTGGACACTCAAAGACGCTTCACATGTGTCATTATTCATTCACTCCATACACGGTGGTGATAAGCTACTACTGTAGCCACAGCTGCCCTGGGGCACACTGACAGAAGCGAGGCAACCAGTATGTGCCATCGGCCCCTCCGACCACCACCAACCATTCACACACACACCGGACTCATTCTAGGCAATGGGGGTGAAGTGTCTTGCCTAAGGACACAACGGCAGTTTGGCACTTTACAGCCGCAGCCGCCCCACTGTGGCTGGTGTTCCCAGAGGTTAAGTGTCTTGCCAAGGACACAACGACAGTAGTCAGTGGGAGTCGATGGTGAAAGTCTTGAGCGGGGCTTGAACCCACGACCTTCTGGCTCAAAGGCCAAATCTATTATAATAAGAAGCAAGTACAAAATACTGTGTAGCAAGGCAGTCAATTTGACTGCTCAAAGTCCTCATGTTCCTTTTTGACTGATGTGTTGTTGTTGCAGCTGAAGATCCTGCTGGACCAGGTGGACGAGGCGGTTGGAGACTTCGATGAGTGCATTCTCCTCAGACCTGACTCTGCTCTGGCTCAAGCACAGAAATGTTTTGCTCTCGTAAGAATCTAGTTTTGTAATTTTTTTAACACAGAACGTCAGTGGAAAATGTGTTGTGACTGTGATTTGTCTTGTGTGCTTCTCAGTACAGACAAGCTTATACTGGAAATAACCCGTCACAAGTTCAGATCGCCATGGACGGCTTTGAGGACGTCATCAAAAGATTTCCAAAGTGTGCAGAAGGATATGCCCTCTACGCTCAGGTCAACTCTCATTACTGTGTTTTCTAAATTACATTGTTTTAAGCCTAATGGACCGGAATGAATGATTTCAGTATAAACGAAATCATTCATTTTTCTCCTGAGACTTTAATAAATAAATAACCAAGATTTCTCTCAACTTCCTGTAGGATTCGTTACTGTAGTGTAGCACTTATTGCACGTCCCAGATAGCAAATAAAAAATAGAAGAAAAAAAAACTCAGGTCCGTGGGCCAAATTACGGCCCGCCAGACCATTTTTAGTGGCCCCTGAAATTATTTTAGGGGCCACCTAAGGCACGTTTTACTTTATTATAACCTATTTTCTCTGGAAAACAACCAAATAATTTTTTTTAACTATCATGTCATGAGGTGTCATTAGATTAAGTAAATCACTTTTATACTTTTGGCCCCAAACTGCTCTTATGTTTTTACACTTTGACCCGACCAAAAGAAGTTTGACATCACTGGTGTTGTATGTACTGTAATATTTCAATCTGTGACAACTCATTGTAAGGTATTTCTATAACATTAGAAATATAAATCTTTTTTGAAGCTACTTGAACAGAGATGGTGTGAGGTGGATGTTGGTGACTCCTGATTTGTATTCATCACTAAAAGTACTTTTATTCAATAACAAGCTTTTTTTATTGTAAAAAACGTAAACAAGGTCTTTAGTGCCATAACATTGAGCACTCCAGGAGACAAGCAGTAATACAAATTTTGTTAAGTTCACGCAAACATATTTTAACAGAAAACCTTTTTGAATCGTTAACTAGAGTTTGAATTAATATATATTTATGTGTTGAAACTTTCCCCCACAGGCTCTGACTGATCAGCAGCAGTTTGGGAAAGCAGATGAGATGTACGACAAATGCATCGAGCTGGAACCTGACAATGCCACCACATATGTCCACAAAGGGTATCTACAAACTGTCTTTAGTTTTATTCCTTCGATGAGTCAAAACCCATCAATAATTGTTTTGTTTTTGTAGTTTATTACAGCTTCAATGGAAACAAGACCTGGATTTAGGCCTGGACCTTATCAGCAAGGCCATTGAAATTGACAACAAATGCGACTTTGCCTACGAAACTATGGGAACTATAGAAGTGCAGAGGTAAGATTAAACATTTGTCATTTGAATAACTTGTTTATGTGTATTTAAATCTATTCACAAAGATAATTAATCTGTTTTAGTGTAATATGTAGTGTATGGTGAACTCTCAAACAAACTTAAAAGGGGTGAGTGAAAAACTGGCGATAACCATTTCCTGATTATAAACAATACATATTTGATTACCTTCCTGTTATTTCACAACACAAGTCTTATAAACTAAAATTCAAACAATTCAGACCAAAATTGTTGACTGTTGATTATTCCACAATCCAGTATGTGCAGATGTAGTTTCTTATGGACTTGTTCTGTACTATTTTACTGTGGTATGAAAAGTTTGATTGTATGAAGTAAGTTTTTTGCTTCAGCCCACTCGTTTTAAGCAGAATGAATACTGTTAAAAAAAAATAATAATCAAGTGGTCATTGTAACCCTGAGTAAGTGGCACCACCTGCAGGTGAAAGCCAGATCCTGTCAGACCTCTGAAGCAGGTGGCACCAGCCCCTCACTGATCCTGCTGCAGGTGATCAGTAATGACACAGCCTTGGTCTTTCAGCTGGGGCTTCAGGCAGAGTGGGGTTAAGTGTCTTTCCCATTGGCACAACGATGGCGACTTCAGTGGGAGCATCTGAACCAGGCTAGAGTAAATGTAGTTTGAGTCTAACATAACTAAATAATGATAATAATAATAAAGCATTTGTGTTAAACAATGTTTTATATTCAGGACACTAAAAGACTCTTAACAGCATTATTCATTATTTCTAAACACAGTGGTGATGGACTACCGTTGCCACAGCTGACCTGGGGCACACTGACAGAAGTGAGGCAACCAGCCTGTGCCATCAGCCTCTCTCTTACACACACACACACACACACCTTTTAAAGTGGGTGAAGTTTCTTGCCTAAGGACACAACGACACTCTGGCACTTTACAACCGCAGCCGCCCTACTGTGGCAACAGAGGTCTCCCATCACAGTACTAACCTGGCCTGCCTTGCTTAGCTTCAGAGGTCTGACAGGATCTGGCTGAGATGTTCTTCCGTCAGACCATTGTTTGCTATACCTTTTTTATGTAGAGTTTCATTGTCTCTACTTAATAATCATGTGTTCTTTTTTCATAGCTACTGTTTCTAAATGCTCTCTCTCTTGTGTCTGCTGTTTCAGGGGGAATCTGGACAAGGCCATAGACATGTTCAACAAGGCCATTAACCTCGCCAAATCAGAGATGGAAATGGCTCATCTGTATTCATTATGTGACGCGGCCTACGCTCAGACAGAAGTGGCCCGGAAGTACGGTCTGAAACCTCCCACTTTGTAAAGAACCCAGTCCTCGATGCTGAACAAAGCAGTGTTAAGATATGCAACTGCTTGAACTTGCTTTGGTGAAATTTAAACGATAAAAGACTAGAGAAAGTGTCAAAGGAATGCCCAATAGTGTTTACAGTGTATTCATTGGCCCATCACAAGGAAACTACAACGTCATGGTAGATTGTTTTAATAGAGGCTTCAAACCAGGGATGTCAAACCAGTCCTTAACACTCAGACTCCCAGAATTACTAACCCTAACCCAGAACTACCAGAGCCGCCCTTTTGACTGCTCCCGTTCAAACCAATGACATCCTGAGATGTTTAGCTTTGCACCAGATGTATTAAAAGGTCATTCTCAGTTTTATTAAGTGAAAAAAACAAAAAAAGATAACTCATATGAAACAATGACATAGATAAAATAAAAATACATATAGAAACAGAACAAGTTACAAAGTTATGAAGATCACAAAGATTCTTACCCTGATTAACTAAAAAGCTTAGTCAAACTGGCTTCTCTGAGAGCTCTGGTGTTAAAGGTAAATGTTAAAACTAGAAAAATAAATACTGAGGCTGAATTTTTATGACTTTTCCATAACTTTACCAGCTATGGTACTTTTGGAGGCTTTTAGACACAAGCTTGTTATCGACCAGAATGAGGCATAGGTCAGAGGGACCCGGAAGGACAATGTTACTTCTAAACATACAAGGAAGCACACCAAACTAATTTCCCCCAGTTCCTAAAGTGAGTCCAGTCTTAGCCTGAAGACGTGGGGAAATGGGTAGAGTCTTTTGTGCTCCGGGTCCAGGATTTCACTCCAACCAAGCAGGAGCACAGGAATGCTCGTTGGAATGAAATCCTAGACCCGGTTTGGCACCCCTGGTCTCAACAAATGAATATCAGTAGCTCCTGTTTCCCCCTGATTTACACAGTGAAATCTTGTATACTATATCTTCAAGTATCTGTTTGAACTTGCCTGCTGAATGGGGCATCTGTGACTAAGTCTATAGCCTCTACAGGAGATACTGTGAGAATTCTGTATATAATTTGAATGGACTTAATTTATGCCGATCTGAAGCGTTTTCCCCCTACTCTTCCATGTTGTAGCACGAAACGCAAGGCTCGGCAGCAACTACGCCTACAGGAAGCTTGTGTTGAGAATGCCTGGTTATTTTTGTTTCATTTTATTTTTCAGACTCTGTGTGGCATGGTTGAACACTCAATGTAAATTCTATGCTTGTTCAAAATACTAGAAATCTGTCAGAGGCAATAGTTGATTTTCGAAAAACAAAAATGTCCTTTATTGCTTCTAGCCACATTGAAAACTCTGTTCAATCTCACTGATACAAATGAACATGATTTATTTTCTACTTTATTGTCAAATGTGTATTTTTATGATGCGTTAAAGAACATATAGGCCAGCGGTGTCGAAGTTCCAGAAATGGCTGGTCTGGGTGCAGGTTTTCATTCCAACCAAGCAAGAGCACACAGGCCGATTCCCTTTTACGGCACCCATTTCCTCAAATCTCCAAGAAAATGGGTTGAGTATACTGTGCTCCTGCTTGGTTGGAATGAAAACCTGGAACCACACAGACCCTTTGAGAACCAGTTTGACACCCCTGATATAGGCAAATTATGTTTTCACAGCTCTATATTTCAGTCTACCCCGGCCCTTTGGTTACATGTTACTCTGGCCTCAGCATTCAGGCACAGTGAAATATCATCCGGTTCATAGCTGTAAAGTTGTGTTCATATGTTTATGTACTCGGGCCTAATTTATACTTTCATCGCTATTTTTTCCAGATAGAGTAAGTTGCATTCAAGTTTTAAAGCTCGTTGAATTAACTGGACCAATTTTTCTGCATAGCAACACATTTTGACTCCAGGTGTTTGACTACTTTTATGGATCATTTCTGGACAAATTAAGCTCTAAATCATTTTGACAATAAAAGATTGACTATTCAAAATGACAATCAAAAGTTGACAGTGATATTTGGACTTAACTCATTACAAACTGGGAATAATGTCCAAGTATAGTCTTACAGATTATGTAAATGTATGAGCACAACTGTATGGAAGTCCTAAATGTCAAATTTGTTCAGCATTCAAAAAAACTAAACATTTTTATTTGCCCGCACTTATTTGACTTCATTGTATGTACGGTGACCAAAGTTTAAGAGTAGCTATATATGGTCCTAATAAAGTTATGTAAATCCTTGATATTGTCTTTGTCTATTTTTTAATTTATATTTTTAACATAAAAACATTGTCCCACAGTGTGAAATGTCACTTGCAACGTAATGGTAAGCTTCATGAGGAAGACTATTGACTTTTTAAAAGTTTTTATTTATAGTATAAGTAGTCCTTCCAAAAATGTGTTCCGCTTTATCAGTTGTAGGGGCAGCAGTCTAAGCAGAGACAGACTTTCCTCTCCATACACACTTCCTCCAGCTCATCTGGCGGAATCCTGAGGCCAATCCTGGGAGTCCCTCCAACGTGTCCTGGGTCTCCTGGTTTCCTCCAGGTGGGACAGCTGGAACAGGCATCTGAAACAGGGGCCCGAGCCACCTAAACTGACTCCTCTCGACATGTAGAAGCAGCGTCTCTACTTTGGCTCCCTTTAGAGATAGTGTGAGGAGCCCAGTCTGGAGGATACCCATGTGGACCTCTTGTATCCACAATCTTGTCCTTTCGTTCATTATCCAAACTCATGACCAGAGGTGAGGGAGGGTACAGACTGACCAGTAAATCGACAGCTTTGACTGCAGACGCTGCTCCCTCTTCACCACAATATACAGCGGCGGCATCACTGCAAACAAACTCCTTATTGATTATTAGACTCACTTAAGTCGCTATTTATTCTGCCCTATCCATTAGTTGCCTGAATAAACGGGTTGAACGAGACCAGGGGAAGACCCAGGACACGCTGCAGGAGGTGTGTGCGGAGAGGGAACTCTGGGCATCTGCTCAGACTGCTGCCCCTGCAACCTGGCAACGGATAAAGCGGAAGAAAATGTATAATAAACTGTTTTGATAAGGGCTGCGTTAGGCCTGTATTTTAGATCAATGCAGTCTTAGCAAAGACAAAAAGAACTAATGCTTAAAGTCATATGTCTTTATTTAAGGTATTTCTGATTTATAGTTTGAATTAGCAACACGTGACTGGTTTGACGTCTGACGTGTCTGGCCACAACAATGGCGGAGTCATCGGAGGAAGCCCAGACCAGGAGCTGGTGAGAGCTGTTCATTCGAAATGATCAATCAATTCACACTATTTACGGCACAGAAACACACTTCGCTTCCAAACCGCGTAGCATACTTCATTATCACGTATTTATTTGTCCCATGACCACCTCTCAGTACGGACACAGACTGTGGAATAATCCCAGGATCTCCTGCTGTTGCTAACCTGCTAATCT
This sequence comes from Knipowitschia caucasica, assembly GCA_964034765.1. Lineage (NCBI taxonomy): Eukaryota > Metazoa > Chordata > Actinopteri > Gobiiformes > Gobiidae > Knipowitschia > Knipowitschia caucasica. The sequence goes on along the minus strand of OZ035824.1, from coordinate 40,563,273 downwards.
CTATTCATTATATGACTTTCTGTGCAGTTGTCAATCTCATGTTTTATTTGTACAAACACTGAGGAATACGACACGTCCTTGTCTGCTGAATTATAATAATCGTGTTAAATATTGTGAGCCAGTGCGCATCAGTTCAGTTAGCAGAGAAGCTAACCAAACTAGCATTGAAGTTTCCCTTTAAACTGTGCTAAGAGCTGCTAGCCTCTCCATTTTTGTTAATTTCTGCTTTCGTTCTGCTGTCATTGATGTGGTTTTCCTCATGAGTAGGAAAATGCTCTGTGGTGGTTTGAAAACTAGGATTTGATTTATTTTTAAATGTGAGAAATGTTTCACAGATCACATTAGACAAAGTTATGAAAGTCGATAGGACATCCAGTCAGTTTGCCGGCTCTCATTCAAACCATTGGTATTCTGAAAAAAATGTCCTTTAACTGTGCAGTATCAATGAATTACAGCAGTATTTAGCTTTTCAACAAAATGACAGCTATGGTAACCAGAGCTATCATCAATTCAATTACTTTTATTTTCGTATAGCCCTAAATCACAACGTAGTTATCTCTGAGGACTTAACAAAGTTGTCATTTTGCCAACAACAGATCAGAGAATCAAACAGTTCAAACACAGGAAATACAATATCAACAAACACAAAGAGTCATTGGTCCATATCTCTTCTCTGATCAAAAATTAAAAAAATAAAAACAAGCTAGTCCAGGACCAGTCCAGGAGCAGCACATTGGGGAGAAGGGTCATACTGCCATAGAGTGTCGACCAAACTTATAAAGGTAATGAGATGAAATAAAGATACAGAAAAGTCACAAAGATATGAAAACCAAAAATGTACATAAACGTTATTACACTACACAATTTGACTGCTTTGGAGTTCTTGTGTCAATACGCTGTAACTTTGCTTTAAACCATCACCGGTAAATTGAGTCGCGTCAATGTTGAGAAAATCTGATGCAAGTATTTAACAGGAGCCAGAATTTGGCCGAGGCTCTGGACTCTGGGTCAGACCTGGAGATGGACCGAGGCTTCACGCAGGAGGACGACTTCTCTCCTCAGCATAGAGCCAAGATATGGAAGGTAAATATTGGACTAGGCCTGTTTGTATTCCAGGCATACCAACACCATGATGCCTAACTCGCACTCACTATCGCTTAAGTATTATCGTCCAGTTTTAGAATATTCACTGTAATGAGTTAGAGAAATTTTCAGTTGGTCAATTCTTTTCAGGATCAGCTGTGAGAAAACATTGTTGAGGTGATGGCCAAGTTAAAACAATCAAAGTTCAAACAATATAATTGTAACCAAAAAGGAATAGGCAGAGGCAGTGCTTATTTGAGCCTGTCCATTAACCCTTGTGCTAAGTCAAAATTACCCTCCACAGGGAATGAAAATAGACTCTTTTAAACTCTATATTAGGATCTAAAAAGGTCTAAATGACCCAGGGCAAGTCGAGTTAGGAAAGATCATCAAAATTCAGCTTGAAAAATAATAATTTAGAATACTTCAATCAATGTGGATACAAGCTTTTTATGCTATATGCTTTATATGATATTTTCTTTATATAGTATACCATATTTAACATCAGACATGTACACTGGCAACAACTGACAAAATATGAAGAAAATATCCAAGGCACCCTGCACAGTAGATACAAATCCTTTAATGAAAAAGGACTGGCCTACGTGTTTCGGCCTTGTAGGGCCTTCTTCAGGGCATGTACTGTATAATAACTGTGGCAGAAGTCATCAGACTGGAAAGGCAGGTATGTCTGATGACGTGACTATAGTCTGGGCCACTCCCACCTGTTGTAGATACTTGACATACCTCGCTGTCCTTCATAGTTACCATAGTTTCTGGACTATTAGGCGCACCTGTGTATAAGCCGCAGGTTTACATGTTGTAATGTAGCAGAGAGACGACTGTTTTAACTGGACACAACAGGATTTAAAGACAAGGTTTAGGCACTATATATCAGAGAAGTAGAAAAAAGTAGAAATTACGATACATACAATATTCTAAAATACCTTTTGTTCATGTCTATATTTGCACTTCATAAAAAATATGATCTTTGAATATTACTCAAAGAATTTATTGTTGGTTTGTGATTCATCTATTTCCTGTGTTTTGTCAGATTGCTTTAAACGTCTCTGGAAAAGGAGACAGTTTGTCGAACTGGGACGGTGTCCTGGATTTACCAGAACAGACTCTCATTCACAACCGCAGTCAGCAGCTCATAGGTGAGTCACCCTCATAATGGGGATTTTCTATTGAGGAATAATCAACGGAGGTGCATTCTGTGGATGGAATTGTTCCCATTATTTTTCTCACATTCTTTAGTGGGCTGTGGTGTGTTTGTGTGCCTCGAGATATTGTTTGATGTGACTTTGGAAATGATCCAATATCACCTGATTGGTCAAAATAATGTTAAAAAAGTTGTATGTTAAAAGATTAGAAAGAATGTTAGTTTTTCTATATAATACAAAGTTGGAGTCATGTGATTGTTAAAATGGAATAAACCATGGATCAAAATGTTTGGGGAACACTGCTCTAGAGATGCATGGTTATTATGTTTATTGTTGCTTATAAAAACAATAATGAAGAGGATTGTTTTAATTTCATGTACTGTACTTTGTAGACCACAAATATAAACCACACCAACAACATATGAAAAGAAAGGAAATCCGCAGGGATCAAAGAACTAGAAAAAAGTAGTGGCTTATCAGAATCAGTCACAAACTAGGCAATTGTAAGGGTATGCATGTAAAAAAAAAAAAAACATAACATTTCACAATAGTCTTTTTTATTTTAATTTTTTTTAGATCAAGGGCGTCACAGGAATAGTTCTTGATTTATTAGACTTCCATGAAACAGAGGACAAGCACGACAGCCTCAAGTTCGGCTCAGAATAGCTGCCCTCAAAAGATCGAATTTGTCCCAAAATATCAGGAGGCTCTTGAAAGCATCGAGAGACTGAGAAGGAAAACCTTTGAGGAATGGACGGGAGAAAAGCTGTTTATTGTTGTGAAAAAAATCTATAAATTCAGATCTCTGAGTAAAACATGCACACTTATTATGTTGTTACTCTTGTTAATGACTTTTAGAATTATGTATTTATTTGTGAATGTTTGGATGGATGTCTTTTTGCTGCTGGACACTTGAATTTCTCACACTGGGATCGATAATGTGTCTCTCTGTCTGTGTCTCTCTCTCTATCTCTATCTCCATCTCTATCTCTCCATCTCCGTCTCTTTGCCTCTTTGTCTCTCTCTCTCTCATATATACAGGTATATGAAGGTGTGTTTATTTTCTCTTCTGTAATGACGTGTGTGTGTATGTTGTGGTCCAGGTCAGCTGGGCGTGTCGGAGGAGGAGAGAGGAGACGCGGAGGCCGACGTTGAGGCCATCATTACTTTTTACTGTAAATCCCGTAACGTCACTTTCAGCACAGACCTGAGTTTCCCGCATCTCCTCAAACCGCTGCTGGGTCTGAGCCTCCCGCGCAGCGACCTGTACAACTGCTTCTACGCTCTCATGAACAAGTACATTCCCAGGTGCGGCGTGTCACCTGCGCTTTGTGAACCACCACATGGAACCCATGGCTCATGTCTTCATTTCCCTTTCAGAGACTGTGTGCCTAAAGGGCGACCCTTCCACCTCTTCAGATTACTGCTGCAGTATCACGAGCCCGAACTCTGCTCTTTCCTGGACACTAAGAAGATCACACCAGACTCCTACGCCATAAGCTGGGTATAATAAGTGTTTTTTAGTACATTTTTTTAATTATACATTTATTTTAAATGTATTTTTATTATTGTTTTACACAATATAGTGTGTAAATAAATGACTCATTTAACAATAATGCAATTTATTGATAAAACATTCTTAAACAATAAATACAAATCGCGCAGACACACTTAAATTAGAGTAAAATCATCAGAGGCAAAAACTACAGAAACAGATTCAATTCGCACAGACTCGCATCATCAACTGAATAATGTAAGACACTTGTTAATGTTAAAGGAACTAGATGCAAGTTGGCCATTTTATACTCACGACTGCCACCTCAGGTCAAATGTGTAACTGCACCTTCTACATTAAGCTCGTGCATGACGGGTGAAGACCCGAATTAACACCTTTCTGAGTGACAGTGCAGGATTTTAGAGGCAGTTGTGGTGAACAGGTCTGAGCTCATTCTACACCTTAGGAGATTGCTGGAACATGTAGGGGGAGGAACATACCGAGTTTTAAAATTTTTCACTATATTCACTGATTATTTATTGATTTATGTAAAAGAGGGTTTATAAGACGTCATACACCTCATAACAGTTGTAAAGGCCAGGTTATAAGAAAAGTAGAAAAGTATGCCTATTACACAATGTAAAATAAAATGTGCAGTTTAAATTTTGATAAATTAGGTACATTGGTAAATTGCCAATCCTAGCTATACAAACATTAACTTCAAGGAGCGCTGGCTGCATGTTGTATACAGATCATGGATTTATAATAATATCGATACAAAGCCGCACATAGTCTTATGAGGCCAATGGAGCGGGCGATGCGTTTCAGCTCTGTGCGTGCCTCCACAACATGCTTTTATTTCACTTTATTAACATATCAGCCTTTACACTACCGCGTATGGAATAAAATTTGGTTCTTTCTCTGTTTGCTTTGAGTTAACAGTAGACCTCTAATGGCACGTACAGCACAGAGCCAGAGAATGCGCGGACATTATTAATGCTAGAATGTGTTGTATTAAAACACGAGGCTTAGACAGACAGATGATCTACTACAGGGGTGGCCAACCCGCGGCTCGTGAGCCGCATGCGGCTCTTTGGCTGGTTCCGTGCGGCTCTCTGGCTTTCAAATGACAAGCGTCAAAAACGCCTCGTGGTGGCGCTGCCTTTAATTCCCTAAGTAGTTCTGGTCCACATAGTAAAGGCCGACTCCACTCCACTAGCGGGGCCGCCAAAACAATCTGACGTCGGCGAACGTCAATTCTGATTGGTCAGATGCGCTGTCAATCACTCTGCAGCTGCTGCCTCAGCTGTTGCAAATATCATAACAAACAACACGTTGCCTCGACCCATGACGTCCGTACGGAAAACCATTCCTTGGTCGCTGGATGAGGGCAACACCTTTCTCAGTTTGAGGAGAGGACACCAGCGTGAGCTCGATGGTTCCACCAGAAACCAGAAGGTGTTTGTGGAGCTAGCGCTAAGGACGGAGCAGAAGGATTCCCACGAACATCACAATGCAGAGAAAAGTTAAAAAGCTTAAAAGTGACAACAGTGAAATGAAAGATCACAGCAGCAGAAGTAGAGGCAGACCCGAAAAGTCCTCATCATGAGCTGTGATTTATTCGAAGTTTGCGTGTTTCCATTAGACTTTTTCTGATGCGCAAATTCAAATTTAGAAACATGATCCTCAATGAAAACACAGCATATAATTTTGCCAGAGGGAATATGTTTATTGTTGTCCATATCTTGAATTTCATGCGTGTTTTGACGTGTTGTGCCGAAGGTTGAGATCAGCGTTTAGATTTACACCACCTCCAGACCTGGCGTTTTTTGCGTACTGTACGCTCACGTCCAGATAGATAAATGCGGAAAAGTGTAATATTTTGCGTATGCCTCATTTACACCCTGATTTGGCCGTATGCAAGTTTCATACATGAGGCCCACAGTGTGTCTCACACACAGGCCTGGAGTTTACCTCATCAGTGCGAGGCGAGCCTGGCCTGGCTGCGCTCTCCTCCTCTCGGACCTACGGGCCCGGGCCTCTGGCTACTCTGCCTCACAAAGTTCACGCTGAACTTTCTTAAAACTAAAATGAAAAAGGCTGCTCTGTTGTGAATGTTTTGAGAGCGTCGTCAATCTTTAAGACGAGGAATAGCTGGTTGTTCTCGGGAACGAACTTCGCGCTGTGTGATATATACGTGGTCAAACTGGGTCCGCGCAGAGAACGGAGAAGCGGGAAAATGTTCGCAGATGATTCCGCGTCAATTAAGAGCAGAACAGAATTCCCTGAGCGGGAGCTCTCGCTCTTTAATATGGAACAGGGGAGCATTAGCACTCGCTTACATAAATATATTGCCTATTTTAAAAAGAAAAATTGGTTAAAGGCTTTTCGTCCCGAGACCGTCCCGGGGAGGATTTCATCTCGTTCCGTGCATTTTTTTTCCCGTCCCCGGGACGACGGGACTATGTTAGTCTCGAGCCCTGGATCTATTAACCTAAAAAAGTTATATTGGCAGTGCAATAAGTGACTTGCAGTCTGACAGCAGTGGAGATGAAGGTCCTACGGTAAAGCGCAGTTTATCACACAATGCACAAAGATTAAATCCTTCAGTTGTAAAGCTAAACAATATTGTTTTTAACCTGGTAGAAGGTTAGAGTAGATTCTTGTCTCACATTTTCAGTAAGACTGTTTCAGATTATAGCTGCATAAATCTTCCCATCAGTTCTGGATCGGGCACCAACACTTTTTTTGAACCGGCCTATTTGTAGACAAAATAGATTTTCTTTTCAAATTTAGGTGGTGCGACTTGTGTAGGCCTTATAGTCCAGGAAGTATAGTATATGTAAATGAAATGGTTTTATAATTACTTAAAAGAACTTCTCACCCACCCCCTCGAGGCTTACGTCACTCACATTCTCTTTTCAAATCTCCCTCCAAAATGGGCGTAGCCTAGAAAGAAAAATATATGCTCATGTTTGTCATTTGCAGTTGGGCAGCCTGTTCTCCAGCCACTGCCTTCCCAATGTGACGCAGACCTTATGGGACCACTACTTCCAGCAAACAGACCCCTTCCTCGTCTTCTTCCTCATGCTTGTCATCCTCGTCAACGCCAAGTATGTAGCAAAGAATCAACAGAAATTACAGACTTTTCCATGTTTTAACTCTGGAGCGTGTCCCTGCAGAGAATCTATTCTTACACAGGAAGCAGACGGCAAAGAGGACATCATCAGTAAGTTTGCTTTTAAAGGGGAAGTGACATGCTGTGGACATCTGTGACACGTGTGGCTCATTGTTATGTTTAGTCCGTTTGAAATCTCAATATTGATCTGAAACAATTCCATATTCAGTCCCACCATATCTACCATTCGTGTTTCATTTGTGGTCGTCAATGGAGTCAATTCAATTTATTTTTGTTTTGCCCTAAATCACAACAATTAGTCTGAAGACTTTAAAAATCTGTTGATTTGCCAACAACAGATCAGAGAATCAAACTGTTGCAATAATAACAGCAGCATGGAAGCGCGAACGTTTTCTTCTTCCCACTCCTTTTTTAGCCAAACCCTGTTTTTTAAATAGATGTTGCACAGATCCTTCCTGTACCATTTTTATTTTGGCACAAATAGTCATACATAATTTTGTAATATTAAATAAATAATCTTAAAAAAAAAAAAAAACATTGGATATGGGCCCTGACAAAAGGGCAACAATCCAACGTGGCCCCAGAGAAAATATGTGTACATGCCTAAGCACAACATAACGTGGTCAAAACGTGTTAGTTCATGTAAGTCCATGTTGCATGTTCTTCCCACTTTGATATTTCCTTTATTTGAATAACACATAATTAACAGATTTATGTCTTTCGCAGAGATGCTCGAGGATTCTCCTTCTCTTTTGGAAAGTGAAGACATTGAAGACCTGTTTTCTTTGGCCATGTATTACCAGACAAAAACCCCTTTGTCCTTGAGAAAGGTACGGATCTTTACGGCTGCAGATAATAACGCACATTAAGTAAAGTTGGGGTAACTGATTTTCAAACCATATAGAGGAGGACTCTTTTCCAAAGTCTGTCAAATCTCACAGAGCACAAAGAGACCGGTGTCACACTTAAGCCACAATGTCCTCATTGGACAAACTATATATGCACATCCTTAATCTAAAGTGTTACCAAAAACTGATATGAAACAATGCTAAAGCTAGTATCAAAACTAGATGCTCCTTTGGACCAAGGATTGAAGCTAAAAAGTGACATTATGAAATTGGAGGTTTCTTGAGCAGTTTTAGAAATATTACAACTATTATAAAACCTTGTGGGAGCATGAATGAGTACTATTACATATTATTAATGTAAAAATGCACCCCCAAAAAAGTGTTTTAACCCTTTAAGCACATTGCTCACTTAAACAGGCTGTATCTAAAAATGTGGTGCAGAATCTTGTTAATACTTTTCCACAGGGGTTAGTGGACATGTGTGCCTGTAATATGAGCAGCATTTGTGGGTGTGGTTATATTGAAAGTTTTTGAGTAAATTGAGTTCGTAAAACACCTGCGGCGCTGCAGCGTGGAGGCGAAGCAGCAGCGATAGAGCTGAGAGGAGAGAGGGCAGAGCAGATGGAGAGAGTATTTTTTATTTTACTCACGCGGTCTTCAGTACCAGAGAAGTACTTGGTCTGGTACTGGCTCACTCAGATTCAGAGGAGGAAGACACGCAGGTGTCCAGTGAAGCAGACACGGACATTATTGGTGACGGGGAGGCCGCGCTCCATAGTCCACAATCAGCTCCTGTACAGCGGCTGCTTGTCCTCCGTGTGGCCGCGGTATAGGCATTCTGTGAACACCAAGCAGGGGCCGTGGTCGAGGGGACAGGGGCATCATAACACCGGGTATGTGGGAGAAAGTAGCGGGGGTAGACATCCACGGGGAACACGGGAGACGCGGGGGAGCTGCGGGAAAAAAACACATTGCTAATCACGTTCACTGCCTTTTTACCAACAGCGATGATGAGGATGAAGGCAGTTCTTGAGAGAAAATAATCCACAAAAGTGGATCAGAAGTGTTGAAGAGCCTGTTGTTTCTTGTTGAGACGATCTGACATGTTCTGTGCCCATTCATTTCATCTCTCTGTTTCTAAACGATAAATCCTGGAGCCTCATTCCCACTGAGAAAAATAGTAAGCCCACCACTTCTTTGAAAGGGAAATATTGAAACCAATCTCCAGATTTCATGACAGTAAACTATAAAAAGTGCTGTCTTGATCACTGAAGGTCTTTGAAAATAATACAATTCCATATGGCCGCGAACCAGTGCTAAAACATTATCTATAATCTGGATCAGGGAATTCATTTTGATCCCAAAATCATTTCATACTAAGGATATTTCACATTGACTGTTTATAGTATTCCCTGATCTCAAAAAACTCCCAAGCTACAGCTTTTTGAAATCTTTATACAATAATTAACATTTTCCAAAATGGCCGCCGCCTTGATGACGTCACAATATGCAAATTAGATGACGAATCAACTTCCATCCCAAAGTTTGGTTCAAACTGAAGATATTTCTAATTTACAGTATGCCTTTATCTCAAACCATTTTAAAGTTATAGCCTTTTGAAATCTTAAAATCAAAATTGTATATTTTCTTGAAAAAACTCGCCTAAAGGGTTAAGTGATCATTGTAGTTTGCAATATTCTGTGACATCACTGGTATTGTGCTTGTGTAGATGAATCAGAACCTGTTTGGGAGCAGTCTGGTGGCTTTGAAGGAGGAGGAGATGGACCTGAGTCAGGCCCTGTGTCTCCCGGTGTCTGTACCTGAAATCCTGCAGGCCAATCAGCTGCAGCAGGTCAGTCTCTCTACGGGTTTCTTTACTTAATACGTAATAAACTCATCCAGACAAAGCGACCAACACACATCTGTTAGTGCTATCCTAAAACAAATAAAAAGTACATGGTTCGAAATGGGGTTGGTTGAAGCAAATACTTGATTCCAACCCCCATCACACATTACACACAATACACAAAAAACACACAACTGTACAGTACATACAGTAGTACAATACATGACACTACCACAGATGGTATTGGACAGACAACACACACACACACACGCACACACACATTCAGACTAAACACTCTCCAACCTGAAAATAGCTTATGGAAAAAAGTAATTGAAAAGATCAACAACAACTGAGTATCCTTGTGCTGTTTGGGCCTCCATCTGTCTATGTCTATATCTCTCTATATCTCTCTATCTATCCTTATATCTATCTTATCTGTCTTTGTAAAATGAATGTTGTGTGTTTAGGACGGCGTACGCTTCTTTGTGGTGGACTGTCGACCTGCGGAACAGTATAATTCTGGTCACTTATCCACAGCGTTTCATCTGGACTCAGACTTGGTGAGTGGAGTTAGTAATTTACTGACACCGAACTCATGAGGCCCTGTCAGGGATGAAGCAGACAAGACGGATCGTGGTGCGCCAAACTCCGGAAGTTTATTTAAGTTTCTCTCAAGTTCCAGTGGTTTCCTTTGTTTCTTTCTCTCAGACAGAATGGAGTCAGTACACAGTTTATATAGTCATTGTCACTTCACACATCGAAAGACGTACGTGTCACACAGAGACAGTCACATCATAGTCAAAATAATCAGAGTCCTTGTAGAGTCCTGCACGTAGGCCATATTGCTATCTAATACTAACAGCCCTCCTGACACTGAGCGACACGGGCTGTGTGTCTAAACCACTCAATCACTCAGACCTGTTTAGTGAGAACCAAATAAAGTGGTAATTTAGACTGCGATAAAACCTGTTTAGTAACTGTTTTACACATGGGTTATAAAACTAAGTCACAAGGGGGGCAATGTTTGCACAACTACAAAAAGTTTTGCAAATATGGTGGAGGTGATTCAGATCTCCTCTAAAAGTGAATCCGCTGTTCACTGTTGTGCCTCTCATAACCTTTGGAGTTATGTTGCTCAAAAACAAGCAGACAAACTCGGGTGATTGCTTTACCTCCCGAGCAGAGGTAATGACTGTAGTACAAGCAGTGGGGGAGGGTCCCAGCTCAAAAGTGGCCAAAATGACGTGCGCTGACATGCTTGCAATACCACCCCGGGGTGGTATTATTATATGTTAGCCAATGCTAACATAAAATAATAATAATAATGCATCGGTTTTATATAGCGCTTTTCTGGACACTCAAAGACGCTTCACATGTGTCATTATTCATTCACTCCATACACGGTGGTGATAAACTACTGCTGTAGCCACAGCTGCCCTGGGGCACACTGACAGAAGCGAGGCAACCAGTATGCGCCATCGGCCCCTCCGACCACCACCAACCATTCACACACACACCAGACTCATTCTAGGCAATGGGGGTGAAGTGTCTTGCCTAAGGACACAACGGCAGTTTGGCACTTTACAGCCGCAGCCGCCCCACTGTGGCTGGTGTTCCCAGAGGTTAAGTGTCTTGCCAAGGACACAACGATAGTAGTCAGTGGGAGTTGATGGTGAAGGTCTTGAGCGGGGCTTGAACCCACGACCTTCTGGCTCAAAGGCCAACGCTCTACCAACTGAGCTACTGCCGCCCTATATACATATAGCATATAGACCTCTCAAAAACGTCTTTACAGGATGGACCAAAAGTTGGCTCTTGGTCCAAAGCTCCGTTCCACATGTGTGTCAATGCTGAGGGGGGTGGATTTTTTTGGTCCACTCTAGTTTACTTGCTGTGAATTTTTGAAGTCTCTCGTTCAAATGAATGGAGTTGCGCCGGCTGACTTATGCGCAGATGCGTTTTTTCACACTTTTCTTGTGCGCGGGACCACTCGCGGCCATTTTGGATTGCTCCAGTAGAGCACATTTTTTGGCCCATTAGTTAGAACGGCGGAGATAGGCGTGAATCTGTCCGTGAATACAGTCTGAGTTCAAGCTGCGGAACAAGAGGGAATATTATCAAAATATAAAATATGTTTTGGCAATATAAACATTATCAATTTCAATGTATTTTTTTTATAGCCCTACATCACAGCAATTATCTCAGAAGACTTTGCAAAGTTGTCGATTTGCCCCAACACAGATCAGAGAACCAAACAGTTCAACAAACAGGAAATGCAACGATATAAAACACATAAAGCCTTTGGTCTCCTCAGATGCTGCAGAACCCCTCGGAGTTCGCCCTCTCAGTGAAGTCTCTGCTGGAGGCACAGAAACAGTCTCTGGAGTCTGGGTCCATCGCCAGCGGAGAACACCTGTGCTTCATGGGCAGCGGGCGCGAGGAGGAGGACATGTACATGAACATGGTGCTGGCTCACTTCCTGCAGGTACGAGACTCAGGGAGGCCTAACCCATGTTTTAAACCAGGAAAGCAATGGACATATACCAAGGAAATTAGGTAATATGAGAAGAGTGTGTTTCCATCTGCAGTCCCTGGTTACATGAAAAAGAAATACAACAATAACATTCAATCAAATTTCAACAACAGAAAAGTACAACAGCATTTTATGAAGTTAGTCCAGTCTTAGACATTAACGAGAATACATGAGGAAATGGGTGAAGTCTGGGGTTTTCTGCTTTGGAGTGAAAACCTGCAACACTGGGTCTATGAGGAGTGAGTTGAATGGCCCTGGTGATTGGAATGAATAAAAAGAATGAATGTTTGTTGTGTTATCATTTTAAGTATGTGCGTAATGATTTCTGAAATATGTGAACTTGTGCTTTATATGTCAAACCTGATTTAAAAGATAATAATGAAAAATACTTGTTTATTTTTGTTGCAGAAAAGCAAAGAGTACGTCAGTATAGCTAAAGGAGGCTTCATGGGTAAGTGAGCATTAGAATAACTGTATTTATGTATTGTGTAATGTTGTGTTACAATTTTCTTTCTCCTGCAGCTCTTCAGAAGCACCTGGTCGACATGAACATCGAAGGTCTGGACTCTTCGTACCTGAACTGGATCGTCAGCACCTCGGGGTCACACAGCAGCCTCAGCTCTGTAGACGTAAGCACAGACTCAATGAACTTTCACATATCATGCAGAAATAATCAATAATATCAATATAAATATTCAGGTAGGTATGTGTTTTCCATGACACTAATTTTAATTGCGCAAGTCTACAGGCAAAGTTTAAGCTAAAAAGTCTAAACTCTGCCTCTAAAGTATGGGTCAGTCAGTGTGGTCTCTATACCTGTGTGTATGGGTTGTTTAATTTAGTATTTTACAATATTTTTAAATAGTTTTTAAACGCAAGCATAACATCTACTTGTTTCACCATATATTTTTAACATTAATTCACATTATTAAACATGAAAAGACAATGTAACTTGTGTCATAATAGTTCTTAATCGCTAATGTAGGATATTTCTTGTGTGTAATGTGTTTGTTGGTCCATAGGGAGATCTGTGCAGCCCCGGCGACAGCAAAGGAGTCAAGTCTCTGATGAACAAGATGACGTTTGCTCTGAAGTCAAAGTCTGTGAATGTGAAGGAGAAGATGATCAGTTTCATTGAGAACACCTCCGCTCCCGTCGACAAGTGAGTGCTCTGCGTGGCTCCTGATCTGTCCTGCATATTGTTGATTTTTGGAATTGTCCTAGCAGTAACACATTTACAATAGATTAACAAAAAAAGCTTTTTCTGGGAAAGATTTGACCTCACAAATTGTCAGTGGAAGCCAGTGGTTGTTGCCATGGGACAAAGTATAAGGCCCCGACTCCACCGGGCGCGTAAAACGGACGACGGATCCGTCCAAACATGTCCGTTTCATCTCCGTCTCCGTTATCTCCATGAGAGTGAATGGAAGTGGCTCCACTGCCTCCGCATGCGTCCGTCCAACGCACGTCGGACCTATTCCGTCAACGGAGGGTGCAAAAGACGTGGACGGACGAAATAGAAACAATCCTATTTGTTCCGTCCGTCGACGCGTGTCGGGTCCGTTTTCCATTGAAAATGCAATGGAATAATATATTTACCACATTATTAAACATGTATTGATATATGCTGTAGTCCTTGGTTATAAGTATTTGTTAATGACAATGATTATTAACAAACCTGTGTAATGTTTTTCATGTATTAATTTAAATAATTGTTTCCTGATCGTAAATCTACCATTTATTTTTCGCGTAATGTTAATACGCTAATCTTTACATACACCTCGCTCTTTTTTCTCTCGCTCTGTCCCGTCTTCCTCCGAGGCGCTCTCTCCTCACCGCCGCGCGCTCCCACACAGACATACACACACACACATACACACACACACGCACACACACACAGAGCTGCACTTATGAGAGACAGATCTCACAACACTGGATATGTTGGAGTTCTTTTCTCTCTCCCCTTTTTCCAATTGCTTTCAATAAGTTTTGCCTCATCCATCGCGACGTCCTCAATGCTTCAATATGCTGTGCTTTGCACTGATCATAGCCACAGCTCATTCAAATCACACACCGCTTCTTCTATTTAAAACTATAGCTCTGCCTGTTGCCTAAAGCCGCGGAGAGGCGAGTTGGCTCCGATAAAAGTGTATCATGCGCTAAATAAGTAGAAAACAAACGAAGAGGCTGGATCATAATAAACGCTGCAGTCACAGACCCAAACACACATGCACGCACACGCCTCCCACCACACACACACACACACACACACACACACACGGGCGCTCTCACGCACACGCTCACGCACACATGCACGCCGACAATAACTTCTCCATCAGCCAAACATTCATTCATTCACACAATGCCCAAACATGTCTCCTACAAAAACAAAGCAGGCTGATAAACGCACAGCCAGAGTTGCGCGCTGCTGCAGCCGGTTTGACCACTAGTCCGTTTTACGGACGGCTGACGGACAGCAGCCAACGCGCGTCAACGGAGACGCGCCCGGTGGAGTCCAGGCCTTAGTCTCAAAACATGTTGTATAGTTAAAGCTGATTTTTTTTCCCATGTCGTGAGTAAGTAAATAGAAAAAACTAGAAAATTCAAATTAATGGAGTTAAAGGGGGAACTTGCATTAAAGAAGAAAATATAAACAAAGTGACATAGAAAGTTCACATAGAAAAAGTCACAAAGCTATGAAGACAAAGCATGTACTTTAGTGAAGTAATTACACTTCCAATACTAGAAGCCGTCAAATAGACTGCTCTGGAAGTTCTCGTGTTAAGATAAGTGTGCAGTTTCAAGATGATCCTTTAAGTAGTTGTACTGTTCGTTATAATTGTAGTACAAGAAAAAGAAACAATCGTTATTGCAGGTTTTTACATTCCTATTTGCCTTATTTCACACTAGAATATCTTTCAATCTGCCTTGGCCTGAGAAGGTGGTCCCAGATAGGTAAGACCCTCGCGCTGTTGGTCACAGCATGCCCACGGCTGTAGACTCACACCACGCTGTAACATACGCATGCACTGTCCACGCCATGTTTATAACCACACAGCACTGTCCTCATGCTCCACTAACATCCAAACGCTTATTATTAGTGGTGAAGAGTAGCTCAAGACTTACGTTTCCTCGTCCTGTCCTTTCCCATGCCATTCCTATGCTCACCGGTGCTAGTCGAACCGAAGCACTGGTGAGCATACTGTGACAAAAGCGTTTCTTAAAACTAGTAGCATCTCATCTGATCTCATTCTTTGATGACGGCATTAAAGCAGGCTTCTCTTGCAGCTTTCTGGACGTCTTTATGTTATGGTCTCTATGTTTTGTATTTTAAAGGTGTATGTTAAAGGTGTTTTCCTCCTCTTTAGGCACGTGAGCAGCAGTGACCGAGTGGGGAAACCCTACAGAGGAGTCAAGCCGGTGTTCAGCATCGGAGACGAGGAGGAGTATGACACAGGTGCACAGAATGTAAAATATAGTGTTTAGAGGAAACTTTGGAGATTCTTATCCTGCATTTGTCTCCAGTGGGTCAGACTACTGTAACAACTTCTCACTGGTCTCTCCAAACGAGTTGTAAAAGATCTGCAGTACATTCAAAATTTTGCAGCTCGAGTCCTGACGAGAACCAGGAAGTACCATCACATCAGTCCAGTTCTAAGGTCTCTGGGACTGGCCTCCTGCTGGGACACATGTGAAGCACAGTGCTCCAACTGATGCCCGGAATCAGGACTAATCATAGAAAGGCATTCCAGATTTTAGCTAAATAATTCTATAAGCACATCCTTCTCTGACAGGTGCAAAAGAGCACCTTATTTACAGATCAGCAACGTTTCGGCCGTGGGCCTTTGTCAGGTAAAATTGTAAATACAATTGTGTGATGTTGTGTGTGTAGATGAGATTGACAGCTCGTCCATGTCCGACGACGACAGGAAAGAGATTGTGAACATTCAGACTTGGATCAACAAACCGGACGTGAAGCACCACATTCCCTGCGACGAGGTGAAGGAGACGGGACACATGTTTCCAAGGTGAGCAACGTACGGGTGTGTCTGTGTCTCTACTGTCTGTGTCTGTGTCTCTACTGTCTGTGTGTGTCTGTGTGATAATGTCCTGGGTTTGATTCCGACTACAGACCTTTCTTTGTGGAGTTTGCATGTTCTACGCGTGTCTGTGTAGGTTTTCTCCATGGGCTCCGAGTTTCCTCATCAAACCCACCCCTTAATCGAACCATGTTTGACTCTTGTGTATTGACACGTTATTGTCTTCCCTAACGTGAAAGCAATCACGGGTCTAAACAACACGCCAACCTTTCTCATTGTTGTCTCTGGGTTGGTGCTAAGCTAACAGAACTAAGGTCGGCTTTTGTTTCACACAGGAATGTTACTGTGTTCTGCCGCATTGTTTCTGTGGTGTATTTGGTTTAAAATATGAATCATACTTAAGATATATTCTTCGAACAAAGGAGTTAATGACCTAAAACAATTTATCTAAACCATTGGTCCTCCTAATTGTCAATCATTGTGGTATGCGAGACACGTTTTTAGGCGGTTTTTTTCTAAAGTTCATGAATATCCTTCTATGTCACTTTTAAGTTGGAGATTTTATTTTAGCATAATTATTGTTCTTTTATCTTGTGTTGTGTGCTCCTCATTCCTACTGTTCTGTAACTGGTGATGCAACACTGTGGGACTAATAAACAATCTAGTCATCTTAATAATGGTTAGCTGCGGCCCTAAAACGTAACACACATAATATATCTATGTTTTTCAGCCACTTGTTGATCACCGCCACACACATGTACTGCCTCAGAGAGATCGCCTCCAGGAAAGGATTTGCCTACATCCAGTCCAGACAAGCTCTGAACTCTGTGGTCAAGATCACCTCCAAGAAGAAGCATCCGGAACTCATCACCTTCAAGTTTGGCACCAACAACTCGGCCGGAGTGGAGATATCAGCAGTGGAGAGGTATCACAAGCTAAATTAGGCTCCAGGTTAGAGGTTAGATTAAGCTAGACAGCGTTCCCCGGTAAAATGTCCAGGTTGGATATTTTAGGTTCTCTCCTTCCACATGAACACCAAGAGAAGGAAAAATCAACTTCTATAGACACACCATAGACTGTTTTACCACCCTCTCACCCATTCAACACAACAAAACAATTCAGTTTTATTCATTTTTTATTCATCCTAAAGCACAACAATCGTTATCTCTAAGGACTTTACAAAGCTGTTGATTCGCCAACAGCAGATCAGAGAATAAAACAGTTTAAACACAGTAAATGCAACAATAATAAATCCATAGAGCCATTGGTCCATAAGCGGCATAGACCAATGTCCATAAATGTCGTCGAGTATGAGACAGACGCACGCACGCACATACACGCACATACAAACATACACACACCCCATTTGTAGCCCTCTATTTCACAGGCATCGCAGCCAAAAAACGTCATTACTTTTGTCTGTCTGTGGTTATAATGTTCTGGACAATCTACAAAGCTAGTTCACTCTACATGACCCTATTCCTCTCTCTCCTCAGATATCTAATACCAAACGCCGGCGACGCCACGAAGGTGATCAAGCAGCAAATCATGAAAGTCCTGGACGCAATGGAGAGCTCGTAAAACACCGAATGAAGTCGTTAAACAAACTGCGTGTGTTCGTCTTTCGGGGGTTCACCATCGGACCCCGCTATATCTGGCCTCCTCTCTCCTGGACGCGCCCCTGCAGTGTCGATCACTGTCTTGTTTTGGGGACTGGACCAAAACTAACTGTCTGTGTTGTAAGGTGCTCCGCTGTCATCCAAATATACCCTACGTTTGACCCGGGAGTCTGCGGCAGTAACGTTTCTCTTCAGGCGTTATGGTAGCGTTCTGATTCACCAGTGGCTTCTAAGTCCTGAATCCACCAACTCTCTAACATCCTCGGCGTTTTGTTTTGTTTCAGTCAGAGTCCGATATTTGACTCCTGTGTTATCTTTCACTTTTATTTATATCCACAAAATGTCACTTGTATTCCAAAACCAGGAAGTGTTTATCACAGATGCTCATTTGCTTGCGGAACTCGTACTTTAAATTGGAACAGAAAAGATTTTGTTACTCCATTTTCTTACCTAGTTCGCGTTTATTTATTCCTGAGTTCACTTCTTGGGACACACTGTCTCCTTTTGTTTTGTGGAAGTATTTAGCTAAAAATTTAGAGAGGTGAGAGGCTCTGTCACTCA
Source organism: Knipowitschia caucasica (assembly GCA_964034765.1). Classification (NCBI taxonomy): domain Eukaryota; kingdom Metazoa; phylum Chordata; class Actinopteri; order Gobiiformes; family Gobiidae; genus Knipowitschia; species Knipowitschia caucasica. The sequence continues at coordinate 40,544,943 of OZ035824.1, read as the reverse complement.
GTGGGGGGAGCTCAGAGTAGAGCCACTGCCACTCCACATTGAGAGGGTTAGTCTGCTGAGGGAGGTGGCTTGGGGATGTGTTTTGGATGCCTCCTTTACTGGGGAGGTACCCTGGGTCAGCAACAAGGGCAGTTACTCGAGGCCTGTTTTGTGGCTCTGTTCACATAAACACAGAGCCTGGAGGGGCTGGAGCTAGGGCTGCACGAGGTTAAAGAAATTTCTAGTTTCTGTCATGAAGGAAAAACCTGAAGAAATGAAGTTGTACATCTTTTTTTTGATATTTTCAATGTTTGAATTAGATTACAAGAAAAGTCTCACTTAGACTGGAATTTTCAATTTTTCGTTTCCTTTAGCTGATTAACAGTCAAAACAAACTCAACCTTATATGAGTGATCCTTGTTTTTCAAAGAGGTCTAAGCACAGCGATAGCCAGATCTTCATTCACACAGCAGTCGTCTCGGAGGACTTTTAAAAAGTTGTCAATTCCTCAACAACAGATGGGAGAATCAAACTGTTCAAACACAGGAGATTTAATAATACATCGGAGCCATTGGTTCATTGTGAGTGGGAGGACCACTGTCAAGAATTGTCGCGGATCATCACTGTCCTTAGAACCTCCTGCATTAGAGAGGAATGACTAAAAAATATTTTGGAAAAACAGACGTAAAAAAGTTAGAGACCTTGGGAAGGACCACATTGAGAGAGGGGTCCACTCCCACGGACAGACTGAGGCTGTAGATTCAGGTGAATGGCAATGAATCTCCAGTGTCTTTGCTGGATGCAGACACTAAAATTGCCCATTCTATTCAACCGTGATTTACCCTGCAGCCCTAGCCAGACCTGGATAGTCCAGATTAGAGCCTCTAGTTCCTAGCATCTACCTCCTTTACCTCCAAAAGTCTGTAATGAATATCAATGAGGAAGAGGCTAGATGGTAACGGTAACAATCTGGTCTCTCCTTTTGCAGCGTGTATCTCTCAGCTGGACTGGAAACGGGTGCAACCGTGATAATGTGAGCGGAAACTAATGGATAGAGCAGATCCAGAATCAACCTCCAAAGTAGATCCAGCGCTAAAAGTTGGATAATGTATTTTAGTTTTTCAATAACAACTCCCACAAACGAGTTCAGACTTTATTCTTAAATTAATTTAACCTGATACGCAGATCTCTGTACTGTACATGCTTAAAACCGCTTCTATATTTAATATTTAGCACGGACCTTTGCAGCGACTTGGAATCTAATGTATTTTTTGCTTTTTTAAGTGTTTGTAGCTCATAGCAGTTTGATGTAGCTACTAATCAAAACAACGGCCTTTTGAAGAGTCCAGGGTTTGTACAGTGGTTGTAGATCATTCCAATATCATTTTCTGTTTTGCGTTTTTCCCATTATACACAAGTTAATGGACTGGTTTGAATGGACTTCTGAATGAGCTCGCTGTGACCTGGGGGCGGCATTTGTAAAAGAAAATAATTATTATGTATCTTTGTATTCTGTCTTGTCAACTGTATCTAAATACTAAGCAACAATTATTTTGTTTCCTTTCGTCAGAGCTTGCCACTGTTGCCTTTAGCCTCATGCCTGTGAAACATATTAAAATCTTATAGTGGCAACTTACCTTTTCTTTTTGTTTATTTGCTCAATGAAGACGATTGTGACGGTAGTGCACAATATCGCAGACATATAAGTGAATGGACTATATCCCATTTAATATAAGTCAATATTATCAGTACTTAAGCATAACCCTCCCATTCTTAAGTGGACTTAATGTGAAATTGCGATTAATGTATGAACGGATTTGCAAATATTTATGGTTTTTTTTTCAGTGACAAAACACTCAGGACACGATCAGTTTTCTAAATTATGTAAAGTTGCTAAGATTATAATGGGTTAATTAGACGAAGCCTCCCTACTCAAGCCAGTCATAACTGATTTTCTTGGTTTTCGGTGTTCATTTGTGACTGTGTTATTGGCAGCAGCAGATTTCTCTTGTCAGTATTTAAAAACAAGGAGAGCTTTTTATCAGAACTGAATCACCACTGGGCAAAGGATGTCACCACTTCAAAACATGTCTGATGTGTCATTTGCACTTTATTGTTCTGCTGTTATTTTCTAAGCATTTCTGTTTTTAATAAATGGGAATAATTTACTGGATCTGGATGAATGAGAATGTGTTTTGTGTTACAGTAGAAATAATAAGGAATTAAAAATGTATATTTGATAATGCGTCAGTTTTATACAGCCCTTTTCTGGGCACTATCAAATAAATCAATACATGAATAAGGGATAAAGTTGCGAGTGGATTGGTTGTTGAAAAACCTCCCTTCGTTGGAAGCGCGTGTGCGTTTCTTTCAGAATAAAACAGTACATGTTTTATTCTGTATAGTATACTAAAATAATAAAATATAGCAAAACAAAACTCACAATAAATTCAAGAAACTTTAAAAAAAAAATTTTAAAAACCACGTCAAACAACATGTAAAAAAAAAAACCTACATCTTTCAAATGAGAATTGTGTGAGCTTTTACTTTGAAGCGGTCTGGACTTCCGCCTGTCAGATGGCTAACAGCCCGTGTCTGCTGTGGTAAACCTTTAGCTAAAAGTTAGTGTTTATGTCATGTCAGCTCTCACTAAAGCCATGTCCAGTAAGTAGTGACTCCACACCATGTTATTCTTTGCATTTATTTAGTTGCAAATATAAAATACAGCGTGAATCTGTCGAGAATTCAGAGAGTCTGCTTTTATTTACATTAGCCACAGTATTGGTTTGGGTGTTTGGGTTTTGTGAGACTGTAATGTTGATGTAAGGCTGTTTGCAGGGGTTTTTACACATGCCCCCCGCTCTGAATGAAGTTAAGTAAAATAACTAGTATTGCATTATGACTTTTAACATGTATTATAGATTCAGATTCAGTGTATTTGCCAGCAGCAAAACCACATTGGAATACATGTGCAAATAAATAAATAAATCAAGGTAAAAAGTACATGAAACAATTGTCACTGCGAAACTAATCAACACAAACAGCTTCAATACAAGTGCAAACATCACTAAAATGCTCCATTCAATGTACCAGAATGCAGTAATCAGGTTTTTCACAATAATTTAAATGTGTTTTTGTATCACCCTGGATCACAACAGCAGGGTTCTCGGAGGACCTTACAAAGTTGTTGATTCACCAACAACAGATCAGTGTCCAACGTCCATAAATGTTAATAAATGTCCATAAGTGTCCTGGATCATCACTGTCCTTAGACCCTCCTGCATCAGAGATGAGCCACTCAAAAACCCAGTGTGAAAAAGTGAGAAATCTCCGGGATGCCCAGACAGAAAGACCCACGAACAGACAAGCTGTAGATCCAGGACTCAGGCCACTATTTTTCCATAGACTCCAGTTGTTGTTGCGTTGATTCTGATTTGATGATGTTTGTGTGCAGAGTTTCGATTGGCTGTGGTGCAGCTGCAGGTGAGCAGTGTGAAGGTGGAAAACCTGAACCGAGCCCGAAAACTGGTGCAGGAGGCGGCTGGACAGGGAGGGAAGCTTGTGCTGCTGCCGGTGAGGAGGACACACACTATTATCATTTATACACAAGACAATACAAGTCACAGTGATATGAAGCTACAATAGATCGGACACAGGCTGTAGATCCAGGACTCGAGTAATAAACCCAGGACTGAGGCTGTAGATCCAGGACTGAAGCGGTAGATCCAGGACTGAAGCTGTAGATCCAGGACTGAGGCTCTAAATCCAGGATTCAGGCTGTAAATCCAGGACTCGGGTGCAGATGAAGGAGGCCAGATACAGCGGTCCCAACATCACACCATGAACCAGTCAAGAGAACAGCGGGTTAATAGCAATGAACAGACTACAGCAAAAGCCATAATGATAACAGATAAAGCAGGATGAGGAGATAGACATTGCTTAGGCCTCACCGTGGCTCTGTCTGTTTGCAGGAGTGCTTTAATTCTCCGTACGGCACCAGTTTCTTCTCTGAATACGCCGAGAAGATCCCAGGAGAGTCCACTCAGGCGCTGTCAGAAATGGCCAGAGAAAACAAAGTCTATTTGGTCGGAGGTGAGGACTGAATGTGGAGTTAACCATCTTCGAAGCTTAAATGGTAATTACTGTTTGGTCTTTGATAGGGTCCATTCCTGAAGAAGACGGAGGGAAGTTGTACAACAGCTGTGCAGTGTTTGACCCAGAAGGAAACATGATTCTCAAACACAGAAAGGTTTGAATCTAATTGCAGCTAAACGACTCAATTCAAATCGTGACAAGAGACTCCCGCCTCCAGGAGGTGATTGACAGCGCAGATAAACCGTAACAGCAAATCAGCGTGGTCTATGATCAGCCAGTAAATATTAGTATGGTCCCATTTACCCCCTATAGACTAGGCTGTTTGTGTTAGCATCATGTGACTTAAAGAAAATTTGTTTTTAGATGTAAATATGCAACAACCATAGACTGTAAATATTAAAGGACGTAGTGACGCCCAAAGACGAAGAATGCACAACTCTGGCTCAAAGGAAATCTGGTATGTTTTTCTGCGAGTGATACTTCACCAAAGACTGTTCCAGAACTACAGTTACCATAAAACAAGACTCGAAAGCTGTTTTTGAAACCTGCTTTTAGTATGGCAATAAAAGACGCTAACAAGGAGCATAGAACTTCTGTTAACTCAATTATTAGTGTGACGGGTCCGATTCTTATGTGATGAATCACCATTGTTGGAAAAAGTTTATTTTGAGGTCTAAACATGAAGAAGCGCAGAATATGGGACCTTTAAATCAAGACCCAACACACACTATATATATCTGACAGAAAGACCAGAGAGAGACCAGAGAGAGAGAGACCAGAGAGCGAGAGAGACCGGAGGGAGAGAGACAGACCAGAGACAGACCAGAGAGAGTCCAGAGAGAGTCCAGAGAGAGTCCAGAGAGAGTCCAGAGAGAGTCCAGAGAGAGTCCAGAGAGAGTCCAGAGAGAGTCCAGAGAGAGTCCAGAGAGAGTCCAGAGAGAGTCCAGAGAGAGTCCAGAGAGAGTCCAGAGAGAGACCAGAGAGAGACCAGAGAGAGACCAGAGAGAGACCAGAGAGAGACCAGAGAGAGACCAGAGAGAGACCAGAGAGAGACCAGAGAGAGACCAGAGAGAGACCAGAGAGAGACCAGAGAGAGACCTTTACAGTCTATAGTCAGGACCCATTTTGTCAAATTCAAGCAAAAATTTGCTTATTTTTGTCACTGTTTGTTGTTCCTTCCAGATCCACCTGTTCGACATCAGTGTTCCGGGGAAGATCCACTTCCAGGAGTCGGAGACGCTGAGTCCAGGCTGCAGTCTGTCGGTGTTCAAGACTCGTGTGGGACCAGCTTTAATTCTGCATCTGTGGTTTTAACACACGAATCTTTAACCCAAGTTTGAATCTTTGCAGCGTTTTGTAAAGTGGGCGTCGGCATCTGCTATGACATGAGGTTTGCTGAACTCGCACAGCTCTACGGCAGAAAAGGTAACACTATAAAACACTAGGAATGGAGTATTATTACAATGTTTAATGTATCCGTAGTAAAACACATTTACTCCAGAAAGAGTCTTGATTAAGTAACATCCATAACATCAGAAATGTCTTCAAACCAGTGAAGCAACGTCAAATGAGCGAACAAAGTTACCCTAAACCAAAAAACAAAGTCAGGAATCAAAATGTGTCGTTTTGAATAAGTACAAAACAAGATATTTGATTTTTCTTTAAGACTTTGACAAAAATATAGCTTCCTAAACCTGGACCAGCAGGTCAAAAGACTCCTGATTAGTGTATATACTAGCAATAGCAGCTTTGTACAGTCTTGCATATAGAGTGGCCACCAATTGTGCAAGTTCTTCCACTTAAAAAGATGAGAGAGGCCTCGAATTTGATGCTGATGGAATTCTCACAATACATGGCCCCATTCATTCTTTCCTTTACACGGATCAGTCGTCCTGGTCCCTTTGCAGAAAAACAGCCCCAAAAGCATGATGTTTCCACCCCCATGCTTCACAGTAGGTATGGTGTTCTTTGGATGCAACTCTCCTCCAAACATGACGAGTTTTTACCAAAAGGTTATATTTTTGTTTCATCTGACCACATGACATTCTCCCAATCCTCTTCTGGATCATCCAAAGGCTCTCTAGCAAACTTCAGACGGGCCTGGACATATACTGGGTTAAGCAGGGGACACGTCTGGCACTGCAGGGAGTCCCTGGCGGCCTGTTTATGATGGTAGCCTTTGTTACTTTGCTTCCTGCTTGTTTGTAGGTGACCAAATACTTTTTTTCCACCATAATTTGCAAATAAATTCTTTAAATATCAATCGTGATTTTCTGTATTTTTTTAGATTTTTTTAGTAATTTTCTATGATGAAAATTACAGGCCTTTCTCATCTTTTGAAGAGGGAGAACTTGCACAATTGGTGGCTGATTAAATTCTTTTCTGCCCCACTGTATATATACTGTACAGTCACGTCAGATGGGTAAAATGGGTAAAACCAAGAAAAGATATAGCGCTGGGTGAAGAAGCGCCATCCAAGGGGCCGCCTGCACCAGGAGCAGAGAGCCACCTGCACAGGACCCAGAGGAGAGCGTAGCCCCCAACTCTCCACCAGGCCCAGGAGTTAGAACCACAGCCAACCCCTGCTCCCAGTGCAGAGGGCCCCTATTATTTATATATAAATATAATAAAAAATATCTAATGTAAAAATAACTTCATGCACTTATTTACATGTTAAAGAGACGATGACGAAAATGCACAATTTCTCTTTAGGATTTTTTTTTCCATTGCGGTGACTGAGTAGACCTGAATTAGACGTTGCAGCTCTAATATCTGCTGTGTCCAGGTTGTCAGCTCCTGGTTTATCCTGGAGCCTTTAACATGACGACGGGTCCGGCGCACTGGGAGCTTCTACAGAGGGCCAGGTCTGACCAATCAATCTGTGTATATGAATGTGTACAAAACCTGTATAATACATGTATGTGTTTATTGTTGTGGTGAAACAGAGCGGTGGATAATCAGGTTTATGTCGCGACTGCATCACCGGCCAGAGACGAAACCTCAGCGTACGTGGCCTGGGGTCACAGCACCGTTGTGAACCCATGGTGAGGGCTCATGTCGTCTTTATCTATTCAACTTCTTCTCAATTCAATTTAATGTATTTGTGTATAGCCCTAAATCATATGGAGGACCAAAAATGACTAAAGTATAAATAAATAAATACAGGAATATATTAATAAATACATTCATTTTGGACAATAAAAACTAAATATTTACATTGATATGCTAAATATTACTCTGAAATCAAATAAATATACTTTTATTTAGGTTATTTATCAATATCTACATTTTTTCCTTTATTTATTTATCCATTTATTGCATATATTTAGTTATGTATTTCTACATTTCTTCATTTATTTATTTATGTATTTCTACATTTCTTCATTTATTTATTTATGTATTTCTACATTTCTTCATTTATTTATTTATGTATTTCTACATTTCTTCATTCATTTATTTATGTATTTCTACATTTCTTCATTTATTTATTTATGTATTTCTGTGTCGCTACATTTCTTCATTTATTTATTTATGTATTTCTACATTTCTTCATTTATTTATTTATGTATTTCTGTGTTCCTGTATGCTAATTAGGTGGGCGGTGCTGAACTCAATCTAGAACAGGATTGGTTAGGATTGCGTGAACTCTGGTCTCGATCATTTACTGCCTCACATTACGGTACTCTGTTAGCTAGCTAGAGATCCTCCGTGCACTTTTGTGTGGTATGATGGCAGTTTCGAATGTAAGTTTTTTAGGAGCCGTTGCTCATCAATTAAGAGCATTAGCAAATGATGTTAATGATGTTGAGCATAATGCACCTGAGGACTATCTACTCTTTCGGCTGGAAAGACTATTAGATGTTTTAGTTCATCACAGTGCTGACCCAGAGGTAGACTTTGATGCAACTGTGCTGGACGCTCTTCAACAAGCAGCAGCTTCACATCCTCTCACAAACCGAGAAGGCTAAAGCTTAGACTGGCAACTGATTATATCCGTCGCACATGAGTTGCTGCCCCGCACACATCGACAATCTGACGAAAACGGGCAACTCCCAGTAGCAGACCAGTCTCGGGAATAACAGCGCGTACATCGACAGCAACTGGCCTCAACTACAGTGTGTTTTCTGACATAAACTGTTGCGGGCTCGCAACACACACAATACACACACGTTGTCGGAGCGGCGCATGGAGCGCACACATCGGGTCATGTCTCAAAAACTGAGGACAACTAGTTGCCGAAAAGTAGAACACGGGCAACTGACTGAAACTGGAGACCGACTGCTCATCTCCAGTTGTAAGAGCGCGCACATCGACCGATTTTGGCAACTGATCATCTCCATCATCTCCTCTCAGTTGCCAAAAGCCGCCTTGCAACTAGTTGTCCCCAGTTTCTCTGTCGATGTACGCTAGGCTTAACTTTGCTTCTGTCTGGTTGCCCTACTGCCCACCAATCATTGAGTTCAGCACCGCCCACCTAATTAGCATACGGCAACACAGAAATACATAAATAAATAAATGAAGAAATGTAGAAATACATAAATAAATAAATGAAGAAATGTAGAAATACATAAATAAATAAATGAAGAAATGTAGAAATACATAAATAGATAAATGAAGAAATGTAGCGACACATAAATACATAAATAAATAAATGAAGAAATGTAGAAATACATAAATAAATAAATGAAGAAATGTAGAAATACATAAATAAATAAATGAAGAAATGTAGAAATACATAAATAAATATATGCAATAAATGGATAAATAAATAAAGGACAAAATGTAGATATTGATAAATAACCTAAATAAAAGTATATTTATTTGATTTCATAGTAATATTTAACACATCAATGTAAATATTTAGTTTTTATTGTCCAAAATGAATGTATTTATTAATATATTCCTGTATTTATTTATTTATTTATACTTTAGTCATTTTTGGTCCTCCATAAAATCACAACAGCAGTCGTCTCAGAGGACTTTACAAATTTGTGGCTTCGCCCACAACAAATCAGAGAATCTACAGTTCAAAGAAATGCTGACAAATGATAAACACATTGGAGCCATTGGTCCAGTGGGAGCGGGATGACTGAGGCTGTAGATCCAGGACTGAGTCTGTAGATCCAGGACTGAGTCTGTAGATCCAGGACTGAGTCTGTAGATCCAGGACTGAGTCTGTAGATCCAGGACTGAGTCTGTAGATCCAGGACTGAGTCTGTAGATCCAGGACTGAGTCTGTAGATCCAGGACTGAGTCTGCAGATCCAGGACTGAGTCTGCAGATCCAGGACTGAGTCTGCAGATCCAGGACTGAGTCTGCAGATCCAGGACTGATCCCACAGTGTAGTAAGAGTCTGCCACCTATGGCTCAAATTCAGAACATTTCAAATACAAGGATTGATCTAAAAATAATTAAGATTGAGAGATCCTTTATTCGTCTCACAGTGGGGAGATTTCAGTGTTGCAACAAAAGGTTTTTGAGTGGTTCCTTTCAGATGCAGGGGGGGTCAAAGGACAGTGATGATCGGGGACATTTAATAGTTTTCCAAGACTGTTGTGATTTAGGGCAATGCACAAATACATTGAATTGAACAGAATGAGGGAGAACTTAATAAAGAGAACCACTGATCTATATTTTGTATTATGTGACCTTTGCTTTTACTGTTTCAGGGGAGAGGTCGTCTCAAAGGCTGGTCCAGAAGAGGCTGTTATTTACGCAGATATCGGTGAGTTTAAGTCTTAATGGAGAAAAAACACTAGTACAACTGTTGTTTTTATGGCTTCAGATCTGCAGTACTTGGCAGATATCAGGCAGCAGATTCCCCTCACAGTCCAGAGACGACATGACCTGTACACTGTGACCACTGTCTCTGAGGACTCAAGCTGAAGACTCAGGCGGAAGACTCAGGCGGAAGGCTCAGGCGGAAGGCTCAGGCGGAAGGCTCAGGCGGAAGGCTCAGGCGGAAGGCTCAGGCGGAAGGCTCAGGCGGAAGGCTCAGGCGGAAGGCTCAGGCGGAAGGCTCAGGCTGAAGACTCAGGCGGAAGGCTCAGGCTGAAGACAGCAACAAGCATGGAGCGTCTGGGTTTTGAACAGAGCAATGATGCTAAAGACTGGGACACACTACAACAGGTTTTCCTTCCAACCAATCAGGAGCTCAGCAGAATACACCCATTTCCTGGTGAGTCCAGTCTTAACCTGATACCTGAAGAAATAGATGAAGATTATCGCTATCTTTTTACTTTTATAACTTGTTTGAAGCTGGGGCCAAAGCAAATCCCTAGTTTGTGACTTCCTGTTACTTAAAATGAAAATAAAATAGCCCTCACTAATTAACAGCTAATCAAATACTCATTACCATATCCCACATGGGAACGTGGTTAGTCGTTAGTTAGATGCTGAATAAGGCCATGTGGAATAAAGACTAATAAGTGCTTAATAAATACCAATTAACACAAAGGACTGAACTAAAGTGTGACTGAATTCTGATGTCTGCTGTGCTCCTGCTTGGTTGGAATAAAAACCTGCAGACACACTGGCCCTTTAAGAAAAACTGTTTGACACCTCTGCAACACAAGAAACATTGACTTGGAATTGATTTTGTTTTGATTAATGTAATTTACTGTGAAGAGAGTATGAAGACCAGTACTGGCTAGCCCCGCCCATGCTCACCCCTGCAGCTTCCTGATTGGCCGAAATGAATTCAAATCCTTGATGCCCCTCGTCATTGGCTGAACTTTTCTCCTCCAGTAAATCTTACTGGAGGTAGTTATGGTAATGGTAGAGACCTGTTCATTATACAGAGTCCCTTGGTCTGGATTTTGCAAAATTGTAATAATGAAATGTAGTTGAAGTTGCGGACATCATCTTTAAGGGAGCACACTTGCTGTAATTGAACCAAAGACTTGTGGCTTATTGTGATTCATTTGTGGAGATATGAAAATTGATTCTGAAACTGATCAAGGATGCATTATAAATGCAGTGTTTGATTGTTTTTTTAAATAAAGAATTTAAATCTAGTTTTACTTTATTAATGTTAAATTATAGTCTATTAACGGAGAAGAGTGAGGCACTGCTATAGTATAATAATATAATTGTGTGTTATCTAGCCAGAGAGAGATGACTTCTCTGCACCTTGAGCCAAAGAAAATTCCTAGTTTGTGACTTCTTGTTACTTATAAGGGTAAAAAAAATATCTGATTCTGATAAAGTTCCTCTTTATAGTCACAAACTTGTGGCTTTACTGGTGTGAAACTATATTTTGTGTTCAAAGTTGGAGCAATTCAAACAGACGCTGTCGCACAGTTAACAGGATTCTTTTGTAGGCGCTTTGTAACAGCACCAAAACATGTTTTTGAAAGCATAAGGAGGATCCTTTTTTTATATCATCTTTACAAGAAAAATGACGGAGAAAAAAATATAGACAACTCTATATAAAAGTATAAACTTGTTGGTAATGTACAATACAAAAACAGTCCCATTTATAACAAGTCCATGAAGGAGATTCCAGTTTGTTTGGAAACATGTTGACGTCCTCATTGTCAAACACTGGTCTCTTTTGACGTCAACATTTCTTCTTCCGTTTCTTCTAAGAATTTATGCTTTTTGCGAACTGGAAAGAAAAAAATATACATAAGTAAAACTGCAATATACAAAGAAGCCTCACATACAAATATATAACATTTATCCATCCATTTTCTTTAGTTTACTTTTGAATGCGCTGGAAAACGGCTGCAAGTCCTGAGTAGCTCTGAAACAGTTGTTGTTTTCTTTCTTTTTTTTCCTGAGATGTTGCTGCAGTACAGTGTTCATGGTTTTACACTGGACCAGACCAGAGCAGAGAGGATTCATGGTTCGAGTGGATCAGGTGAAAATCCACTGGAGGAATGCTAACATTTTGAAAAATGCTATTGAAGAAAATGGTCCAAACCAAGGGGCTACTCCACCCAGTGACCTGTGCTCCACCCAGCGGCTGCTGCACCTCTACTGCTGTGACCCGTCCTGCTCCACCCAGCGGCTACTCCACCTCTACTGCTGTGACCCGTCCTGCTCCACCCAGCGGCTACTCCACCTCTACTGCTGTGACCCGTCCTGCTCCACCCAGCGGCTACTGCACCTCTACTGCTGTGACCCGTCCTGCTCCACCCAGCGGCTACTGCACCTCTACTGCTGTGACCCGTCCTGCTCCATCCACAGGCTACTCCATCTCTGCTGCTGTGACCCGTCCTACCTCACCCAGTGACTCCTCCACTTCTGTCTTAAGTGACCCGTCCTGCTCCACCCAGAGACCACTCCATCTTTGCTGTTGTGACCTGAGGGCCTGTGGCTGATTAATACTATGAATAGCTTTTTAGAATTATCCATTTTATTTTTTCTGCTACTGGACACCTGAATTTCTCCTTTGAGGATCAATAATCTATCTATCTATTTATCTATCTATCTATCGTGCTGCTTAAGGGCAGAAGTCTGAGACTCCCAGAATTCCCTCTCCACACACACCTCCTCCAGCTCATCTGGGGGAATCCCGAGCCGTTCCCAGCTGAGAGACACACTCTGTGTCCTGGGTCTTCCACTGATTTCCTCCCAGTGGGACATGACCAGAACACCTCTGCAGAGAGGCGTCAAGGAGGGATCCCAAACCTATGAGCCGCCTCCACTGGTTCCTCTCGACGTGGAGACTCCAAGCTCCTCCCATGTGACTGAGCTCCTCAGCCTATCTCTACGGGAGCATCCAGCCAAATAACTTTTAATATTAATATTATATTATATTATTATTATTATTATATTGATGGATATTCTTCCATTTCAGAGTAGTTTCTGAAATTTCAACTTGGAACTTATCCCACATGGTTCAAGGATGAGGTAATGTATAAACTGTATGCATTTTTGTAATAACTTGAATTCACACATTGTGCTTCTAAACCTTTTAATGAGAGGACCAGTTTAGTTCACCAAAAGTGTCCTGAGGCCGACAACACGGATTGACTGGATTCAGGCTTTTCTGACAAGACCAGTGCTTTAAGTGCCCCAAAAAAAGTGCCGGTACTTTTTTTTTTTTTTTCACCCAGGGGAATGTTTGCATGTTTTAAATGAAAGAGAACACTTCTGTTTCCCTGAAGTTTACACAGACATCGGATTTGTGTTGCCCTACATTGGTTCTCTAGGCCATACTGTCCTCTACACTTCTCCATAGACCACACAGTGAGAGCATCAGTGTAGTCCAGGGGTCTCCAACCTCTTGCTTGGTAGCTAACAATAGCTCGCCAGCCCCTTTCGGGTAGCTACCCAAAGGATTTAGAATTTAGCACATGATCTTGAATGATTCACTTTTGAGTCATTATGTATCTATTATAAGTATAAGTACAGGGTATTTTTTACATCTGTTTTCCATGTTTTGTTGTAATTATTACATAGAGGTTTAAAAAAGAGTAGCTCTTTGCCTCTTCTGTTGTGTGAAAGTAGCTCTGATTGAAAAAAGTTGGAGACCCCTGGTGTAGTCAATGCGTTTCTGCACGCTCGGCCTGCGTGTGAGGAAAGCCGAGCCGCTCGTCACTCGCTGCAGTGACCAGCACCCGCGAGCACCACTTTGAGTTGTTTACAGCGGTAAAATGATGCATGCGCCTTTCGCTTGTAAAACTCATGGGTAATGTAGTCTCTGCTCTTGGTGAGACAAAGTAGCAAAGGTTCAATGTGAAGGGCGCTCTGAAAAGCAGAGGAGCATCTGAAATATTAAATGTGCAAATGAGCGTATCAATCATAGACTAAGTACCGGTACTGCAAAAGTATGTTCTTTGCGCATCGAGAGGTGGCGGTACGCTCAAGAGCTATTTTTGGAAGTGCCCGTACTGCGTACCGGCCCACTTAAAGCACTGGACTGGACAGAATCAGTTTTCTACTCTTGCCCCGATATAAGGACTGTTCTTCTCACCTCTTTGTGCTTTTGTTTGTGTAAGCCCTCAGTCGTACAGGGATTAGTCAAAGCAAAGGAAGGTTTCTCACCCATCATCTGTACTTCTTAGCAAGTTTTCAATGAATTCTCGGACAGCGCGTTGGAGATTTATAACCTATGGGTGTGGTTAGCCACACCCTAATCCTGATGCTAACTCATAAACAATCAAAGGTCTGATGTAGAAGGGAGCAGATCTAACGACCCTGCTGAGGCTAACGACCCTAACTCCTTAGCATGTCACAGACCTATTGTCTGCTGGGATGCTCAAGTGGAGTGCAGGTCTCACCCCTCCTAACTCATTAGCATGTCACTGACCTTGTCCCAAGTTAGGGCGTTGTTTTTAGGATGTTGTCATAGATGCAAGGCAAAACAAATCTTAACCCTCCTCCTCTGTTAAGAGAAGGTTTTTGTTTCCTCACAAAAATGGCTTCTTTCACCCCTCTCTCAAACCAATTCTTCTCCCGAGCCAGAATTTTAACCTCTGTGTCATCCACCGTGTGGTTGGAGGCCTTGAGGAGGAGATGAACAGCCGACTGTGGCCCACTAGAGTTTTCTCTACGATGTTGGTAAAGTCGTTTCTGTAGAGTTTGTTTAGTTTCTCCAATATAGTGGTCAGTGCACTCCTCTTCACTACATTTAATTGAATACACCACATTGCTCTGTTTGTGTCTGGGTGTTTTGTCTTTGGGATGCACTAATTTCTGTCTTAACGTGTTGAAAGGTTTGAAATACACAGGGATTTTGTGTTGCCTAAAGATTCTTTGTAGTTTCTCTGAAACTCCCGCCACATACGGTAAGGACACCCCTCTCCTCCTACTTTCTACTGTCTGTTGGACTGTGTCTCTGGCCTTTCTCGTCCTTTGGGCTTTAGTAAAAGACCACTTGGGGTAGCCACATCTGGAAAGTGCTCTCTGGTTTCTCTGTTCTTTCCCTCTTTGTGCTTTTGTGGACTCGTACAGGACCCTCCTCTTCTTACTGATGCGGTCCAGGTGAATCTGATAGGCCACGCCCGCTCCCACCATGATCCCCACGGCAACGCACAGTCCAGTACTGAACATCCACATGCCTTCAGACGCACGGCTCCGGAACGTGTTGTCTGTCACTCCACCTGAGATCAGACACAACCAGGACTTAGACAAGAGCTCAGTCAAAATCACAGTTAGAGCTTGGCTGCTAGAGTTGGACATAGTATTGGACATTAAGATTATAAGGAAAGTTTTCTTGTGAAGCACAGTTCATACACAACGCAAAGCGCTTAAAAGGCATTGAAATCATAAATGATCACAGTACATTAAAAAGATTGAAGATTTACGCACCCAATGAAGAAGACCCTCCATTTTTCTACAAAGTCAAGTCTGCCTTACTGGACTTTGGAGACTTCCCAATGGTATGGGGTGGAGATTTCAATGAAGTGTTGGATAACTTCTTAGATAGAAGTGGCAAATATACCACTAGGCCCTCTAAGACACAAGACGCTTTAAAAATAATATGCAAAGATATGGGTCTAAGAGATATTTGGAGAATATTGAATCCAACTGAAAGAGACTACACCTTTCTCTCAAATAGACATAACGTTTTTTCTCGTATAGACTATTTCTTATCCCACCCTTTTATGAAATGTGTAACCTATTGTAACATTAGTACAATGGGAATTACAGATCACGCTCCGATTGAGCTAGGCCTCTCATTGGAACTGAAAGGAGAAAGAGATTATATATGGAGAATGAATACAAGTCTCTTCGATAAGGAGGAGTTTGTTTCTTACATTAACCCTCTATGGCATGACTTTTTATTTTAGGGGGAAAAAAATATTTCAACACCCTTTTTAAGAGCTCGTGGGTCCCTAATAACATTGATCTTTACATTTGACCCCCCCCCCCCCACCCCCCAATCAGATAATGGTTTGTTGCTTAAGGGCAACATTGTGCGACGAGGGTACTAAAACACCAAGGTTTTCAATATTACATTGAATTAGGAAAATAATAAAACAAATACATTAGAGAAGCTTTTATTCTTTTATTTTTCAAGCTCAACTTTTTTAAACGGGTACAGAGCACTCCAGATTGCAAAAACAAAAGCAAAAACAGTTCTGAGCCTCTAGTAAGTCACACAGCTGCGGGTCTCGGTAGCCTATTGTGTATGGAACAGCAAGAAGCAGTTGCTAGTGGCTGTGAAACATAGATGTTTCACAGCCAAGACAGAGACCTGAGACCAGGACTAATGTGAGAGGACTTCAGGACAGAGACCTGAGACCAGGACTAATGTGAGAGGACTTCAGGACAGAGACCTGAGACCAGGACTAATGTGAGAGGACTTCAGGACAGAGACCTGAGACCAGGACTAATGTGAGAGGACTTCAGGACAGAGACCTGAGACCAGGACTAATGTGAGAGGACTTCAGGACAGAGACCTGAGACCAGGACTAATGTGAGAGGACTTCAGGACAGAGACCTGAGACCAGGACTAATGTGAGAGGACTTCAGGACAGAGACCTGAGACCAGGACTAATGTGAGAGGACTTCAGGACAGAGACCTGAGACCAGGACTAATGTGAGAGGACTTCAGGACAGAGACCTGAGACCAGGACTAATGTGAGAGGACTTCAGGACAGAGACCTGAGACCAGGACTAATGTGAGAGGACTTCAGGACAGAGACCTGAGACCAGGACTAATGTGAGAGGACTTCAGGACAGAGACCTGAGACCAGGACTAATGTGAGAGGACTTCAGGACAGAGACCTGAGACCAGGACTAATGTGAGAGGACTTCAGGACAGAGACCTGAGACCAGGACTAATGTGAGAGGACTTCAGGACAGAGACCTGAGACCAGGACTAATGTGAGAGGACTTCAGGACAGAGACCTGAGACCAGGACTAATGTGAGAGGACTTCAGGACAGAGACCTGAGACCAGGACTAATGTGAGAGGACTTCAGGACAGAGACCTGAGACCAGGACTAATGTGAGAGGACTTCAGGACAGAGACCTGAGACCAGGACTAATGTGAGAGGACTTCAGGACAGAGACCTGAGACCAGGACTAATGTGAGAGGACTTCAGGACAGAGACCTGAGACCAGGACTAATGTGAGAGGGACTTCAGGACAGAGACCTGAGACCAGGACTAATGTGAGAGGACTTCAGGACAGAGACCTGAGACCAGGACTAATGTGAGAGGACTTCAGGACAGAGACCTGAGACCAGGACTAATGTGAGAGGACTTCAGGACAGAGACCTGAGACCAGGACTAATGTGAGAGGACTTCAGGACAGAGACCTGAGACCTGGACTAATGTGAGAGGACTTCAGGACAGAGACCTGAGACCAGGACTAATGTGAGAGGACTTCAGGACAGAGACCTGAGACCAGGACTAATGTGAGAGGACTTCAGGACAGAGACCTGAGACCAGGACTAATGTGAGAGGACTTCAGGACAGAGACCTGAGACCAGGACTAATGTGAGAGGACTTCAGGACAGAGACCTGAGACCAGGACTAATGTGAGAGGACTTCAGGACAGAGACCTGAGACCAGGACTAATGTGAGAGGACTTCAGGACAGAGACCTGAGACCTGGACTAATGTGAGAGGACTTCAGGACAGAGACCTGAGACCAGGACTAATGTGAGAGGACTTCAGGACAGAGACCTGAGACCAGGACTAATGTGAGAGGACTTCAGGACAGAGACCTGAGACCAGGACTAATGTGAGAGGACTTCAGGACAGAGACCTGAGACCAGGACTAATATGAGAGGACTTCAGGACAGAGACCTGAGACCAGGACTAATGTGAGAGGACTTCAGGACAGAGACCTGAGACCAGGACTAATGTGTGAGGACTTCAGGACAGAGACCTGAGACCAGGACTAATGTGAGAGGACTTCAGGACAGAGACCTGAGACCAGGACTAATGTGAGAGGACTTCAGGACAGAGACCTGAGACCAGGACTAATGTGAGAGGACTTCAGGACAGAGACCTGAGACCAGGACTAATGTGAGAGGACTTCAGGACAGAGACCTGAGACCAGGACTAATGTGAGAGGACTTCAGGACAGAGACCTGAGACCAGGACTAATGTGAGAGGACTTCAGGACAGAGACCTGATACCAGGACTAATGTGAGAGGACTTCAGGACAGAGACCTGAGACCAGGACTAATGTGAGAGGACTTCAGGACAGAGACCTGAGACCAGGACTAATGTGAGAGGACTTCAGGACAGAGACCTGAGACCAGGACTAATGTGGGAGGACTTCAGGACAGAGACCTGAGACCAGGACTAATGTGAGAGGACTTCAGGACAGAGACCTGAAACCAGGACTAATGTGAGAGGACTTCAGGACAGAGACCTGAGACCAGGACTAATGTGAGAGGACTTCAGGACAGAGACCTGAGACCAGGACTAATGTGAGAGGACTTCAGGACAGAGACCTGAGACCAGGACTAATGTGAGAGGACTTCAGGACAGAGACCTGAGACCAGGACTTGGACCCGTAAAACGTTATTGCATCCATTTCCTACAAGCAATAGTAGATAGATCAGAATGGAAGATAGAACAGCAAAAAACATTGAGTGTGGTGTTGATTATCCATTCAAGCACATCCCCAACCAGCAGCATTACACTGCCCAAACAAAAGTGCTACAACTGCATGATGTTGCCTTGAGGCAACAAACCTAAACGTGCAGTTTTTGTATATAAGTGGAAACAAAAAACATATATTAACAATCAAATATGCTTCTTAACATATTCATGCACAGTCACATATTTATTTTATCAAGTTTTTCGAATTTAAACATGTAGAAAAGTTATATTTATTAGGGCTGTCCAAAATAGCGCGTTATTAACGCGTTAACGCAAATCAATATTGACGCCGTCATTTTTTTTATCGCGCGATAAAAAAAAAAAAAAAAAAAAAAAAGATTTTTTTTTTTTTTTTTTTTTTTTTACTTTTTATTGCAGACAAACACATAGAAACAAAGAAAAGGACTAGTTCAGATACATTGTAGACAGAGATTACAAACAATATGTAGTTGGAGATAAAGGGGGCCAAAGAAGAAACCCAGAAGGGCACATAGGAGGGGAGGGACATGAAGTGGGAGATGGGGGGAGGGGTTAATAAAAAAGGCAATACAAGCAAACAGTATACAGTCATAGATATACCGAAGGTAAACAGAGAAACATCATAGAGTATTTACATGAACAAATTTACAAAATATTTACAGATTGTTTATCATCATCATAATGACACCATGATGTTTCTATACAGTCTATGGTCTATACCAGGGGTGGCCAACCAGTCAGAGACTAAGAGCCAATTTTTTTTACTGTGTTACAGCAAAGAGCCACATCATACAAATGTGCACTACATAAACATCACCCCAACCCTTACACACGCACGCACACGCGCACGTACTGTACGCACACGAGCAGACACGCGCACACACATGCAATCTGTCTGAGCAGCAGAGAGAGGTGTGCTCTGCTCAGACAGATTTATTGTAAATGTCATCAACATGATAATGACAGAAATTGACTCCTACAGTACTGAAGGGCTGGACTCGACTCTCCCCGGTTTGCGGGCGCTTCCACCGCTCGCTTCAACCGCTCCCCGGTACTTTTTATTAATGGTTTGGCCCTGGTTCTAACCGGGCGAGTCGATACCAGAACAATTTCACGTCAGCGAACATCAATTATGATTCCGAAATGAATGCTTTCAATCTCTAACCAAGAAAAAAAAATCAAGTTTCAACCCAGTGTTCAGCAGAAACACAACTGTCTTTAGTAAAAGATATAGATTTGACACATAACACCAACACCACTTTAGCTGATTTAGAACCACAGACACATGTTCAGTATAAGACCAGATACTTTTGCATTTGATTGAAGACAGACACTCACCAGGCAGAGTTGGCTTATCTCCTGGTGTAATGCTAGTTGTTGTTAGCTGGTTTTAGCATGTTTAGCCGGTGTTAGCCGATGTCCGTAAATGTAATCCATTTGGTCAAACCACCTCCAGACTTTTCGGGTCTGCCTCTACTTCTGCTGCTGCGATCTTTCATTTCACGGTTGTCACTTTTAAGCTTTTTAACTTTTCTCTGCATTGTCATGTTTGTGGGAATCATTCTGCTCCGTCCTTAGTGCTAGCTCCACAAACACCTTCTGGTTTCTGGTGGAACCAGCGAGATCAGGCTGGTGTCCTCTCCTCAAACTGAGGAAGGTGTTGCCCTCATCCAGCGACCAAGGAATTGTTTTCCGTACGGACGTCATGGTTCGGGGCAACGTGTTGTTTGTTATGATATTTGCTACAGCTGAGGTAGCAGCTGCAGAGTGATTGACAGCGCATCTGACCAACCAGAATTGACGTTCGCCGACGTCAGATTGTTTTGGTGGCCCCGCTAGTGGAGTGAAGTCGGCCTTTACTATTGGTCAGAACTACATATGGAATGAAAGGCAGCGCCACCACCGAGGCGTTTTTGACGCTTGTCGAGTGAAAGCCCGAGAGCCGCACGGAACCAGCCAAAGAGCCGCATGCGGCTCACGAGCCGCGGGTTGGCCACCCCTGGTCTATACCCACACATACACACACACACCCACACACACACATTGAAGGGGCTTTTTGTTACCAATTATTTATTTTGTCATCCATTTATTGATGATTTTGCATCAAATGTTAGTGTGTAATATAACACTACACATTGTTTTCAATAAAAAAAGCAATTGCACACAGCACGCAAATGTGTGACTAATTTGCGATTAATCGCGAGTTAACTATGAAATTCATGCGATTAATCGCGATTAAATGTTTTAATCGTTGGACAGCACTAATATTTATCCTACCTTTTTCTGGCACTGTGTCACTTGTGACTCTGCTTCCTGAAAGGATTGCTCCACCCCCAGACAATTTCCCCCACCCACTTCAGAACTTGATTTAATTGGACAGAAACATGTCTAGTAATTTTATAAAAAATAAAAATAAAAAAAAACATTAAAGGGCCAGTGTAAGAGCCAAAAGATTGGTTTGTTGCCCGAGGGCAACAGTATGCCATAGAGGGTTAAAGACCAAATATTATTTTATTTCAAAGTAAATAATGGATCCACAGAGCAAAGTTATATCTGGGATGGATTTAAGGCATTTATTAGAGGCATTTTTATGCAGAAAACAACAATCTTAAAAAAAGAAGAACAACTTAACCCTCTAAACTATATAAACAATCATTTACATGCTCTCAAATCGCATCTATATTGAGTGATGGACCAAATAGACCGGCATGGGTAAATCTGGAGGCGGACATCAGTACACCGTTCAATCCAGAAGAATACTTAAGCCAATGCCCATCCCTTTATTTAAAAAACCCAATTATTACCCATACTATTGATTGTTGGCAACAACTCCATAAAAGCAAGGCAATATCCCCCTTTTTGTCAAGAGCGGCATCAGTATGGCATAATCCACTTTTAAAGATAGGAGAAAGAACTTTTTTCTGGAAAGACTGGTATCTCAAAGGAATAAAACATATTAAAGACCTCTACTTTAATAAATTCATGAAATCCTTTGAGGAGCTAAAACAACAATTTGACCTAAATAACAAAGACTTTTGGAAATATCTACAACTTAGAAATTGCCTCCAGAAAATCTCAAGGCTGAACACCTTTTTCTCTGAGTCATTGATTAAAACTAAATTTAAACAAATAAAAGCATCATCAAACTCAGTGGGCTCCTTCTACACCTTTTTAATGGAGGAAGCGAACAACCTTAACATTGGGCTAAAAAAGGCTTGGGAAAAAGATTTTCAAATACAGTTTAAAAGGGAAGAATGGGCCACATTGGTGAAAAATATGCTGACCCCTATGAGGGATGCAAGATCAAAACTAATACAGTTCAAAATATTGAATAGACTTTACTGGACACCCTTTAAAATGCACAGAGCAAAGCTGAGAAGCTCCTCCCTCTGCTGGAGATGTAACTCGCAAACAGGGACCTTAATACATATGCTTTTCTCATGCAGAGTTATTAAAGCCTATTGGGAGAGATATATGTAAGATATCATTATTTGTATTATGAACTTTTAAACACGCCATGTATACTTCAGCTTCTAATTGGAAAGGGATGAGTTATATAACAATAGCCAGACACATTTTGTTTGTTTGCATGATTGCACATGCACCTTTATATGTGTAGATATGTGTGCATGTGTATATGTATGGGTGTATATGCATGGGTGTGTATAGGTGTACCTGTATGTGCATGGGTATGTGTGTGTGTGTCTGTGTGTGTGTCTGTGTGTATGTATGTATGTATGTATGTATGTATGCATATGGAGGTGTGTGTATGTATATGTGTATGTATGTATGTATGTGTATGTATGTGTATGTGTGTATATATGTGCATGTATGTATATGTGTATGTGTATATACATGTATGTATGTATGTATGTGTATATATATGTGTATGTATATATATATATGTGTGTATGTGCGTGTGTATGCGTGTGTGTATATATATATTTATAGGTGTGTGTGTGCATGTATGTATATGCATGTATGTATGTGCCCATGTAACTATGTGTAGGTAGATGCGCTTATGTGTATATGTATATATGTATAACAAATCTTTCATTTTATCCATTCTTTCTTTTTGGTTATATATATGTGTGTGTATATATATATATATATATATATATATATATTTTTTTTTTATTCCTTATTTATCATTATTTATCATTATCTTGCGTGGCTACATTTTGACTGAGACCTGAATGCAAGAATACTGTATACTACCTTTCATAATAATAAAAAAAAAAAAAAAGATTGAAGATACATACTGTTTCAGATTTTAGCTGCATGAATCTGAAATGCTACTTCATGTCATGGATGTCCGAGATAATTTATTGGTCCCATAGTGGAGAAATGTTACTGTTGCACCATAAGTTACAGAAAATTAGGAATGAGAAGCACACAGCCCAAGACGCATTGTTATAAAGTCAGTTACAAACAATAGTACATTTTAGTCCAGCAATTACAATAACCCACAGATTAAAGTAGAAAAATGTAAGATTTTCATGTCAAGTCATCATGAAAGGGCCATAATATGTAAAAAGATATTTGAATTTCAAAATTAATTTTACAGCCCCTGTTTCTTGTTGTTGTTTTCATTTCGATGTCCCGCCCTCCACCATTTTACCAATCAGAAAGTCCGTGATCCAGGTCACCAGAACTCGCGTGTTTCGCGTCTAACTAATCACACTGGTAAAGTAACATGTGGCCGCAGAACTAAAAAAGGTCTTGTAATGATTCTCAAATCATTAATCACCAAAAAGGAATAAAATGAGGATTTCTATCAAGGATGTCGTGAAAAGGTGTTGGTTATAGATTTGTTGTTCACAAAACTCTTGTATATTCAACTATTATGGTCCCAGCTGGATTCATCTGCATATCTGGCAACCTGAGTAAGGGAGAGTGGGAGAGATTGCAATAGCACCTTCGGCCAGATTTTTACATACTGCTCCTTTAAATGAGTGTGAATGAGACTCACTGCTCCTGGAGGTGAGGGTCTCGTTCATCCACTGGTTCATGATGGAGCAGGACACGCTGTCGTCGCTGCTGATGTTGACGGTGAGCTTGCTCGTCACGTTGTAGAGGTTGTTGTCTGGGACGGGGGCGACCTGGGTCCAGACAGAGTCCTCTGGGGGCTGCTCCGTTTCGTTGATGAGCCAGGACACGATGGGTTTGGGGAACCCTCCACTGGAGCGACACCAGAACACCGCGCTGTCCTGGTCCGGCGGGCCGTCCCGCTGCAGCAGGGGGGAGCTGAAGCGAGCTGAGACCACGGACACAGGGAAGCAGCGAGATGATTAGTCATCTTTATTTATATAGTGCCTTCACAGACCAGAGTCACAAAGCACGTTACAAACAACATTTATGGACATTGGTCATCCGCCCTTTTTAGGCCCGAGCCCCGAACGGGGAAAGGGCCTATTGTTTTTGCTCGAGAGATGTCAAATTCTGCACTTTGAGCCTTAATTTGACCCCCTGAACATGCATGAAAAGTTGTTAAATTTTGCCCAAAAATCAGACCTGGCGAAAAATGTGATATTTTTGTGTTTATTTTTATTGGACTCAAAAAATGCCAGAACAGCGCCACCTACAACAGCCAAAATAATACCCCTATGGGACTTTTTGGAGGTCAAGTTTGTTGTAGAGCCATGAAATTCGGTACACATGTTCCTCAAGTCAAGACAAGAAAGAAATATTATTATGGCTCCGCCCTCTGACAAACCGGAAGCCCATAAATTTCACTGCAAAATGGAAAAATGAACAGCAAAAGTTTTCATACATGTCGGTTGGAAAGCGACTCCTCCTCGGCCGTTTCACCGATTCGCCTCAAAATCGCTCCACATCATCTCAACACATGTACCTTCAAAATGACGTCAGGGATTTTTGATCAGTGAAACACTGTTCGAGCAGCAAAATGTGACCTTTTTTGGCGGTTTTTGACAACATTAAATTTGCTCCCGTTTGCACAAACAAAGTCTGATTTGCACAAAACTTTAATACATTGTTCAACTCTAGGGTCTAGGTAATTTGAAAGTGAATTGATTCAAATTGACACATCAACGCCCCCTACAGACTATTTCAAAGTTTTAGATGGGCAATTTCAAATTTAGTTTTTTCAAAATGTTTGAAATTTTGCACATAAATCTGTTTTGCCCTCTTGATTCAAAAAGTCAATAGAATCCAAGGCTTATTTTTTACCTTGTTGCCGTGGCGACGACAAACGCTCCCCATTCTTTGCAAATGTACACCTCACACAAACATCAAACCAGCCTCGGCCGTTTCACCGATTCGCCTCAAAATCGCTCCACATCATCTCAACACATGTACCATCAAAATGACTTCAGGGAATTTTGATCAGTGAAACGTTGTTTGAGCAGCGGAGCGCCAAAAAGTGGCGTATATTTTTTTCCGTTTTTGACAATAGAAAAATTGCTTCCGTTTGCACAAACAATGTCTGATTTGCACAAAACTTGAATCCATGGTTCAACTCTTGGGTCTAGGTCATTTGAAAGTTAAAATTTTGAAATTGGCTCTATAGCGCCACCTACAACAGCCAATTTAAAAATGCCTATGGGAGGGGTTTGAGGTTAAAATTGTCGTAGAACCATGTAATTTGGTACACATGTTCCTCAAGTCAAGACATGGAAAAAATGTTATTATGGCTCCGCCCTCTGACAAACAGGAAGCCCATAAATTTCATTTAATTGCTGCCAGCAGCCTGTTGCATCGCGCTCCCCCTCTTTTCGCTCCTTTTTCACTTTTTACGTTTGATTTTGTAAATATTTTTGAACACATAGCTACATGAGGCTAATGCACAGTAGAGGGAAGAGTCTTTTCCAACTTTCTCCGTGTTTTTGGGACTCGATTGGACACTGTGTCTGAGCTGCCCGAGTGTGCCCCGAGTGCCCTGCACGCCCATTGTCTCGTACTCCAGGGAGAGCTTACTAGCGCTGCGAGGCCGCGTAGTGCTCCCGGAGGACAGACACAACATCCCGGACGAGCTGCTGCTTAAGACGCGCAGGGCAGAAAGTACGAGGGAGAAGGCGAGGATCCAGACCCGCTCTGCCCTCCGTTACCACCGGGAACGTGCGCTCGTTGACCAACAAGGCAGACGAGCTGGCCAGCCTGACGCGTTATCAGAGGGAATATAAACACTGCAGCCTCCAGATATACACAGAGACATGGCTGACCTCTGATAATCCGGACTCTAATGTGGAAATAGATGGATTTCACATGATCCGGGCGGACCGGACAGCCGCGTGGGAAGAGGAGAGGCGGGGGTCTGGCTGTGTTTGTGAATACGGACTACTGCAAGCCAGAACACTGCACAGTAAAGAGCCAGGTTTGTTGCATAGACATTGAGCTTTTGGTTATTGGCATGCGTCCATACTATCTGCCACGGGAGTATAGTCACGTTATTGTTACAGCAGTGTATATACCCCCTTCGGCCAAAGCTGACAATGCATGTGAGAGCCTCTTTTCCACCATGAGCAGTCTACAAACACAGCACCCACAGGCCCTGTTTATCATCACAGGGGATTTTAATCACGCCTCTCCAGCCTCTACTCTCCCATCCTTCACCTAATACATCACCTTTCCCACACGAGGCAGTAAGACATTGGATTTATTCTTTGTTAATGTGAAGGATGTGTGAGATTTCATAACACTTTTAAGAAACTTTTGTTAAAGTTAAACTCATCATTCTATCAATGTGCAGAAGCCAGTACTTTTCCCTTGTTTTGTCTATCTGAAGGCCAAGCTACATGGCACCGTGGAAGCTGCTGATTGGAGGTCTCCATGCCTCCGCTCTGTATAATACACTTGCATTCTGTTGTATCTGTTGTTCGTGCTGTCTCTACCATCGACAATAAAACATGTCTTCTGTCTGAATGAAAGACGCAATCCCAGACATGTCATCTTCTTCAGGTGGTGGAAGGATGCGGGCCTTGTCTGTAACATCTAGTGAACAGAAGACTTTTTTTTTTTACACAAAAATGTGGGTTTTTTTTAAGCCAAAACTGAGAAACCTCAAGAGAACCCATGCATCTGGATCAGCACACTTGGACAATCTGCACAGCCCCTGATTCCACTCAGGCCTGCTGTGAGCTGCTGAGACATGGACAATACCATCGCCCTCTTTTGCATGGACATAATTTGGAACAATTGGATATCTGAATTTGGACATAATTTGGACTGAATTGAATTGCTGAATCTGGACACTAAAGCTGAAACGTGTGATTGAAAGACACGTCACAGACGAATTCATGGCTCAACACAAATGCAGCCTGAAGAAACCAACACGGAGAAGTGGGAGAGACTGTTTTCAAAGCAATATCTGGAACCATCGACTGATGAAGTTTGGTATTTTACTGAAGATTGTTGACAAGTTTTATGAAAGATCTGAAAATGTTTTCTGAGTTTTTGAAGTATTCCGAGTTCTGAGTTTTTTGAAGTACCGAGTGAAGTACCAAGTTTAAGTATTGAGTTATGATGTTATGTTGCTGTTTATCGATCCTGATGGTCACACGTGAATGTGTGACCAGAGGGGGGAATGTGAGATTTCATAACACTTTTAAGCAACTTTTGTTAAAGTTAAACTCATCATTCTATCAATGTGCAGAAGCCAGTACTTTTTACTTGTTTTGTCTATCTGAAGGCCAAGCTACATGGCACCGTGGAAGCTGCTGATTGGAGGTCTCCATGCCTCCGCTCTGTATAATACACTTGCATTCTGTTGTTCGTGTTGTTCGTGCTGTCTCTACCATCGACAATAAAACATGTCTTCTGTCTGAATGAAAGACGCGATCCCAGACTATGTCATCTTCTTCAGATGCCTACACCGCGTCTGCCCTTCCACCCCTGGGAAGAGCCGACCACAACATTGTCCATCTACGGCCCATTTATGAGCCGGTTGTGCGTAGGCATCCTGCTGTCTCACGTGTGGTGAAGCTGTGGAACGTGGACACAGAGGAGGCCCTCAGAGACTGTTTCGACACAACGCTGTGGAACGAGCTCTGTGACCCACACGGGGAGGACATTAATGCCATGACAGAGTGTGTCACGGACTACATTAACTTTTGCTTTGAGAACACCGTACCTGCCCGCACTGTACGGTGTTTCCCAAAAAATAAGCCATGGATCAACCCTTACATCAAAGCTGACAAAAAGCGGGCTTTTAAGTCAGGGGATAAGGAAGCCCTTAAATCTGCGCAAAGGAAGTTGAGGTGGAATATACGCGCAGCTAAAAACATCTACAGGAGGAAGATGGAGGAGCAACTGGCTCGGCAGGACGTGCGGGGGGTGTGGAGAGGCCTCAAATCCATGTCAGGCTTCAAAACAGTCAGTCCACAGGAGACCAGCTGTGGGCAAACGAGCTAAATACATTCTTCGCTCGCTTTGACCAGCCTTCCCCTCCCCCTGCGCAGACGCTCTCCCTCACTCCGGCAGCGGAACAAAGGGCAACACCTACGATCGTTCACACCTCTGTCATGCCACCACAGTCTTCCTCCCACGGCCCCACCTGCCCTCCCAGAGACACTCCCCCCACCACCACTGAGCCCCCGTCCTCCCTACTCAGCACCCACTGCACCCAGCCCCCCTGCACCCCCCTGTCAGTCACCGCTGCTCAGGTGAGGACAGAGATGAGGAGGATAAAGACCAGAAAGGCACCAGGACCAGATAACATCAGCTCCAGGCTCCTTCGCTCCTGTGCAGACGAACTCTGTGGAGTGATGGAGCGCGTCTTCAACCTGAGCCTCAAGCTGAGGGCGGTACCACAGCTCTGGAAGACCTCCTGTGTGGTACCGGTGCCCAAGAAACCACGGGCCAAACACCTCAGCGACTTCAGGCCAGTGGCTCTAACATCCCACTGCATGAAGACACTGGAGAGACTGGTCCTGGGACATCTCCGCTCCACTCTGAGCCCAGCGATGGACCCGCTGCAGTTCGCCTACAGGCCGGGCATCGGAGTCGAGGACGCCATCATCTCCCTCTTCCATCGCTCCCTGTCCCACCTGGAGAAACCCGGCTCCACTGTGAGGATCCTCTTCTTTGATTTCTCCAGCGCCTTCAACACCATCCAGCCGAGGCTTCTCAGGGACAAGATGGAGAGAGCCGGTGTGGACTACGGCCTGTCCCAGTGGATCCTGGACTACCTCACAGACAGACCCCAGTTTGTGAGAACCAGGGACTTTGTGTCGGAGGTCCTGACCTGCAGTGTGGGGGGCCCCCAGGGAACTGTCCTCGCGCTGTTCCTCTTCACCCTTTAAACTGCGGACTTCAGACACAACACGGACGATTGTTTTCTACAGAAGTTCTCTGACGACTCTGCCATCATCAGACTCAGCTCCGAGGACGATGACGCAGAGTACAGAGGAGTTATACAGGACTTTGTGGACTGGTGTCAGCGGAACCACCTCCTCATCAACGCGGGGAAGACCAAGGAGATGGTGGTGGATTTCCGCAGACGTCATTCTGCCGCTCCAGCTCCAGTGAACATCCAGGGAAAGGACATCGAGAGAGTGGACTCTTACAAGTCTTGGTCTCTCTGGTCTCTCTGGTCTCTCTCTGGTTCGTCTCTCTGTTCTCTCTTGGTCTCTCTTGGTCCTCTCATCTCTGGTTCTCTTGGTCTCTCTTGGTCTTCTCTGGTCTTCTCTGGTCTCTCTCTGGTCTCTATCTGGTCTCTCTCTCTCTGTTCTCTCTTGGTCTCCTCTTGGTCTCTCTCTGGTCTCTCTTTGGCGCTCTATGTTTCTCTTGGTCTCTCTTGGTCTTTTGGTCTCTCTCTGGTCTCTCTCTCTGGTTCTCTTGGTCTCTCTCTGGTCTCTCTCTGGTCTCTCTTGGTCTCTCTCGCTGGTCTCTCTCTGGTCTCTCTCTGGTCTCTCTCTGGTCTCTTCTCTGGTCTCTCTTCTGGTCTCTCTTGGTCTCTCTCTTGTCTCTCTCTCTGGTCTCTCTCTCTGGATCTCTCTTGGTCTCTCACTGGTTCTCTCTAATGGTCTCTCTCTGTCTCCTCTCTGGTCTCTCTCTCTGGTCTCTCTCTGGTCTCTCTCTCTGGTCTCTCTCTGGTCTCTCTCTCTGGTCTCTCTCTGGTCTCTCTCTGGTCTCTCTCTGGTCTCTCTCTCTGGTCTCTCTCTGGTCTCTCTCTGGTCTCTCTTGGTCTCTCTCTGGTCTCTCTTCTGGTTCTCTCTCTGGTCTCTCTCTGTCTCTCTCTGGTCTCTCTCTGGTCTCTCTGGTCTCTCTCTGGTCTCTCTCTGGTCTCTCTCTGGTCTCTCTCTGGTCTCTCTCTGGTCTCTCTCTGGTCTCTCTCTCTGGTCTCTCTCTCTGGTCTCTCTCTGGTCTCTCTCTGGTCTCTCTCTGGTCTCTCTCTGGTCTCTCTCTGGTCTCTCTCTGGTCTCTCTCTGGTCTCTCTCTGGTCTCTCTCTTGGTCTCTCTCTGGTCTCTCTCTGGTCTCTCTCTCTGTGTCTCTCTCTGGTCTCTCTCTCTGGTCTCTCTCTGGTCTCTCTCTGGTCTCTCTCTCTGGTCTCTCTCTGGTCTCTCTATCTGGTCTCTCTCTGGTCTCTCTCTGGTCTCTCTCTGGTCTCTCTCTGGTCTCTTTCTCTGGTCTCTCTTTCTGGTCTCTCTCTGGTCTCTCTCTGGTCTCTCTCTCTGGTCTCTCTCTCTGGTCTCTCTCTGGTCTCTCTTCTGGTCTCTCTCTGGTCTCTCTCTCATGGTTCTCTCTCTGGTCTCTCTCTGGTCTCTCTCTGGTCTCTCTCTCTGGTCTCTCTCTGGTCTCTCTCTATGGTCTCTCTCTGGTCTCTCTCTCTGGTCTCTCTCTGGTCTCTCTCTCTTGGTCTCTCTGCTGGTCTCTCTCTGTGGTCTCTCTCTGGTCTCTCTCTGGTCTCTCTCTGGTCTCTCTCTCTGGTCTCTCTCTGGTCTCTCTCTGGTCTCTCTCTGGTCTCTCTCTCTTGGTCTCTCTCTGGTCTCTCTCTCTGGGTCTCTCTCTAGGTCTCTCTCTGGTCTCTCTCTGTTTTCTAGTCTCTCTCTGGTCTCTCTCTCTGGTCTCTCTCTGGTCTCTCTCTGGTCTCTCTCTCTGGTCTCTCTATCGGTCTCTCTCTGGTCTCTCTCTCTGGTCTCTTCTCTGGTCTCTCTCTTGGTCTCTCCTCTGGTCTCTCTCTCTGGTCTCTCTCTGGTCTCTCTCTGGTCTCTCTCTGGTCTCTCTCTCCTGGTCTCTCTCTTAGGTCTCTCTCTCTGGGTCTCTCTCTGGTCTCTCTCTGGTCTCTCTCTGGTCTCTTCTCTGGTCTCTCTCTCTGGTCTCTCTCTGGTCTCTCTCAGGTCTCTTCTCTTGGTCTCTCTCTGGTTCTCTTCTTTGGTCTCTCTCTCTGGTCTCTCTCTCTGGTCTCCTCTATGGTCTCTCTTCTGGTCTCTCTCTCTGGTCTCTCTATGGTCTCTCTCTGGTCTCTCTCTGGTCTCTCTCTGGTCTCTCTCTGGTCTCTCTGGGTCTCTCTCTCTGGTCTCTCTTCTGGTCTCTCTCTTGAGATCTCTCTCTCTGGGGTCTCTCTCTCTGGTCTCTCTCTGGTCTCTCCTCTGGTCTCTCTCTGGTCTCTCTCTGGTCTCTCTCTGGTCTCTCTCTGGTCTCTCGTCTGGTCATCTCTCTGGTCTCTCTCTGGGTCTTCTCTCTGCGTCGCATCTCTCTGTTCTCTCTCTGGGTCTCTCTCTGGTCTCTCTCTCTGGTCTCTCTCTGGTTTCTCTTCTGGTCTCTCTCTGGTCT